>JBCEWE010000484.1:1787500-1910000 GCA_039877035.1 Silurus lanzhouensis | reverse complement strand
TCCAGAGTTTAGGAGCTAAATGTGAAAAAGCTCTACCACCTTTAGTGGACTTTGCTATTCTAGGAACTACTAGAAGCCAGAGTTTTGAGATCTCAGGAGCGTGCGGATTGTAGCGAGTTAAAAGACTGGATAGATACATGGAGCCAAACCATTAGTGCTTTATAAGTGAGAATAATAGTTGTAGTCTATTCGAAACTTAACAGAAGCCAATGTAGGACGATAAGATCGGGTATGTGATCATATTTCTTCCCTGTAAAACTTGGCTGCTGCATTCTGGACTAACTGAAGCTTGTTTATTAATGATGCAGGACATCCACCTGATGATGATTTGGGCTGAAATGTAACTTTAACTTGTATTAAGTGGGTTTTCAGGTCGCCCCAGTTAGTGTGTACATTGCAGAGCAAAAGCAGTGTGAGCACACAAATATATAAAACACAAGACAAGACCTGCACACAAAACCACTACAAACAGACAGACAGACACAGATAGATAGATAGATAGATAGATAGATAGATAGATAGATAGATAGATAGATAGATAGATAGATAGATAGATAGATAGATAGATAGTAAAGCAGACAGACAGACAGACAGACAGACAGACAGACAGATAGATAGATAGATAGATAGATAGATAGATAGATAGATAGATAGATAGATAGTAAAGCAGACAGACGGACGGACGGACAGACAGACAGACAGAAGAAAAAAAAAAAAAAAAAAAAAAAAAAAAAAAAAAAGACAGACAGACAGACAGACAGATAGATAGATAGATAGATAGATAGATAGATAGATAGATAGATAGATAGATAGATAGATAGATAGATAGATCACTTATTCAACTTTTTACACAAATATCTGTACTTTCCACTTCTTACATTTTCAAAACAGGGCCGTTTCTTTAGTTTTAATCTATTTGGTGACATCATCAATATTTTTCTTGATCACCTGACTATCATCATCATCATCATCATTATCATCTCTGCTTGTGTTCTATATGGTGGATGTTCAGTCTCTATACATTCATTACATAACATTTAATATGCTTTTGTATTAATATATTAATATGATGTGAGGTTCAGTTACCAGTGTGACACTAAAAAAGGTAGTAATAATGACTTTTTACTGAAGAACATGTTAGAGCCCAAACTTCTTTACTGAAAAAGTGCAGTCAGAACTTTTAAAACACAAGTATCTGTACTTTTGCCATTTATGCGTCACTGTGTGTGTGTGTGTGTGTGTGTGTGTGTGTGTGTGTGTGTGTGTTGGAGTGTGTTTTGGTCAGCAGGGGGAGGTAGAGATCTGCACTCTCTCCAGGCTCTGATCTTTTCTCGGAGCTCTCCTCCTTCTCCTCCTCCTTCTGAGTGTCAGAGAGCAGGAGTGAACCGGAGCTCAGTTCCTCCCGGAGCGTATTGGGTGAAAATGCCTGTAGGAGAAGGTGAGAGGAGTTGCGGGTTGTTGATCAGCAGTGCGGGGTTTCAGGAGTTTAGCAGTCAGGAGTTCAGGACCGAACTGAAGCAGAGCAGCTGAGTGAAAGAAGAGAAGATAAACCTGAAGATATCTAAAGAACGAAACCGTTAAAACCCGGGCTGTGGGGCGTGTGTGTGTGTGTGAGTGTGTGTGTGTGTGTGAGTGTGTGTGTGAGTGTGTGTGTATTTATGTGTGTGTGACTGTCTTGAGTGGACATGGATGACACGGAGAAGGAAAATAAGTCCGACGACGAGCCGGAGTCTCCAGATGACGAAGAAGTTGATCCGAGAATTCAGGTATAGTGACGTCATAATCCTGGAAACCTGGACGCATTGTCCAGATGTTTCCACATGATCATACTGTATGTAAACAGAGCTTAATCAATCAGCTGGTCCTCAACAGGTCTTTTAATTCTGGTGTGGTTGACTAGAGTACTATTGTTATATGATTTATATAATAATAATAATAATAATAATAACAATAATAATAATATTATTATTATTATTAGAAAAAAACAAATCTCAATTACTTAATGAATTACTGGCTTCCATGATCTGCATGAAATCTCATTCATGATGTTTTTTTTACCTGGCATACACACACACACACACACACACACACACACACACACAAGGTGACTGCATTGTGGTCGTTTGGCTTTTACACACATTACATGACTGTACTCTGTGGGTCGCAGTTTTCCCCCTCACCTGGAAAACCCCAAATAATTTCAGAAGGAACTTACGGCATGTTTGAGCGGTTTGGAGATGTAGATGTTCTCCAAGCATGCTGAAGGTACACTGACAGACCTGCAGGAAAGTCAAGCTACCAGTTCAGAAGGCATGGGCTGAACTGGTTAAACTGGTATAGCATTTCTGAGTGCTGATAGAAAAGAAAGATTTCCGATAATAGATTGGAGAAACCATCTACTCATAATACAACACACATTTTCACACTTAATCATACCTAGGAGCAATTTAGTTTAGCCAGTCCTCCCACTGGCATTTATTTTTATAACAAATTGTAATAATAATGAAACTGGGACGTAATTTAGGTTTTGGCATCTGGTAGCTCCTTCAACCAAGCAGGTTTAAAGTAGCTTTGTTTAAGTAGTGCTATTAAAAAGACCTTTCCTTTACATGTATTCACCCTCTTAACAAAATAAACTGATAACTCTAGAGTGGCTGCTGAGGTCAGTTTGGGCCTGGATAGTCCCTTAGATTCCTTTCAAATAGTTTCCAGATGTTCTGGACTCCAACGTACTTTTCCCTTTCTGCTCGAGGAATTCTCATTCCTTCTGTCTCTATTAACAGGGAGAGCTGGAGAAACTGAATCAATCTACTGATGACATCAATCGATGGGAGACCGAGTTGGAGGTAGGTCTTTGCCTGATATAGTCCTCAGTTTTCATGCCCGGCGCTCTCTGTCTGAATCGGGAAGAGGAAATCGTTTATCTGTGTGTTTTGCAAATCCCGTGCAAATCAGGAAGCAGCGATTTCCGTGGAAAAGCAGTAGATGAGGGTCGAAGAAGATCATTCCAGTCCTAAGTGTTTGTTTAGAGAAAGTGACGAAAGAAAGATTGGAGGATGTTTTCTGCAGGGAATAGAGGAGAAATCATAGATAGACGTTTCATTCATCATGTGGACAAGCAAATATTTTAGGTTTCCATATAATGAAAAAAAAAACAGTGCTGATCAGGAGCTTCGGTCTGGTCAGGGTTCTTCTGTGCATTACGTTTTTTCTCCATTGCTTTGGAGTGTTTCTCAGATCAGAAATGAAATTCTCAAAAGTATTTGTTCGACCTGCACAACACGTCGTCACTTGTGAGCATCGAGAACACATTGCGGATGCTTTGGTACATTCATTTCATTGATTGTGTACAATCATCTGCTGTACACACGTCTTCTGTCACGCTGAAATTTCTATTACAGTTTTTCTCAGTTGCTTTGGAGCATTTCTTGAATCACTCTTAATATTTGCAAACTAGTAAGTGCATTTCTTAAAACAATGTGTACTTACTTTTGAGAGATGAACTAAGGATAAAAAAATTAAAAAGTACATGCTTTTGCAAGAAATCCAATGTTTTGTGCTGTTTGTACGGATTGTTTTGAGAAATGCGCTTGCTGGTTTGCAAATATTGAGACTGATTCAAATGCTAATCTGAAGCAGTTCATTCTAAACAGAGACACCCTTGTAAAATCTGTGTATCCTCACTGAATAGTCCGAACCGTGCTTCCTTTCATTAGATACGGGCCGGAGGGTAGAATTATGCAGTCGGCCCATCGATCGTCCGTGAGAGCCAAGATCGGAGGAAACCTCTTTAACTCTGACCTCAAAGGCGGCATGGATGAGGAGAGGATGTAGAAGTCTCTAAAGTCAGATTTATGGCATCACCTGGCAGTTAGAGAAGAACCAGCCTGCAAAACAATAGATAAAAGTGAAGTCAAGTTTATTTCTATAGCGCTTTTCACAACAGACATTGTCTCAAAGCAGCTTTAGAGAAATCAACAGTGAAGGTAAATGGTGTGTATTTATCCCTGATGAGCAGCCGTGGTGACTGTGGCAAGGAAAAACTCCCTTAGATGTTATGAGGAAGAAACCTTGAGAGGAACCAGACTCAAAAGGGAAACCCATCCTCATTTGGGTGACATCAAGAGTGTGATTATAAGTGAGTCCAGTGTGTGAAGCCTGATTTTATAACCTGGCATTTATAGGAAACAAAAGTTCAGTTCAATTAAGTTTTATCCACCAATCTGCACGTTTTAAACTTGTTTTGATTGGTGCTTGGTGTATTTACTCATCATCAACATACAGTTCAGCATCAGTTCAACAGCAGGCAGAACATTTTTAACGGAATAAAAAATGAAGAAACTCCTGATTCTAACTCGCCACAACACCCTTGGCATTATTTGTGCGATTTTTTTGAGTAGTTGAAAAGAAGGTTGACATCTCATTGACATTCTGTCTTTGTTCACATACAA
This sequence comes from Silurus lanzhouensis, assembly GCA_039877035.1. Classification (NCBI taxonomy): domain Eukaryota; kingdom Metazoa; phylum Chordata; class Actinopteri; order Siluriformes; family Siluridae; genus Silurus; species Silurus lanzhouensis. Next base: position 1,905,549 of record JBCEWE010000484.1, on the reverse strand, counting down.
GACGGTCAAAAATGTTCAGGCATGTTGTCAGTATGACGGCAGATGATGTACGTTTGGGTTATAATGATTGAAAATGAACAAGGCTGAATTTCTTCTTGACTGTGCTGAGGAAAAACTCCTAGAGATGGCATGTGGAAGAAACCTTGAGAGGAACCAGACTCAAAAGGGAACTCACCCTATTGTCCATTCAGCTCATTCCTTATCTCAGAGAGGAATTTATAGGATTTACATGCAACTACTTCCTTGTGAATTAATATAGACAAGAACCAGTTTGTTTTCAGGAAAGCACAAAACCTGACCAATGAAGTGTTTTTCAGAATTGCTGTGAATAGATTAAAGGCGTCACATGAACATATAGCAGAGGCAGTGTGAGACAAATGAAGAGTTCTGTTTGTGGGATTCACGCCGTGTGTACAGGCTCGAGGATCGGTTTAATTGCCTTCTGTATGAGAGGAAAATTAAGATTGTAATAAAACATGGCAGATGGTAGATAGAAATGACAGTGAGGTGCCTACATAACTGAAAAAATTGGTTTTATAACGAGTTTTTACATCATTTATCTTATGCTCTAATGTTTGACGGCATTCTAATGTTAAATATTTAAATGCTTACTACAGTTTATTGAGTTGTTACAATTTTGTACGGCACTTTACACATTTCTACATAACAAATAATCTCAAATATCAGTTTTACATCAAAATAGTGGTACATTTAGCTTACCCATGCAATAGTTACCTCAGACCCAAATATTACCTCAGACTAAATACTAAATTTGGTTATGGTAAGCTTGTTTAGCATATGCTAAAGTTTGACCTGAATGTTAGCTTAAGCTAATTTGTATTAGCCTCAGGTTAGACTTGTGGGTACCTGAAAATGCTGCAAACCTCATGCAAATGTTAGCAATAACCCTACATCAAAATGAATGCATGCTTACATTTCTCAATGATCTAAAATCAAATCTGTTTCTGTGGAAGGTTCAAAAAGAACAATTAAGATGTATTTTTTTAACTGTAATTATAGAAACTGGCGACCGTCTGCCACGAACATTTGCATTCCAGTCTCCGTTAGTGATTAGCTGATAACCTTAGTAATGATAGAAATATAATAAATGGACATTAGGTGCTGAGGGTGGATTCCTTTTGGAGTTTGGTTCATGTCATCTCATAGAGTTTTTGTCCTCCGCCACTGTGTCCACTCCCTAGCTCATTAGAAATGTATATTTTTAGTCTATATTTTTCAGTAAAGCTGCATAGGGACAATGCATATTGTTAAAAGTGCTCTACCCATAACCTTGAATTGAATAAAATTAAATATATAAAGCCACTTGACCTATTGGCATTTCACTAATCTAAAACAAATCCAAATCACTGAATGTTAATCTAATCATATCTCTGTATCTTTCAGGACTCCAGGCAGAAGTTTCGCTCTGTCCTCATGGAAGCCACGGTGAAGCTCGATGAGCAGGTCAAAAAGATCGGCAAAGCCGTGGAAGACTCGAAGCCGTACTGGGAGGCTCGGAAAGTAGCTCGACAGGTACGGCCACTTTCTGAAATATGTCTTTCCCGTCCCAGCCTGGCTGCAAACAAACAACCAAATCTGAAGCTCTTTCATTTTTTTCTAAACTGCTTGAGTCTAGCTGAGGGAGGAAAAGTACGAAACTCTTCCAGTTGCATTCACAAAAATATGAAAGTAAAAGTAAAAGAATGAGTCACAATAGAAAAACGTGTTGACCCCAGACTGCACACTAATGCTATTCAGTGATAATCCACTGATTCAAAACAGTAGCTACGGCTAATTCGGAACAGCTGTATTCTCTCAGTTGTTAGCTAGCACGACAATAACAGAAACATGCATGCTAGCTGGGTGCTAATAGCTAGCTTGCTCCATAAACAGCCTGTCATGTCTGATCCAGTTTAGGATTTTCGATTGACTTATTTGTCAACCTTATGACTTTACAAACATGTAGTTTTAAAGAATTGCAGTGATGCTTTATGAAGTAAAAGCTTAGGAAAAGTACAGATTCAAGTGCAGGAACAATGTAATGCTGCTTTGTTCCTTTGCACCTTGTTGTTTTCTTCAAAACAAGAACATTGGGTCAGAACGGATGTTACATAACCTACCTACATGTACATGATGGATATTTTGGAAAAATGAAATAAGACGTGAAGGACCGAGGCTGCCAAATGCCAGAAAACTGCAAAACTGTGACACCATTTACAGAGAATCTGTTTTTCGATATCTATAGCTATTGTCGTTCAGTTTGTATAAAAAGCTACACAGTTTTATATAGATTTTATTTATCCATAATTTGATACTTCCCATTTGTGTTAGTGTTGGGTTGTTTGAACGAGTCTTTAAAGTGACTCAGAAGAAAGAGTCGTCTCAAAAAGTGATTCGTTTGTTTTCTACTGGACATGCATGAGCAAAGCATTGTCAAACCTCTGTCGGTTATGTACAGGAAACAGAATCGAGTAGTTCATCTCTCATCTATTCTAGTCTAGTTTGTTCTTTTGTCACATGACTTCCATAGATAGTATGCAGGTTAAAGTATTAAAGGAACGAAATGAACTAAATGACAAAAAAAAAAAGATTCGTTTATTTTGATGAATAATATTCAAAGAACCAAGTCACTAAAAAGATCCGATCTTCCCATCAGTAATTTCCTCAGCTAAGAACTGTCACTTTAATCAGAATCAGAATCAGGTTTATTGGCCAAGTGTGTTGGAATTTGGTTCCAGCTGTTTGTTACTCTCAAAAGTACAGACATAAATAAAACCTATACATGACAAAAAAGACAAGACAAGACAAAAACAGACAATACAAGACAATACAGACAATGTGAGACAGTATAGACAGTGTGGGTAATAAATAGGGATACAGATCAGTAATGTACATAAAGTGTGAGAGTGCATGGTAGTGCAAATGACTGTATTGTGTGTCAGGTATGATAGAGAGTGCAACATATACAGATAATGTGATGACTGGCAGTTCTGTGCAGTACTTAGATAGAGCAGGGAATGTGCATATATGCATAAAATATATATATATATATATATATATATATATATATATATATATATATATATATATATATATATATATATAATATGCATATAAAACTGAGGGCACTGTGTTAGATCAACAGCTCTGCATTTACCCATTCTGGCCTTCTAATCATTGTGGTTTATTATATTCTTCTAAGCGAGACAGATGTAACATCTGAGGCTGAAACCAGGATGCAGTGGCCTCCAGCTAAGGGATGTGATGTGATGTGATGTAATGTGATGTGATGATATGAAAATTGTGGTTGAATTATGAATCTGATTTGTCTAGAAGTTGTGAAATAGGTTTCTGTAGCAGCAGTTGGCTGCAATTCAGATCCTGAGCATATATAAGTTACTTAAAATTAATGTGGTGACATTTATGTCATAGAGATGGTGTCATCTCATGTCGCACCTCTGCTAATGATTCATTTCTAGTCAACGTTTTTTGTTGTAAATGTGTTGAATTGATGAATTGCGCAGATGAATCTTGAATGTCACTAATGAAGGCGAGTGAACGGCATCAGATCAACCAATGAGCAACCGGTTCTCTAAAATATGTCAAAGGTGAATCTCGTGAACCTTCAAGTGACGAAACTACAAAAATGACAATTTCTGAAAATAGAGGAACAACCAGGAGGAAACGAGCGAAATCTAGTACAGTACAGTAAAAGTGTGAATCCTGTTCGGTTTCTTGTGATTGATATGCGACATACAGTAATGTGTTCATTTGTGCTGTTGAAATTCATAGATGCCGTACAGAAAAAATTCAGCCTCGTGAATTAGCATTATCATAACTAAACATTTTGACAATCTTGTTGTCGATTTTGTTGTCATGACTTTTTCATGTTTCACAACTGGTATGCTTTCTGACTAGAGATTATTCGTGATGAGGCAAATTCTGTTCCCATTTTGAAAATGCGGAAATGCGCCGCATTTTATAATCACAGGTCTGATTTGAAGGATCTGTTTCTATAAAGCCGTAGGTCGTTGCTTGAGACGACACTTTTGGCGAAAAAGTTTTGCTCTACTTTCACTTTAATTCCTCAGACACCCCGCTTACCCTGTTCCCCATCGCTTAACATAGCATCTGCACATGGCCCCTCAGGAGGGAAAAAACCGCTGCGTGCAGATTAATGCAGAGTTCATTTGTTAGCAAAACAGAAATAGGTTTCTGAACCTCTAGGAGTCTATAAGTAGTGAAACAATGAACAGGAGGCAGGAATACGCCTGGGGCAAATTAGCATAGCCAGTCCATCTACTGATAGCAGGAAATCCAGTAGGAGAGGAACGTGAGGAGAACATGTGAAACTCCACACAGAGAGTGAACCGAGCTCAGGATCACACCCTGGAGCTTTATCTTGAGCTTTAGAACTCTGGAAGAGTGCCAGTGAAGGAAAGAGTGTTGTTAGGGAGCGAATCGAAGGAGATTTACAGCATTTTGAACTGAAAATATAAAGAGCAGTGCTGCAGGCTCCACAGGATGAAAGTGAATCGGTGAAGCTCTGCTCTGCTTTAAGACGAGAGTCATTTTGTTTGGATTTTTTTTTTAGCAGTTTCTGACCTAGTGTTTTTGTGCTTGCGTGCATCTTTTTAACTGACGCTGACACGATTCGCATCTCGATGCGTAGCCAACGATACGATACATTAAATACACATATGAAGCAGCTACCGCAGCGATGCAAAACGATTCACAGTGCGATCCGATTCTATTTGATTCAACACAACGCGATTCAATGCAAAAAACGATGGAGGTCATGAAAACAGCTTTCAAATGATTCCTTCTGCATATGAAGTTAAGACATGGGTTAAATTGAAGGTATAGACAAGGCATTCATAATTACGCCAATGAAAGGTCCTTACAAGGATAATTGGACGAATGTGTGTGTGTGTGTGTGAGAGAGAGAGAGAGAGAGAGAGAGAGAGAGAGAGAGAGAGAGAGAGAGAGAGATGAGCATGTGCTTGGTTGTGCTATATATAGAAAGATGCTGGTGTTAATTAGTGAAGCTGTCATGCTGTGTCGCAGGATTTGCTTCTGATTGTAGGTTTCAAACCCGAAAATAAGAAAGCGGCCGTCTCGAGATTACGAATGAGTTCTTCGTCTCCAAATGCGTATTCATCCTCTCACTGGTGAATATGGAGAATAAAATCTTGATACTGAAGAGTCAGAAGCTTTTCTCAGGTATGTTTTAAGAGACCAACACAGGATCTATGGGAAAAGGTCCTGATGGACAGATTAACACTGTCATTAATAAATAGCATGAGTATAAGATTTATAAATTAGGCTACAGGATCAGTCGATGCGATGCAGACGTGCTGCGGCATGTATATGGGTTTGCAGCGGAGGTAAAGGCGCTCTAATCTATCTGTGTCATAGACTGCAGGGGTGAGTGATAAAGTGGTTTCTCAGACCTCAACCCATTTTCCACTCTTTTTTCTCTCTCTCTGTCTAACACACACACACACAGACACATCTATTCTGAAAATTATGTCTGCCTGCAAAACTGTAGTGTTTAACATACTAAAAAAAAAGGAAGTCACTTAGGGCCGAAACCCCCCACTTCAAGATCAATCTTGTTTTTAGTTTGGTCACAGATATCGTTTTTATCATGCATTATTACTTTATCTCTATTACCACAGACCAGAATTTGACTTTAGTTTCTACCGGAAAAAAAACAACGTATACCCGAGTTTCACTAGTTTTGTAGCATGCCAATAAATGGCAGCACAAGGCTGCACGCACAGTCACAGGGAGCACCGGCCTTCATAAGTCAGTGTGCCGAAAGACATCGTCTTTTTTACAACGGGATCTGTGCAACCGGTGCAATTCTGACCACGTGCGTTACCACGTGGAACAATGTGATCTCACTTCTGCCCCCACCCTACTTGCCCAATTTGGCTCCTGCAGACTTTGGCCTCCTTGAAAAGATGATCAGCTCAAGGTCACCGTTTTGACACCATTGCGGAGATCCGGCGCGAATCGCAGTAGGTGCTTGACACGCTTTGAAAAGACGACTTCCAGCACACGTTCCAGAATTGGCAGGAACGCAGGGAGCGCTGTATTACTGTGCAAGGGGACTGTGTGTAAACGTAGATAAATTAAGTACTTTCTTGCAAACAGAGCGAGTCTCGAAACCTTGTGATACCACCTCTTACTATAATTAAGGGTTTGAGTATTAAAGGAGTATTTTTTGTCCATTCAGCTACTCGAGCCCATTGATACCACAAATCCAAAGAATGTTCAGTAAACATTTTATTTTAATTTTTTCGGAATTAAATATTTAGATAAGGTTTTTGACTTTGTCCTGTGTCCCTCCTCTTGTACTGTTACATGCAATCCTTTGCATAAAAAAAACCAATCTACCATTATTACTATTTCAAGTCAACAGATTTCAGTTCTTTTTTTCCTGAGCACTGAAACGTGTCGACACAATCACATGCTACAGCTGCTATAGATAGATAGATATTGCATATTTAAAAAAAGTATTAGAATTTTAATTTGTGTGTAATAAAAACACTGTAAGTGTCCAGAAAGCTGTAAAATGTCTGTGGGAAAAACAGGTCTGAAGGATTGTTTTGACAGCAAACTGCTGACCAGTCAGTGTTATTCAGCATCAGACACACACACACACACACACACACACACACACACACACACACACACACACACACACACACACACACACACACACACATTTAAAATGAATGTAAATTATTGTGCTTTATAAATAACAGTATTTTGATCAACACTAGCTCTCATAATCACATCATGTCTCTAACCGTCACACATTCACATTATAAACGTAGATCAAATCTTAGATATTATTTTATATTCAATGCAGTTTAAAGGTTTAATGCATAGTTTTATGCCTCTACAGGAAAGTGTTACACTAACTCAAATATGGAAAGGTGATGAGCTTGAAGGAAATGAACTACAGATGCCCCAATAGAAAATTTACCCAGAGAGAAATCGGTGATTGTGTCAAAATCCAGGTTCAAACCTGAATTCTACAATGATCACATCAACCAGCATTATTACCATATAAGTAAAAATACAAAATGTTCTAGTTTAACTAATTTGACTCCTTTCTCTAGTAAATAGGGCAGAACACCACATTAGATAAGACAATTGATTTATATTTTATTTATTAAAATTTAAAAGATTGTCTTTGATTTTATGTATTTTTTCTTGTGATGGGACAAAAAATTTATTTGTTGACTAAAATACACCAAGATCTCCAGACATCTTGCTGTAAATGTGAGAAAAAGGGAGGGAATTGTTTTAGGAAATGAGTGTGAGATAAAAATATGTATGCTGTATTTAAAATATTGTAAAATGAAGCCCTTATTTCCATAACTGTGGTCTTTTTGATGTTTAAAATAAAAATACGTATATAATTCTTAATATTTAGTCATGCTAGTTGCTTACATTTATATTTTTTATACAGGGTGGATATTTCAAGTCTATACACCCCCATTAAATTAAGGTTTTTAAAGTATAAAGACAAAATTAAGAGCAAAATATATGTCAGACTTGTTACCTCTTTAATGTGATCATGAACTATGGCAGCTCAGTGGTTAAAGCATTGAACCTGAAATCGAAAGGTTATAAATTCCCAGCACCACTGAGCTGCCACAGCTGGGTTCTTGAGCAAGGCTCTTAAACCACAACTGCTCATTTGGTGACTGCTATAAAGGTATATGATTAAAACCAGATAAAAGTCAGCTGTTGCTGTAGTATTTGCTAGAATATTTGGAGTTGCGTTCTACTAAGAGTTATGGGGCACAAAGGGTTGCCATAGAAACTGCGAGACTTGTTCAAAGGTACCGATCAGCAGAAAGTACATTGGAACACTGTCAAAACCATCATCAATAAGTGGAGAAAATGTGGCACCATAGAGACATTGCAAAGATCAGAATGACTCGCCAAGGTTGAACAGGACAAGGAGAAAACTTATTAGGGAGGCTACCAAGAGGCCAACAGCAACACTAATGGAACTACAGGAATTTTTGGCAGGAACTGGTCTCTATTTTCATGTGCATTTCTTGTATTCTGCACAAGTCTGAGCTGTAGGCTAAGGTGGCCGAAGACGTTTTTACAAAGAAAAATAAGCAATCCTGTCTGATGCCAAAAGATTCATGAAGTCAAAAACTATGTGCGAAAATGTGTTATTGTCTGACAAAACAAAGGTTGCCAATACAGAGCATCGTCCAAAGAACACCCTACTGACAGTAAAGCATGAGCATGGTGGGGGCAGCATTATGCTTTGAGGCTGCTTCTCTGCAGCATTTGTATGTCTACTGTATACATATTAGCAGCTAGAATGGTGCGAGCAGTTAGACATGAACAGTAAGACATGAACTCTGAACGTATGAAGCAGCAATTGGGGCTGACTTTAGATTAGGGTTGTAAATGGGTGGAAAATGTTTTTTACCAGGAGTTTATAAAAATGAATTAGAATTTGGGGAAATCTATATAAACTGTATCATATAAAATGCAGGATTCAAGAAATGATATGTGAAGTTATGTGATGAATGAATGCACAGTGCATGTAGGGGGCGTGGCTTCAGTATCCCTGTAGTAAGTGTGCTGTGTTCATGTGATTGATGTAAGTGCAGGAGAAAAATGCCACTGAACTGACATTAAATCTGGTTGTTTTAACCAAAACTATCTTGCCGGATTTTTATTTTATCTACATTTGCATTCCCTGTTATTGGCTTATCGGAAATTTTGTAAATTCCCTGTTCATTCTAATTAATTCCGTTTAATTTCCATGTAAAGTTTCCAGTCTTTGAAATTCCAAAAATGATTTGGGATGACTCACAAGAGAAGACCGGTTCCAGAAACCGAGCTGATTCTTGTTTCCTCACTGACCTACAAACATTTTTAGATTTTGTCAGCCATTTTTGTTCATTTGAGTGGCTAAAACGCTAGCTTTACACAGAGTACAGAGCCACATCCTGCCGTAATCATTCAGAGCATACATGTTAGAGTGTAACGCTCTTTCACGCTCGGTGCTTACACAATTAAGAGTATCTGAAATGAGTATGTGTTTCTGTGTGTATAGAAGAATATTGCTGGTTTCTGGTTTTGTGCATGCACTGTGTGTGGGTGTGCTGCAGGTAAAAGTCGCAGAGTAAAGTCACAATTGCATGTACATTTTTGTGGTATTTGTCCCTGATAGTCACAGTAAGAATCTCAAAAGAGTAAAACTGAAAGAGAAACACAAAAATGCAGTTCAAAGGCAGTACCACTATCAGTATCCAATGTTTGAAATGCCACACAAACCTACTACATATCATCATAAAACATTTACATTTGCGGCATTTGGCAGACACCCTTATCCAGAGCGACTTACAACTAAGCAGGGGAGGGTTTTAGGGCTTTGCTCAAGGGCCCAGCAGTGGCAGCGGGATTTGAACCTGTGATCTTCTGATCCAAAGCCCAATGCCTTAACCACTGAGCTACCACCTCCTCCGCATCATGAGTGTGCATTTTAATAAATTAAGACCTTGTCCAAGCTTTTGCATAAATGCTGCACGAAACGAGTGAAACGTTTCCGTTTTAATCAAATTGACTGTTGTAATATTAGAGCTTTTCTCAGTCTTTGAAACGTTTCTCAGATCAGAAATGAAATTCTCAAATTTACTTGTTCAACCTCCACATCATGTCGTCACTTGTGCGAAAATGAATTTCTCGATTGTGTACAAGTGTCTGCTGTTTCCTACATTATCAATTGGATAATGGATAAAGTTGTCATAAGCTGTCAAGCTTAAATTTCTGTTAAATATGAGTTTTTTTTGTATATTTGTCTTGAATTGATGAATTTTTCACATGAATTTTGAATGTCAATAATGAAGGCGAGTTTTCTAAAATAGTTGAACCTTTAATTGGGACCAGAGCGAAACACAGAATTACAATTTCTGAAACTGGATGAACAAACGGGAAATGTACGGACACTATTACAGTACAGTAAAAGTTACTGTTCAGTACATACAGTGTTCATAATAATGTGTTTATTTGTGCTGTTGAAGTTCATAGATGTCATACAGAAGAAATTCAGCCTTGTGCATTTTTAATCATTGTAATCAGGAAACTCTGAAATCGTCTGCCATCATACTGACAACATGTCACTGTGAACAGTGAAAAAAAAAGCATGAAATACTTACTTTTGAGAAAAGTACAGGTTTTTGCAAGAGATCCCTTGTGTTGTGCTGTTTGTACAAACGCTTGAGAAATGCACTTTGCAAATTTCAAAAATCTTAAATCATCATTTGGATTATTTCACTTACGGTTTACTAAGTGAATGTATTTTGTTTACAGCTGGAAATATGGGCATCCATAAATATAATACCTGCCTTTGGTGGTACCAATTTGCCAATGCAGTTGGCTGTAAATCTGATTTATTTGCAAATACATCAGACCTACATTAATCAGGAAATGCTGTAAGCTCCTCACGAAGCAAACACAAAAGACGGACACCAGATGTATTTTGCTCATTTAAATTAAAAGTCCTGCATGACTTATGTAAAATATGTAATAAAAGCCATAATATGTGAGAAGGCCACCTAGTGTGTGTCTGAGTGATTGACCTCTGCTGAGTCCTCCAAACACCTGTCCGTCTCTGTAGACTCCACACGTACACAGGCGAACAGGTGGCTCTGGACACAAGCAGCTGTCACTCACACTCAGGGGCTCGAACGTCACCTCCTCCTTTTCAACCAATCACAGGCCACTGTTCACTTATGCAACAGTCTGTCTGGATTGACATTAACTGTGCCTTGGACAGCTTTATATCTAGATCCTGAATAAGGTTACATGCATGTGACTCTGTTTTTCCCCTTCTGTCTGGCTGCAGATGAATATCTCTTGGATATCGCTTTGAGTCTTCAGTTGATCGCATAGGTCATAGATATGCAAACAAAATCCTTAATAAATGTATAAATCAAGATGAATTCAATATTGAATAATATTTAATCAATGGTACATTATAGGCTTAATATGTGTTCCAAAATGTAAAATTTTAGAGATTGTCATGAGACAATCAGAGCTTGTCATGTGACCAAGAAAGCAGAAAGTTCTGAACACTTTTCTCCTGGTGGAAAACGTTATAATCGGCTAACGATGGAAACTCCTTCTCCTTCCCAACTGTCTCATGATAGAAATCTTCAACGTATTTATAATTATTAATATTATAGATATCAATGATGTATAACACAGTGTGTACCAAAAAGAACATCAGCATAAGTGCAGAAAGAGTGAGAAAGAGAAGAGATTGCAATATACAGTTTATAGTGTTTGTACATATAAACCCCAAGTCCAAAAAAGTTGGGATGCTGTGCCAAATGGAAATAATAATTTTTAATTTAATGTCTGCTGTCCGTATACATCTGGGAACTGAGGAGACCAGTTGCTGAAGTTTTGGGAGAGAAATGTTGTCCCATACGTGTCTCATACAGCTTAACAGTTCTGGGTGTCTTTTGTTGTGTTTTTCATTTCATTATGTGCCAAATGTTTTCGAATGGTGAAAAGTCTAGACTGCAGGCAGGCCAGTTCATCACCCGGACTCTTCTACTACAAAGTCATGCTATTGTAATAGATGTAGCATGCATTTCGCATTGTCTTGCTCATATATGCAAGGGCTTCCCTGAAAACAAAGGATGTTGTTGTACAAACCGTCCAGAATTTTCCAAATGTAACAAGCCAGATGGTCCCTCTCCTCTTTAGTCCAGAGGACATGGTGTCTATGGGTTCGAAAAAGAAATTACAAATTGGAAATTGTCTGGACACAGAACAGTTTTCCACTTTTAGATAGATTTTAAATGAGCTTTGGCCCAGAGAAGATGGCGGTGCTTCTGGATCATGTTCATGCATGAAAATGTATGTGTGCATTGATGCAAATGAGTAGTGTTCCAGTTAATTTTAGATGACACCAGATGAGCAGAATGTAATGAAAAGAAATTTGTCTTCTCTCTCTCTCTCTCTCTCTCTCTCTCTCTCTCTCTCTCTCTCTCTCTCTCTCTCTCTCTCTCACACACTCTTTCCTCTCATGCAAACTGGGTTTCTGTTAGTCTTTATTTAACTCTGTCAAACACACACACACACACACACACACACACACACACACACACACACACACACACACACACACACACACACACACACATATACAGTGCAAACTGAATTTCCTCTTCTAAAGTGATGCCATATCCGTTCGCAATCTCATGCCATGTGACCTTGTATGACAGACAGACAGACACACACACACATATATGAGGATTTTTTGTTTGTTTGTTTTCTCACCAAAATAAAAATATGACCATTTCCTAAAGAGGGCTTATTTGTTTGTAAAATACAGTGTAGTTCAGCCATCACTGCACCGGTGGACCAAGCCCAGATCGGCCTTGCGTGTTTCCTGCTGAACACACAGAGGAAAAGGAAGACAAAGGCATGCATACACATTCGTTCATGCTCATTTACACACACACACACACACACACACACACACACACACACACACACACACACACACACACACACACTTTATTTCTCATAGCTGACACAATGCTTCACTGCTTTTTCTCTCAAACCTCATCATACCTCCCCTTTATTATCGGAGCCACCATTGTAAAAAAATCTAGCTTTTCCAGAATAGAGGCAAATACGGATGGTCCATGTAGCCATGTAGGAAAGCAACAAGCTTTGCCGACCTGGATTGGGGGATTTTCTGTCATTCTTTAGCACAAATCCTTTCAAGCAGGGTCAGGTTGGATGGGGACCTTGAGGTGGACAGCCACTTTCAGGTCTCATGTTCAATAGGGTTCAAGTCAGGACTCTGGCTGGGCCACGCTAAGACTTTCACAGAGAGAGTTTTCCCTAAGCCACTCTTGTGTTGTCTTTGCTTTGTGCTTAGGGTCATTGTTATGTAAGAAGGTTAACCTTCGGCCCAGACTGAGGTCCTGAACGCTGTGGAACAGGTTATTATTGATGATATCTCTTTGCTCCATTACATTTTCCCTGGTGCAGAAAAACACCCCCACAGCATGATGCTTCCACCATCATGCTTCACTGCTGAGATGGTTTTGGGCTGGTGATGTGCAGTTCCTGTTTGCCTTCAGACATAATGTTTAGAACTGAGGCCAAACATTTTAATTTTGGTTTCATCAGATCAGAGAATCATGTTCCACACAGCCTGAGAGTCCTTCAGGTGCCTGTTGGCAAAATCCAAGAAGGCTTTCATGGGTTTTGCACTTAGGAGAGGTTTCTGTCTTAACACTCTGCCATAAAGCTCAAATGTGTGGAGGGCTACACTGATGTTTGTTCCATCTTCATACAGGATCTGTATGAAGCACTCAGTCGGAGTGACCATCAGGTTCTTGGTCACCTCTGTTACTAAGGCTCTTTTCCCACATTGCATTGTTTTCACAATGCGACCATGTCTTTGAAGAGACCAGGTTACACCACACATCCATTTGAGATTATAATGATATTTTTTTGCAGCCTTCCACAGATCTGTGCTTATAAACAAGCAGTTGAGCTCTAAACTCTGCAAGTAGTTCTTTTGACCTCATCTGCATTGTTAGCTGTGAGGCCTTCTATAAAGAGGTGTGGGCCTTGATATCTGAATATTTATGTACATGTGATAAACACATATATATATATATACCATCTTATTGGAACTGCAAGCTGAATATCACCATACTTATATCATGAAAATAAAGGTAATTTCTTATAAATACATAATAACATAACTAATTTACATAATTTTCCATTAAAGTAGATTCAGTTTGACCGTTGCAAGGGGGATCTCAGTGTCGATGTCAACGTCACTGCCTCCTCAGCTACCCCCTCCAGCATGCTAGAAATGATGCTGCTTCCTGGACAGATCAGTTAGATGTGGTTCTCTGTGTGGGTTTTCTCAGAATCTTCAGGTTTCCTTTTAATGCTACAGAGCGGTATCTCGAGTAATGAGTGTATAGCGTTCTCTCTCCCTCTAGCCGCCGTTCTTTCGTTTTAGATGCGATTATGTTTTTTCGAAAGGCATTTCCTCAGTTATAGTACATCAGGATTCTCACGTTCTCGCTCACCGCAACAAACGTCATGTCAGAGATTAAGTAACTCCTATTCACTGTTAAGGTTATGAGTAATTATTTGGCATGAAGCTGACTGTGTTTAGGAGCAACCGATTGTCCACTTCCTCTTTATTTCCGAGGTGAATGAACTCATATTGAGTAGACTGGCAGCAATACAGAAATAGGTCAGGGACTAGGAAGTGGGTCATATGCTAGGAAGGGCTTGGGTGGTTTTCCTCTTAAAAAATTGTGGCATATTGATTCATTCTGCAAACAGGATTTTAAAGAATTTCCAACATTTATTGCTTTGGAACTACGGGTTCCATCTGTTTTTTGTTTTTTTTTATTATAAAAACATATTTTATAACCAGAATTGTACCTTAAAATCATGCTTGATTAAAAGTATAGATACCTTACTGCAAAACTTCCTCCAATACAAGTTAAAAATCACCAATTCCAATATGACTTCGAGTATCTGATTTGAAAAGTACTCGACTCATATTGAGCTCAGGCTCAAAGATATCGCGAACACTAGTCCTCAACACCAAGACACATGTGGTGAAATGCCAAAAACAGTTTGTAAAGGTTTTATTTTCTAAAATTCAAATCAAATGATCAAGATCAACACAACAGCCTGTTCAACATGCCAGAATGAATCAAAGTCAAGGAAAAAGAAAACAAAGTAGCAAAGCGAACTTTCGAAAAGGGATCATCAATTAACAAATAAAATAAAGATACATGTCCTGATTCTGTGATTTGGTTGATTATCGTGTTCTAGTTAAATGTACACCACCATTAAGCATCATATAAACCATAAAGAGGTCATGATACACATAGTTTTGGTTAATCTCATGTTAATCTAAAATAGCTACAGAGTAGTAATGCATCCTTCATATCTCCGAAGAGTCGAGCTCCCGGAGGCTAAAGAGTCACGCGCATGTGCTGGAATAAAGCAGGAACTAAACCTTTATAGTCTCAAATGAACTACGCTAACAATTAGATTGTGTATATTTGATTCCGAATCGAATCTCGAGTTTAAAATCGAACATCAAAAACAACAACAGCAGCAACAACGACTACAGCAGGACGTGTCTATATGGTAAGAACAATGTTCCTTCCCTCACATCCAAAAACACACTTCTTCCCGAGCGAGTCACTGTGCAGTGCTGCGACGACTTCCGTACCCGAACGAAGCGCGGTGATGGGGGTGTCTCTTGCTCTTGCTCTGGTTGCTGTGTTCCGCCCTTCAAGACATCATTAAGGGCCATACTCGAAAAAAAAAAACGTTTAGAAACCTATACAAAAGGAGTGTATTTGGTGTATAATACATCATACAGTGCCCTCCACAATTATTGGCACCCCTGTTTAAGATGTGGTCGTGGACTTCAAAAAATTCTCCTTTTTTTTAAAACAACATAGAACCCAAATGCAAAAAAAGAGAAAAATCCAACCTTTTATTTAAGTACATTACTTTGGTGGTAAAAAAATCACACATTTAGAAAAAAAAAACAAACTTGAAATCATGTGTGCCACAATTATTGGCACCCCTGATGTTAATACTTTGTACAACCTCCTTTTTCCAACAAGACAGCACTTAATCTCCTCCTATAACATTTCACAAGATTGGAGAACACAGAGAGAGGGATTTTTGACCATTCTTCTTTGCACAATCTTTCTAGATCATCCAGTGTCCTGGGTCCTCTCTTATGCACTCTTCTCTTTAGCTCGCCCCACAGGTTTTCGATTGGGTTGAGGTCTGGGGACTGAGATGGCCATGGGAGGACCTTGAGTTTGTGACTGCTGAACCACTTTTGTGTAGATTTTGCCACATGTTTTGGATCATTATCCTGCTGAAAGACCCAATGACGACCCATCTTCAGCTTTCTGGCAGAGGCCATCAGGTTTTTATTTAAAATATCCTGGTACTTCAAAGCGTTCATAATGCCATGCACCCTAACAAGGTTCCCAGGGCCTTTGGAAGAGAAACAGGCCCACAGCATCACAGATCCTCCACCATACTTCACGGTGGGCATGAGGTGCTTTTCGGCATACTCATCTTTTGTTTTACGCCAGACCCACTTAGAGTGTTTGTTGCCAAAAAGCTCAATCTTAGTCTCATCTGACCAAAGCACACGATCCCAGTTGAAGTCCCAGTACCGCTTAGCAAACTCCAGACGTTTACGTTTGTGAGTGTTAGTGAGAAAAGGCTTTTTCCTTGCATTCCTCCCAAACAGCTTGTTGGCATGTAGAGAGCGTCTGATGGTTGTTTTGGAGACTCTGTGACCCCAAGATGCCACTCTTTGATGCAATTCTGTGATGGTGATCTTGGGAAATTTTTTTACTTCTCTTACCATCCTCCTCACTGTGCGTTGTGGCAAGATAAACTTGGGACCTCTTCCAGACTTGTTTGTCACTGTTCCAGTTGTTTTAAACTTCTTAATGATTCCTCTGACTGTAGATACCGGCAAGTTAAGGCGAGTGGCTATTTTCTTGTAGCCATTGCCTGACTTATGAAGGTCGACACACATCTGCCTTATTTGAATGGTGTGTTCTCTTGTCTTTGCCATGTTGACAAATGGGTAAGAGAATTAGGCCTCTGTGTCACGTCATATTTATACCCCAGGGAAACAGGAAATCATGAATTACTAATTAAAAGTCCCTAGATACCCTGACCAACCTTAGCAACTACAGAAAAATATATTAAGAAAAAAAAACAATTAAATTTTTCAGAGGAATTGTTAGGGGTGCCAATAATTGTGGGACACATGATTTCAAGTTTTTTTTTTTTTCTAAATGTATGATTTTTTTTTTACCACCAAAGTAATGTACTTAAATAAAAGGTTGGATTTTTCTCTTTTTTTGCATTTGGGTTCTATGTTGTTTTAAAAAAAGGAGAATTTTTAGAAGTCCACGACCACATCTTAAACAGGGGTGCCAATAATTGTGGAGGGCACTGTATGTCTATGTTTTGTTTAAACCTTTGTCCTTGTTTAGAACAAGAATCCGACACTTTAACAGGGTCAATAACAGCATTAGACCCCATTCACCCTTTTGTATGGCGAAACCCCAGACTGCTTTCTCCACGCTTGTTCTTCGGACCAGGTTTTATATTGTGTCAGCTGTGAAAGAGTTTCACAGTCTTTCACGGCGAGTTAATCAACACTCCGGTGTCATTGCGTGTCAAGCATTTTCCACCTCAGTCATAACTGCTTCAGGTGGTAAAAATAGATGCAGGACGTCTCACAGTGAATGTGTTAAAGAAGGTGTTTTTTTTTTGATGGTAAGAGGCTTATTGCTCCTAATGATGGTTCATGAGCTGTTTTGTTTTTTCTGGACGACCAAGATTGACATCATTAAGAGGAGATTTATGGGTTTGGGATCTTACTGTCATATATCGAGGAGAATATAAGGGCAGAAAATGTTATTCTTAGTGAATACGTTAGAAAGACAAGCAAAAAACCCCCCACTAATTTACATGAGACATACTGTAGCAAAAGTAGGACTATGAGGAACATGGAATTAGGATTAGGATTGATAATGACACTAATTAAATATTGCATGTGACTTGTGACATGGAGGTGCAGTGGCTTATGGAAAAGGTCACAGACTACATTTAATCCTCACTGTGCCTCCAGTGGTGAACAGTAATAAAATAAATGTTATTCGTTACTGTATTTAAGTAGCTTTTTCATTGACTGTGGCTTCTTGATTCATACCGGAAACACAATTTGTATTGCGCATGTGCGAAAACTCAAAAGATGTTCAATGCTCAAAATGTGTTTGGATTCTCACGTGTAACAATAAATCCATTAAAATGTGACTCTGTTCACCTGCTGCTGTGATCCTGAATAAACAACATGGGTGTGTAATAAATAATCAACTTCTCTGGGAACTGATTTCATGCTAGTTGGAATCGTATAATGCGAAATGCGCGTAGGATGTGGTCTGACGAATCAGATTATTATCGTGGGAACGTCATTTACCGTTTTCTGTTTGCATTTTGTGTAAAAAAAAAAAAAGAAATGAACCAGGCCCCAGGTCAGTAAGAGGTCGTGTTCTTGACAGTACGAGAGCATGTGAAGGAGCAGAGCTGTTCATATAAAGTTAAACAGACGGGTCATGTGCAAATTCTCAGGATCGTTTCAGCTTGAACATGTTTATGCATTACAAGTGTTTTGTTTCTCTTAGAATACAGCCAAGGATTAAATTTTTTATGGATTTTTACAACAAATTCATGCTTTTTTTTATCCACTTCTTGTTGCATTTAATGGCACATCCTACAAGATCCTACATCATTATTTATTAAGGTGCAGTGGTGGCCCGTGCATTTCACCCCCTACCATCATTATGACGCCACGGCCAATAGAAACGCAGTAGAACAAAGCGCTGCATCACAGACAGGATTCTCATTCAGAGAGAGTTAGCGTCATCACTAAAGCAAGGAACACAATTTAACATGTCTCCTTTCACTGTAGCCACAGCTCCACCACCCAAATACATTATCTCTAGCGGAAATACAGATATTCACCTTATAAAATGTCTCCAGATTTTCCCTGCGTTTCGGTTCTTTTTTTCATTAGGTTTTCCTGGGGATTTAAAATGAATGCAAATTGTGTGTTTTTGTGCAAATTCATCTAATGGTTTGATCTGTTTTGTCCAGCTTTCGTCCAGCAAAGTCGCACATGTACGTGTATCTGCGTCCCAATCGGCTTCTTCTCCTCTGCCAGCTGTTGTAGAATAAAAACTAGCTATTAAATCCACATGAATATATTTAAGCTTGCGCAGTTTGCTACAGATGCGGGTTACGAGACTGACTAATACGCTCTCTGACCGTCCAATCAAAGGAAAATGCTGATGTTACTGTATTGTATCTGATTGGCTACAGATTTTTTTCCTCATGTATCTGAAGTTACAGGTGCCCACACTGTTTATTATAAAGGCCTCAATGCAGATTTCTTTAAACCTGACAACATGTGATGGCTGAATTCTGATTGGATAGAAACTCAAACATAAACATACACTACTGGAAATGAAGAGAATAGGATATTTGTAATAATTGAACACATATTCATGGGGAAAAATGTATTAGGAGCGTAAGTCAGTCATTCTGACTACATGTCTCTAAAACCGACATTCCTGACTCAGACGCCAGTGGGGTTTTTTTCCAGGCATAAGGATTTGGTCATTCTAGTCATTCTCATATGACATGAATCCGGCATTTGTACACATATAGACTTTCTCAGGCTGTTTCTGTGCCAAATAAACCGTGTTTGTTAAGTCTTAACCTTGGAAAATGTCAGGACCAGGCCCCTTTGGCATCATTCACTCATGTCAAGTGTGTTTACTGAGACCGCTGTGAAAACACGCACTGGTTTAAAGTCAGTTCTTGGTGGTTTGATGACGTAGATGAGCGAAAATAAAAGACCTTCGAGCCAAATTACTGGTGAGGATTTGGTCATTTTTGAAGTGCCAGGATAATCCATAGGTATTACTGAAGCATTTTGAAAAGGCAGCTGATCTTACGCAGGAGTGTAATGTTAATGAAACAGCTACAGTGTGTGGTGTTTGACCTGACTGGTAGAGCCTGTGTGTGTGTGTGTGTGTGTGTGTGTGTGTGTGTGTGTTACATAATGCTAGAAGTGTGTTTCAGCATTACATGTATTTAATGTCTTATACGTTTAGTTACAATAGCTTAATAGTCATACAGCCACGTGTACTGTTAATGCACCTTATTCTAATCTCTCTCACACACACACACACACACACACATGCATACATATCGAGTCTGACACTGTGTTTTGTGCCAGGGTTGCCAGGTCTGCTGTTGAACTTAAATTCTGATTTATAGTTTACTAGATAAACTGGAGTCATGATGTGTGTGTATGTGCACTGTGTGTGTGAGATTAGAATTAAGTGCAGTAACACAACGGAGTGTGTACTGATAATTGTATGAGAGCATTCTAGGAATTTTATATCTTCGAAAATAACATGCTGAGTATTGCAGTAGGTTTTGAAGTTTATTAGACATTGGGTTGTTCTTGTCACCCAGACATGGCAACCTCGAGGCTCCGTTTTCATTCCAGGGCAAATAGTAGCGACAGGGAAATAATCTTGTAGGGTGTGTATTGTTCTACAGAATTGAAGGTCACGATTATATGATAATGCCTCTGCTGGAGGCGCCGCGACTCAGAGCGAACAAAGCACGACTGTACTGTATTGTGTGTGTACGGTTGTGTTGTAACCCACTCAAACCCATGGTATTACATCCCTAGCTCATCTCTGGGTCACTTTGTTCAAAGAGTCTCCTATGTCAATGAACAAGAGCTTACATTTGTTTAGTGGCTTCATCTCCAAGGATTTACACAATGCCAGTGGGCCAGAGAGCAACATAACATAATTCCTTTAGGAAAAAAAATGCCTGTGATTGAATTGGATGTAATATAATTAGGGCTGTCATTCGCTTAAAATATTTAATTGCGATTAATCGAACAATTGGCACGAGTTCACTTAGGATTAATCGCACATTTTTATCTGTTCTAAGTGTTGTGTCTGTACAGAGACAAATATTGATGCTTTATGCAAATGTATGTTTATTAATAATGAAACCAAACTCAACATGGAGCATGAAGACAAAATATTCTTGTAAATGTTTCAAAGTAATTATAGTGTTTTAAATTACATAAATCATCAGGACTCAAACAGAACTTTTGCTATGTTTCCACACGGACGGATTTAATAGCCGGATGTGCGCATCATGGCGGATTTTGGTGCTTGATTTGAGTTTTTTTTTGTTATAAAAATGGTCAAACACAAACGCGCGCTGCACTAATTGCATGTAAATTAGTGCCGTTAAAATAATTTTTTTCAGCGATCATCTAATTCTTTTTAAGTAAGACTAGGGTTGCAAAATTCCTGGAATTTACAAGACTGGAAACTTTCCATGGGAATTAACGTGAATTAATGGGAATAAACTGGGAATTAAGCCAATAACAGGGAATGCAAATGTAAAAAAAAAAAAACTTGCAGGATAATTTTGTTTAAAACAACCAGACTTAATGTAATTTTAGACGAATTTCTATCCTGCAGATTTATCAATCAAATGCCCACAGCACACTTACTGCAGGGTCACTGAGGCCACGCCCCCTACATGCACTGTGTGTTCCTCATCATTACGTAACACTAATCAATACTTCAATCCTGAACGTCAAAAAATGTCCATTTTAGCGAGTATTTACGTGAATTACATTAATTTATATTTAAAACATTCTTGCGCTGTGTGTGAGCTGTTGTGCAACAAAATGAAACTAACAATTAAATCAACTAACAATTAAATCAGTTTATATACATTTTCCAAGATTTCTAATTAATTCCCATTAATTCCAGGTAAGTTTCCAACTTAAAATATTTCCAAAGGTATGGAAAGTTTACTAAAATTTACCTGAAATTTTCCACCCTTTGCAACCCTATACCCCAACCCTATAACCCCAATCTAATCTAATCCAATCCAATCTAATCTATATAAGATTTGATGTAAGAACTGGATACATTTTTGTAAAAGCGTTGCTGCATGAAGACTGTCAGAAGAAGTTCAAGGCAGGAAAAGCCAAAGCTCCACACCCCAAATCAGTAAATCCTCCTTGAAGCTGTGTTGGATGTTAGATGTTGGATGTCTGAGGCACTTCTGAGACGAAAGCATGTGCAGCCTCCTTTGAAATGCTAATGAGCTGATAGAAAGGAATCGTATTTATTATTCGGGTTCGTTGGAGATTTAATGCAGCTAGGAACGAGACATGGGGTTTAAGTGAATCCGAACTCTCTCTCCATGGCTCTGTGCCGGGGTTTCATCAATCCTGAGTCATATCTCTCCGTGCTGAGTGGAGCATGGTGCTGGATCAGCCTCAGGCTTTGAGCAAGAGAAAAAAAACTTCTATGGTTTTACAATTTTTAGAAGTTATATCATTTGTGAAAATCTCAAGAACCACTCTGAGGCATTTCAGTACATAAACATGACATTTAGCATTAACACTTCATTGAATAAAGCAGCACTTATGTATATATATGGGGGTGCAGGAAATTCCAACCACATTCCTCTGCAAAGATAAGCCAGAGAGCTTTGTTTTAGAGAAGTGGGCATGTTTAAACACCACCCCCCATAGACTTTTCGTGACACTCAGCATGTTATTATCTCCCACAGGCCCAAGTGGAAGCTCAGAGGGCCACACAGGAGTTCCAGAGAGCCATAGAGATCCTACGAGCAGCCAAGGAGACCATCGCTCTGGCTGAGGAGAGGCTTCTGGAAGAGGACAGCCGGCAGTTCGACTCGGCCTGGCAGGAGATGCTCAACCACGCCACCCAGAGGGTGAGACAGGACACACAATGCTAACTGTAGGACTACAGTTAGATATCTCATTGCTGATATACAGCTATAAATGGCCTGTGGTGTAAAGTGTGTAAACGAATGACAAACACTCGTTTAATTGAGTTTTTCTCAGGAATTGTGTATTTTTTTTGATTTAGCACATTTTTTGTGCTGTATCGACTCTTTTCCTGCCAGTGGTGATTGGAGAATAAGAGCTAAGGAGAATAATCAGTCCCGTTATTCCCGTCCAATCAAATCGCGCGTAGAAAACTCGCACCACACAGACTTTTAAAAGGGCTCCTTTTTTACTCGTATTTTGAGTAGTATTTACTTTTACTCTACTTACACTACATATTTTGGAAGAAATATTGTACTTTTACTTGAATATGATTTTTCAGTGTTCTTTCCATCACTGTAAATGGCACAAATATGATTTTTAAAGGCATGTTTTGGGACCAAAGAACCATTAAAAAGCCATTAAACTAGTCCTGAAACTACGATGTTTCTTTGCTTCAGGGCAATTTCTAGCCACCCTAAGCGAGATTCCTATTGTCATCTCTGATATATCTGATTTCTGGGGGTGACATATTACACTGTATGTACATTATAATGAACAGCTGACTTTAGGATTGGTACACTATATTAACAAAAGTTTGCTGACACCTGGTCATAAGTGTATGTGATTTTTGAGGTGCACATTCCACATTTAGTCTCGATTTGCTCTTATTATTTCCTCCACTCTTCTGGGAAGATGTTCCACTAGATTTCGGTGTGTGTTTGAGAACTTTTGTGTGTTTATCAGCCACAAGGGTGTTAGTAAAAGCCAGTATTGTAAAGGAGACTGAACATTATTCGTGAACGTTTCGCAGGTGATGGAGGCGGAGCAAAGCAGGACACACAGCGAACTGGAGCACCGAGAGACGGCGGCCAAATACAACGCAGCCATCAGCCACATGAGACAACTGGAGAAGAAACTCAAACGCTCCATCAACAAGTCACGGTTAGTCCAGCAGCTGACACTATACATACATACATACATACATACATACATACATACATACATACATATACACATATACAGGTAGTCCCCGACTTACAATACAGATGTGTTCCAATGACCCCACTGTAACTTGATAATATTATAAGTTGAGACATGGTCTTTCCTACCCCAGACTTTTAAAGAATGGTGATCAGTATGGAGTAGTATGCAGTAATTTGTCCATTTAATAAATTGTAGTATATATTTTGGCAAAACAGAGCAATTTATAGAACCATAATGTATTAACTATGTGTACACACACAAATACATACATATTTTATACAATTATATCTTATATGTATATGTATATATAAATATATTATATTATTTTGTGCTGTTGCACTAAAAAGCACTTTAATATTATATAATTGTTCTATTTTTTTGTTTTATGATTTTGCTTATATTTCTTTAAAATTTCCCTGATATTATGCAATTTTTTGTCTTTTTAATCAGTAACATTTTTTGTTTTTTTATAATTAAGTATTTATACCATAAGATATTCATTTCCATATAGTTTCTCTTTTTCTCTCTTGACATAAAACTGTTCCAGATGGAGAAGACAGTAATAAATAGCCCAGAGGATGAAGTGTGTTCGTTGTTTTCTACGTTGAAATCTTTATAAAGTCTTAAGAACTTGGTAGTGAAAACGGTTATGAACTACATTTTCCCCCTCGTCCTACACTGGGGCCTCTCTCTCTCCGTTTCTGTTTCTGTGTCTGTTGTGGAGTGTGATGGCTGATGTGCTCCAGATGTGCGGTCTCTCGCTTTTGGAGCTCAAGAATGTTCGAGTGTTATTCCCGCTGAGCTTTGCTGTTGCCATGGCAACCTTGGATACTGTGTATTCGAGTTTCTGACTCAAACCTCTGTCTCTCCCTACAGGCCATACTTTGAACTGAAGTCCAAATATTATCTCCAGCTTGAGGTAGTTTGATGTTTTTTTTTCCCATTGGTTATGCTTCGTTTTTCCGCTCAGCTCCAGAATATGTACTGTATATTTGTGGATAGTGGATTACAGCTTTTAAAATGATGGAATATAAGAAAAGAAAGAGAAATGTACATGTCTGACAAGCATTTTCGTCCTTTTTTCCTTGCAGCAACTGAAGAGAAAAGTGGACGAGTGCCAGGCGAAACTGTGCGAGGCCAAAGCAGAGTACAGGACTGCCCTGCGCAACCTGGAGGCCATCTCAGACGAGATCCACGCTCGCAGACGTCTGGCAGCCATGGGGCCTCGCAGCTGCGGAGTTGGTGCTGAGAAAGACGTCAACGGTGATGACATCAGCAACTTCAAAATGGAGTCGGACGGCATATCTAGTGAGTGCGATTGAATCTTATGAATCAATTTTTAATTATGAATCAATCTCTGATGCACCATTTGTATGTTTTATAGTGATATCTGTGACCTTCGAGGAGGACAACTCTAATGGTTTTGCCTCAGACGAAGATCATGAAACCCAGTCCACTTGCAGCTGGAATTCCAAATCAGCCCCCTTGGATGCTCCATGTAAATACGTCTCCCCCTGCTCGCCGTCATACCCTCTGCTCTCATCCTCATGTCCTTCCCCTTCCTGCTCCTCTCTTCCCTCGTTTTCTCCCTGCCCAAGAGGTGTGGATCTGCCTGGGCCTGGCTCCCTGGAGGGCTTCGATCATGTCTTGCCCATTCTGGGACCTCGCAGCGAGTGCAGCGGTGCTTCATCACCCGAGTGTGAGCAGGAACGAGGTCAGGGTCGTGCTGCTTATCTTGTTAGAATAGACACTAGTGATAAATGATTCTTTTATTTCAAGCGACTCTTTAATGTGACTTAGAAGAACGAGTCATCTCAAAGAGTGATTCGTTACGGGATACGCAAAATCAAGTCTCGAAACTTTTTGCTGCTTTGTTATATTTTCACTATTGGAACTATGTAGACGTGTTGGGGGATCTACTTATTGAAAGTGTAACATTTTATTTCATTTCTGCTTAAAGGAACGAAATGAACTAAATGACTCAAAAAAACGATTCGTCCCCAAAATGACCAGATCTTCTCATCACTAATAGACGGAGCAGATTAATACCACTTTCCGATAAAATCATAATTTGCATATTAAACATTTAGATGCTTGGCCCAAATGTATTATCACTATTGGAGGACAACGACTCTAAGAGAATTAGTGTGTCTGATCAGAGACATGGAAAAAATCCTGGTTTTGCTTTTTACTTTACTTTCAGATGAACTGCAACTGTTCTAAATCTGACTCTTTGTGTGTTTAGGAGAAAGAGCTGAAGGTGCTGAGAAAAAACCTGAAAACACTACACGGGCCAGCGGTCAGAAGAGCACTACCTTAGAGGACGGCATGAGACGTCTGTCTGTGCAGCAAACGGACAAGTGTGAGACAGAGACATTTAGTTCTGCTGCCCCTGTGCTTCTACTCAACTCGGTTTAAACTAAAGGAAGAGACCTGAGATGATCCGCCCAAGCGTCATGTGTCGAAGGAACCTTTATGTCCCGCCCTTCACCCGTCTCCAGACAGAACAGAGACTGCACAGAGACTCACTGAAGGGGAACAGTTTAAAAACGAGGAACGTCCAAGACTAGTACACAAATGCAACATATTCACACATTTGCCAAATGTGTCCTGAACGTTTTCGAGTCACAAAAAAAAAAGGCCACGTGTCTTCTTGATCTACGTCTCACTGCGTATTGCCCGACTGACCGTGTCACTCCCGTGTGTGGACCCTTGCAGTGTTAGTGTGTAGCGTGTGCGTGTCTGTGTTGCGTACATTTACCCTATTCTCTCTCTCTCTCTCTGTATTTATTCTTACGTGTTAGTGAGGTTGCAAAGGCACGAAAATTATCTGGTCGAACTCCGAAAACTTTCTATTGGAACATTTAATTTGGAAACTTACCAGGAATTTATGGGAATTCATTAGAAATTTGGGGAAATTGATATAAACTGTATCATATACAAACAAAAATATATAACCTTTTCATTCGGTCATAAGCTGAACTGCATGCATTTAAAAAATACATTTTGGAATTTGAATGAATTGTTAGTATAATTTTGTTGCACATCAGCTCACACACAGCACAAGGACGTTTATAAACGTATTTAATATTTATGTAGTTCACGTGAATACTCGCCAAGATGGACATTTTTTGATGTGCAGGATTCAATAAATGATGTGTGTTACGTGATGGAGGAACGCTCAGTGCATGTAGGGGGCGTGGTCTCAGTGGTCCTGCAGTAATGTGCTGTGTGCATGTGATTGATGAATGTGCAGGATAGTTTTTTTCAAACTACATTTAAATGAAATGAACTCCTGTAAATTCCCATGGAAAGTCTTTTAGTTGTGAAAATTCCTGGAATTTTGCAACCCTGTATTTTAGTGCAGAACGATGATCTAAACGTAGCAAAGGATCCTATATTTATATTATGTCTTCTTACCAGTGACCAATGTGTTGTCATGGCACACTAATGTAGAACCATGAAATAAACATAAGCTCATGGGATACACCATTCAAAATGTCTCCTCTCACACACACACACACACACACACACACACACACACACACACACACACACACCCCACAGTATACTCTGCAACTGCTAAGGGTTTAATTATAGTCACCCATGTTTAATATTCCCCCTGAGCCCAGCACACTGCTCTGTCTCTCTCATTCCTGCTTCAATTACGTTTCATGCTGAATCAGATTACTGATGTAGGCACTGTGAAAATCTATATCTCCAACACTATATCTCAAAAACACACACACACACACACACACACACACACACACACACACACACACACACACACACACACACACAGTGTAGCACTTCCCCAAACTGGGTCAGAAAGCTACATTCTACATACAGTTTAAACCTGAACCTACACACACATATATATATATAGTGTATATACCACTGTTGTATTCTTCATTATAATTGATTAGAAGGTGTTGATTTTCTAATCC
The DNA here is from genome assembly GCA_039877035.1 of Silurus lanzhouensis. Taxonomy (NCBI): domain Eukaryota; kingdom Metazoa; phylum Chordata; class Actinopteri; order Siluriformes; family Siluridae; genus Silurus; species Silurus lanzhouensis. The sequence continues at coordinate 1,878,084 of JBCEWE010000484.1, read as the reverse complement.
AGCATCTCTGGTAGTAGTTAAATATCAACAGAAGAAAACCCTTTCCTCCTCCACTGTATCATAGCTGACCATGCGCTCTGATCCCAGCTTCCTGGCATGCTGGGATATGTGAAAACTGAGGGAGGAGAGAGCTCAGTGGTTAAGGCAGTGGGTTACTGACTGGAAGGTTGGGACTCAAAGCCAAGATGACAATTTTGGGTCCTTCAGCAAAGTGAACCCTGTCTGTCCGCTAGGGGCGCTGTATCCTGGCTGAACCTGTGCTCTGACCACAGCTTCCTAACATCAACAACATCTGGGATATGAATTAATTCTACTGTGCTGTGATGTACATGTGATACCTAGATACCTCGTTTTTTCTTCTAGTAAGGTTAAATATAGATTTGTTCACATGTATGCCATTTAGCAGACGTACAAAAGTGTTTTGAAGTCTCCAAAAGTCAATTGCACACTTAGGATACCATCAGCCTCAAGGTCTACTGGAAGATACATAATACATAAAACAAAGGGAAAAAGAAGCTCTAGATTTAAGTGTTTTAGGAGCTGCGCTTCAAGAGCTGTAGAACATCACTGGAAGATGATACGAGATCAGAAAGACCTACAACCAGCTCAATAAGCTTGCATTCATATATCTTATGGTTTCTTATGGAGTCACTTCTTGTGAAGGTTTCTAAGAGCAGGAAAAGACCAAATAATACGATCACCTTCATATAAAGTGATACATGTTTTTTTTTTTTTAAAAGGAGTAAAAGATAGAAGAAAAATACCTGTGATTATTTTTAACATGTATACAGATTTGATCATCTTATTTTACATTTATTTTTTTGTAATTTTTAACTTGAATTGTCTTGTCCAATGAGCGCACCCGAATGCGGACGTGTTCCGTTTCCATCCAATGGAATCGCGACTTACCCGTGACGTCACCAGGAGGCGTCATAAACGTCCCGGAAAAACAACAAAACAACAATTCAGAGCACGTGGCGTGAGTCGGGGTGATTTTTTTCAGTAGTTCACACATTAAATAACACTTTTGACCGGAAACACGGCGAATAGACATGATGTCACTTCCGTTCGGAGGGTTAAACTCATGTTAACAGTGTAAAGCTGAACTTTGGCCGTCCGTCATGGTGCTCGTTGTAGCAGCCTGGTGCTTTCTCGGGATTTGTCTCAACACAGCGGCTGAAGATCTGTTTTACACGGCTGCAGTGTATGAACACCGGGTTCTCCTCAACCCGGATCCGAAACAGATCGTGGGACGGAGATCCGCGCTGAAGCACATGAACCGGAACCTGGATGTGTTGGAAGATCAGGCCACTTCCGCTGCACAGCAGGTGATGCAGAGCAGAAGCTCTCAGATTTCCAGAGTTAAAACCACGCGTCAGCAATGGATATTGTCCAAAAACAGCATTACAGAGATGAATAGTTCATAAAATATCTATTCATATGTTTATCCCTTACAAACGAACCAGTGGCTCCTACATCGACTTCATGAGGAAGAAACCTGAGAGGAATCAGACTCAAACAAGGAACCAATCCTCATCTTCATCGCCCATTAAATGTCCATTAATTACAGTTCCCTCATTGTTGAGGTCTTCAGTGATGGGCGCTTAAATGTAGAACTGTTGCCATTGCAGCACACTTTACTTTTTATGTTTATATTAATTCCAGTCCAAATCCATGTCATAGTGTGTGGTGTGATGGTTTCAGTGGAGGTTTGTGCTGGGAGGTTGTTAGCAGTTGCTGCTGAAGGTGATGTGGGTGTTGATTTGAGGGTGTGAAGACTGGCACTGTGTGGAACGGCTGTTAAAAATCGTGTAAAACCCTGTTTTGTAATCATATTGAGTGTATAAAAACTGTTAAGTTAAAAAACTAAGTGGGAAAAGGGAAAAAAAGCACAAACAAAATATTAAGGAAAATAAGACATGCATTCAAGCTGAAACAAAAAGTAGCACTCCAAATAAATAATAACAGTTGTGAATAAAAATGAAAATGAATAAAAAAAGACGCTTTAAATAAATAGCATGTGGTGCCAGCGATTCACCTCTAGAGGCCGCTCTCGTATTGTATAACGCAACCCGGAAAAACTATTGGTATGGATTTTTGCAAAGCCGATGATTGGGTCGACCTATAGACAGGAACACTGGTCACTGGTCACCTTATGAGCATGCTTAACTCGATGGAGGGAGAAAGTGAAAGAAATAAAAAAGGAGAATAGAGGGATGACGGGGAGAGTGAAATAAGGAGTATTAGATATCCCATTTCTTACGTAATGACATCTTCATTCAGCTCCTGAGGCTTTCTTGAGTCATTCTGTGGAAATCTTATTAATAGTCGTTAATTATAAATTAGGTCACTTTTTAAACATACTTCAGATTTATTGCCAGATGTATTATTTTCAAATAATTTCTATGAATCATCATCAAGATATAAGGCTGTGTGACTCCAATCAATATCAACAGACTGCTACAATGACTCAGGACCACAATTTGGATGAAAAGTTTTGCATTTAGGCATCTAACACTGAACAGTACACTCAGGAAGGATGTTTCGTACTGAATGAATTGCCGATTGTATTTAATTGCATTAACGTTTGCGGTTTTTTGCTTTCGCAAACTTACAGTGAATGCCAAATTTTAAATGGAAAAGCAAAGTCCATTTAAAACTGTAGTTCCACTGTCTTACGAGTTATAACCATTTAAGACCATGACTATTTACTTTCTTTGCGTCACGCCTGTAGCCTGCCAAAACTCAAATGGAATCCCATTTCCTTTTGCATTTCCGATGCCTTGCACGAAAATCTGTCCATCAATTTTTTAGGTGTGGGACTATATTACTGGGCGTGTTTGTATTGGGAAGTGAGGTTGGGAAGAAACCTCTGTATGACCCTGACCACTGTACTGTAACTCAGTAACTCATTTTCTTACAGAATCGGCATCTTTGTGTAGAGAAACCATTCTAATTCTCAAATTCTCAGAGTCTTTACCATGAGGTGCATGTTGAACATCCAGTGGTCAGTATGAGAGAATTAGACTTAAAGCACCAGATTATAACTGCTCTAATACAAGATAAACAAATCTGTATGGTCCTGACAAGCAGACAAAAACATGAACATAAATGTGGCGTTGCATAAGTTACATGACGTAAAGCTGTTATCACTGAGGGTGTACTCATTTTTGTTGGCAGTTATATCGACAATAACGGCTGTATGTTGAGTTATTTTCAGAGGACAGTAAATCTGTACTGCTGCACATTAACTACTCTAAAAAAAATATTCATGTTTTATTTATACTGTCCCTTGAGAAGATGGTAAAATGATTGCTGAATCTCACTCGTGTGAGATGCTGTATGTGTGTGTGTGTATATGTAAATAGCTTCTTGAACGCTGAACTTGCACTTTTTACAGGGAGCGCAGATCCTGGTGTTTCCAGAAGACGCCATCCATGGATTCAACTACAGCAGAGAATCGATAGCTGCGTACCTGGAGACGGTGCCGGACCCCGGAGCGGTGACGTGGAGCCCGTGTGCAGACCCAGACAAATTCCCAAACACAGAGGTAACATGTTTATTTAGGCTTAATCAGAATTTTTACCTTAAACTGAGGTGTTAGAGTCACGCAGACTGAATTCTATTTATTTTTTACATTTATCTTTATGCCAGTTGGCAGAAGTGATTATCTAGACTCTAGATTCTATAGCAACTTACAACTGAGTAGTTTTGGGCCTTGCTAAAGGGCCCAGCAGTGGCAACTTTGTGGCTGGGATTTAAACTCGCATCCTTTCGATCAGAAGTCAAACATCTCATCAACTTCCCAACTTGGGGAAACAATCTGTAAATATTCAGAAGAAAACACATGGACAAGATTGCAGAAAAGAATAGGGCTGCAGAAAGGTTTTTATTGCGTAATATATATAAAACAAAACCACTGAACGTTCATTCTCCTCAGATCCTGCATCGTTTGAGCTGCATGGCCCAGAAGAACGGTCTCTTCCTGGTGGCGAACATGGCCGACTGCCAGCCCTGCAACAGGACAGTCGACCCGCGGTGTCCAGCTGACGGTCGCTACCAGTTTAACACGGACGTCGTGTTTAGCGCTAACGGCACCATCGTGGCCAGATACCACAAACAGAACCTGTACTTCGAGGCAGCCTTCGACATGCCTCCCGAGTGCGAGTATGTGACGTTTGCTACTCCGTTCGCCGGCCGCTTTGGGGTCTTCACTTGTTTTGATATATTATTCCGGGAACCGGCTGTGACCCTGGTCAAAGACATGGGCATCAGGCAGTTTGTGTATCCTACAGCATGGATGAACCAGCTCCCCCTGCTGGCCGCTGTGCAGTTTCAGCGTTCCTTTTCTTATTCAGCCGGTGTCACTTTGCTGGCAGCGAACATCCGCTCAGCCGCTTTGGGTATGACCGGGAGCGGGATTTTTACGCCCTGGGACGCGCTTTATCATCACGACACGGAGGGGGAAGCTGGAAAACTGCTGGTGCTTAAAGTGCCGGTCTTGGATCCCATAATGCTCAGGGATGACCCGGAAAGCACTAGACTGAAGTTAGTTCCCTTTTCAGGCTTTCCCAAAGCAAGTCAAAGCGAGGACACGAAGTTTAGACTCCTCCAGAAAGGAGAATCCGACCCCGAATTTTGCCTAAAAGAAGATTCCAGCTGTAACCCCTGGTCCGTCCCGTTTACCTCCACAATGATGTATGATAAATTCTCACTCGTTCCCCTACACGGCAGAGAAGGCAATCTTAGCGTATGCGACGGCTCGTTCTGCTGCCACTTGCTCTTCCGGAGGGCGGAATCCACACATAAGGAAGAGCTCTATGCGCTGGGGGCATTTAAAGGCCTCCACGTGGTCCACGGGACGTACTACCTCGAGGTGTGTGCTTTAGTTCTCTGCACAGGGCTCCATCAGGAAAGCTGCGGAGGAGAGACCGAGCAGGCGCACACTCCCATCGACTTTCACCTCTGTGCAGCATTTAGCACAGAGCACGTGTACGCCGGCGTCCTGGGCAGCGGCGTGAACCCGGAACGACCGGACGAATCCGGCTGGGAGAACGGCAGCTTTTATATGAGCCGGAGAGGAATGAGCAGCGGCCTGTTGACCGCCATGCTGTACGGCAGAGTGTACGAGAAAGATGGCCAATAGCGTTCTGAATTTCTTTTAGCGTCGTTCTCTCGTTGCTTTGAAGCATTTCTCAGATCAGAAATGAAATCCTCAAAACGACTTGTTTAACCTCCACGTCCTGTCGTCACTTGTGCACGTCGTAAAAGCAATTCTTTGTTGCTTTGAACAAATTGTGAATGCTTTACATTCGTTTAATCGATTGTGTACCAGTGTCTGCTGTTTCCTACATTACCAGGTGTTTATGTTAATCAAAATATATTATACTGGTTCTCACCTAAAGAGTTTTAACCCCCAAAACATCTCAGCATCAGTTCATTAAATGCAAAATGGTCAAACCAGTTATCATCTTTCATCAAGCTTAAATTTCTATTAAATCTTTTTTGTCTTGATTTAATGAATTGTGCAGACGAACCTTAAATGTCACTTATGCAGGCGAGTGAATGGTGTCGAATCAACGAAAAATCAACCTGTTCTATTTTAGAGAACAGGTTGATTATTGGTTGATCTGCCTGAACTTTTTGAGGGATGAACTGAGGATTTTGAGAAAAATACAGGTTTTTGCAAGGAATCTATTCTGTTGTGCTGTTTGTACACATTGTTTTGAGAAATGCTCTTACTGCTTTGCAAATATTACGGATGATTCCAGAAATGCTCCAAAAAAGTATAAAATGACTTTGTGACTGCTGCTTTTGTGAAAACCCTTTTGAGCATTTTTATAGTTTTTAAATAGTATCCCATCACCGACTCCAGAACTTTCCAGTAGAGGACGACCGATAGTGAATTTTACCGATACTGATAGCTGGGTTAGATTGTACTTATTGACCGATAGTTACTGGATTCTGGATTAAAAAACAAACAAAAAATCCCCAATAAAATAGCACTGAACTTCATTACAAAAATAAAAAAAAACGACTGAATCATAAAAACATGCTGGCATGTAAAAACAAACAGCATGTGGCATCAGGGATTCGCCTCTAGAGGCCGCTCTCGTAATGACAGCAGACCTTTTTAGCTGCAACCCGGAAAAACCGTCGGTACCATATTTTCAATACCAGTGCCAATTAATCAGCAAAACCGATGAATCGGTCGACCTCTACTTTCCAGCACTTGTTGGAGCTCTGAAGGCTACACAGAATAATATTTACTACAAATGATTGTTTTTTTTTGTATGAGCAGGAAGTGGGTGGAGTTTATTTTTTCCAGAGCAGATTTTCATAGCAACTTCAGGCACAGGAGTTCGAGCACCTAAAAGGAATCACACGTCGTGTGTAAAATGTTCCGAAAGTGAAATAATCGGATCGGCTGTCGTTCCCAAAGCGCCCTTATTGAGGTGTGACGAAAATATTCAAGATTTATTAGTCTTTTTTTTTTTCAGCGAAGTCAGTCTTACCCTTTATAAAAGGCTGCAGTTTATTAAACACGTACATCACTCACACACCTAAATGCAGACCCACACACACACCCCTTTCCTCTATTGCAAATGTTACGATTCACTGAAAGCCAGCACTCAGTGTGTATAAACCCTGTCACATCCATAGCTGGTCAGACTTGGTGCGTAAGAAATTCGTCACAATGCCCTTTAATGCTCCGCGGTTCTGAGAAATCCGTCCGTCTCGCGTCTTTGGCGAGAACTTCGCGGCAGTCAGAGTCTCGGGTAATCCTAGTAATAAATAAATAATAATAATTAAAAAACCCACAAACAAAGAAAAAATACAAACTCATGCTTTATAAAGGGCATCTTGGTCCCCTGGGTTACATGATTTTCTTCCCTTTCTCTTCTCCAGGCAGGAATTGTTTCGAGGAGCTTCCACAGTAGTCGTTATTATTATTATTATTATTATTATTATTATGATGAGTGTGTAGATGTGAAATGCATCAGAACGTAGGACTGGAAGAACTGAACCCATGGGTGATGGTGAACACAATCCAGATCATGCTGTAATGAAGACGATCCACAACGTCCTGGTTTCTCCCACTCCTGCTCTTGAGACGCTTCCGAGACGTTTAAGGAAGCGAACTGTAGCTCGAGAGGAACGGAATGAGAAACGTGCCACTACAATCAGAACTGATTCAAATTAAATGAAAATCGAATCAAATTTCTAATTGTGTGTGTGTGTACTTGCGTTTAATTGTAACACGGAGGATTTTTAATTTTGGAACCTACGATGGCGTTTTATTGCTACGTAAAGAAAATAATAATAAAAAAAAAAAACGATTATGAGAATGAAGTCATCACAATACGAGAATATTCTTCAGAAACCAATTTTGGTACCGCAATTCCCTTTTAAATTCGATTTGGAAAGGCTCGAGTGCCGCCATCCGAGGTAGGAGGTGAGATCGTGCTATACGGAAAAAAATGTACTTTAATATTGAAATGAAACAGAATTTCCCATTGAATGTCGTTTCGAAGGTGAAAAGCAAAACCCCGGAGCCTCAGAAAACACGTGTAATGAGCTGAATAACACACGTGTCAATACCGTCGCCAACATGAGTCTTAATGAACGCGTGAACTTTGTTATATTGATGATGGAAACCAGAGATAATTTTTGAAACCTTGAACTTTGTTTTTGTTGTTATGAAAACCGCATTTACTACGGAGTTGTTTCAGTGCCACGTAAAAAATATATATATAAAATCGAAGATTCCGAGAATATAGCCGTAGTGATATGTGAATAAAGTAGAAATTAGGGGAATATTCTTATAACGCTACGATTTCAAAGTCGAAATTACGAGAATAAAGTCGTAGCAGCAGTAATTCCATCCGGATTTTCCTAAATGAACTCCCAGAATTGTAGCAGCACATTTCTCGTTCCAAAACACAAAAGTCGCAGCGCTCGATCTGGTTCGGAGATCTCCAGAAACTGAGCGCTCCGAGATGAAGCGTGATCCTCAGTACGTCTCAGAATCCGAATCGTTAAATTCCTCGTCGTGGACCACGATTCCGTCTTCACGACCCAGACTGTTGAAGCTGCAGTAAGACGGGTGTCCGGAGCGCATCCCGGGGACAGGGTCGAAGGTCACTCCTTTGGAAGGGCTACAGTAGTGGTTTATGGCGCTGAAGGTGAGCCCGGAAACGGTGCCCGTGCTGGCCGGGGAGACGGGCATCATGGTGGCTAGGATCAGCGCCAGGCAGTCGGCCACGTCTTTGTTCGGGGCACACGCTAAAGCTGGGGTGTAACCTGTACGGCGAGATCAGGCCGGGTTTAACGTTCCGAACGAGAGTTTTATAGGGTAAAAAAAAAAGATTCTTTATTCACCATTTTCATCCACAGCCAGGACACTCGCGCCTTTACCCAGCAGCTCCTGCACTACGACCGCGAGTCCGTTACGGGCAGCGACGTGCAGCGGCCTGCGGAGTGACCGAACAAATAACCGCACGCTCAGCAAAAACACAACCAGTACCAGATAAAGGAGTAGAGAACATGGGACCTGATGTGATTTGCGAAAAATAAAAGTATCAAAAAGTTTCGAGACTAGGTTTGTGACACGCCGACGTTACCGGTGACTAAACTTGGGGGTATGGGTGCATGCACCTTGGGACGAAGCAACAGCCTTTACAGTGGAAGAGCCCATCATCTCCATGATCAAAATCAGGTCCGCAGCTCGACTAAGTGCATGCTCATTGTCTATTTCTATAATTGTGCATCGAGAATCCGTCCCCAGAGTCCACAGCGTCAATAGCGTGTTCTACCACTAGGTTGTTAAGCATCTCAGTGAGGACGTTCGGCAAAAGAGACCGGATCTGTCACGCGCTAGTCTCAAAACTTTCTTGATTCTGTAGAGCTGTTTGAGCGTGTGTGAGAACTGTACGTACGTCTGTAGAGCCGTGTTTGTCGCGTTGATCAGGTTCCGGTCCGAGACCTTCTCCAGAATTAACAAGGCACTGGTTTCATGGCCCTGCAAGAGAAACGCACACACCATACACGTTTAACATCGGTATAAAATCGTGTTTGAGTGCAGTGTGTGTCAGTGACGGGTTGTGCATTCCACACCTAGATCTTCAGTGGTGTCTAATTGGTTAAAGCAACAGTCGCTCAACAACATGGAGTTTATGGTTAAAAAAAAAATATCCTGCAGTGCTTAATATGACTGCTGAAATCTGATTGGATAGAAAAGAATGGACTATTGGGGATAATTGAATAAAAATTCATGGACAAATATATATGAAACTGTAATTGCATCTGATAAGGTGTGTATTCTGTGTGTTACCTTGCTGCAGGCTAAATGTAGGGCCGTGTTCTTGTTTGCGTCCTGGAGCGTGAGGTCTGCCTTCGCTTTCGTCACCAGCACCTCTGCACATTACAGACGGATTTCAGATCTTACGATCAGAAACAAAAAAGGTCCCAGCATGCACCCTGTGCAGAATGAAAGCTCACAACACCGCATCAGTCTTACCCACGGTGTTCGTCTGGCCGTTCTCGGCCGCCATCATGAGGGGTGTCTTGCCCAGAGCGTCGATGGCGTTCACCTGGGCGTTGTGCCCGAGAAGCAGCTGGAGACATTCCACGTGGTCCGTGTAGGCTGCGGCGTGCAGGGGCGTCCTGAGGGCAAACAGAGATGATAACCAATCGGATCAGTTGTGGGGAATTTACTCCAGTAATAATAAAGGTACAAACAGAAGCCCATTCATCATACACACTATCTGGTGGTACCAAAAAGTTCCGTAACACGAGATGTTTTTTTTTTTTCCCGAGACTTTTAAGAGCATTAGGAATGATATTTCGTATAGCAGAGGAAACCTGGTGTGATCAAACTGCTGCAGAAACCTTTCCTGACCTGGATTTGGAGTCGGTGGCGTTAACAATGGCAGGACCCAATGTGTCAATCAGCAGCTCAGCTGAACCTTCATTATCACTGATTCTGTTACAGGAAAGAGAGAGGAGAGAGAACCAGCTGTAAACACACACACACACACACACACAACAAACCTTTTCAGTGAATAATATGTAAACACAGCTTACACAGCACAATGAAGTGGACTGAAGGAGTTTCCCTCCATTCTGTGGAACACCTCCTGCTCTAACAGAGCCTCTACACATGTATCATGACCTGAGAAAGAAAGAAAAAAAGAAAGAACGAAAGAAAGAAAGAAAGTTAGGGCTTAGGAGCAATCAACAGCTGAGAACTTCAACAATGATGTAACTATAATGAATGGACATTGTATGATGACGATGGGTTTCTTCCTCACACCATCTCAGGGGAGTTTTTCTCTCACCCTTGTCCCCCCCCGATCAGGCATAACATTATGACCACTGCCTAATATTGTGTTGGTCCCCATCTTGCTGCTAAAACAGTCCTGATCCGATGAGCATTAACTTCGCCGATTCACTACTGTTCCTACTGTTCCACTTTTGATAGACACTGACCACTGCAGACGAGAAACATCCTACACCAGCTGCAGTTTTGGAGACGCTCTGACCCAGACGTCTAGCCGTCACAATGTCTCAAACTCGTTTAAATCCTTACGCTCGCCCATTTTTCCTGCTTCTAGCACGTCAACTTTGAGGTCAAGATGTTCACTTGCTGCCTAATAAATATATCCACTACCAGGTGGCATGATGAAGAGATAATCTGTGTTTTTCACTTCATTCATGTTATGTACCGTTGTAGCAGGCCCAGTGCAGTGCAGTGTATCCACAGCTATCCATGATGACTGGAACCGTGTTTTGGGAGTGTGCAGCCTGCAGCAGTGACCCCAGCACCCCGATGTGACCGCACGCTGCGGCTAGGTGCATGGCTGTGCGCCCTCTGCTGTCCCGCACACACACACTGGCCCCGTGCTGCAACAGTGCCTCCACACATGCCTCGTGCCCAGTCACCGCCTGCACGTAAACATACACAGCATACAAGATCTCTCATGAGAATGAAAATACAAGGAATTGATTTCTCTTTTTTTAAATCAGGTTTAAATCAGGGGTTTAAAAACCGATACATTATAAAGAAAACCATTTGAAGTACCACCACTTCATTACCTGCTTGATAGCAGCACAATACTGACTGAGTATATCATCAGGTGGTATCATAAATATATCATAAAGGTACGCGTGTGCATGTATGACGTGTGTAACAGACCCCGCGGTGAAGGGCCGTCCTGGCCCACTTGTCCCGGGCTCCCACGTTGGCTCCTTTGCTGATCAGGAAGTAGACGCACTCCGTATGTCCGTTCAGGACCGCCAGCATGAGAGGGGTTCTGTTCGCAATCACAATCACGTCATCGGTCAGAATAAATATACGGAAAAACGATACGCAATTCACACTGCTGCGAATCGACTCCGCGTCACTCACTGTCCGTTCCCGTCGTGGACGTCGACGGCTGACGGTGGGCCGGCGTTACTGATGAGGAGGCGGAGACATTCCGAGTGGCCGTTCATGGCTACAAAAAACATCCCCCTTATTAGTATCCAATACATTTGTATCAACACCCCACACACACACACACATACAAAAACACACCCATAGAACTGATCAAATCTACAACAGCGGCAAATGTTGACTATGCCTGAGAGCAACACCTGATGCTGTGAAAAAGTATTTGCCCCTTCATTTATTTATTTTTGCCTTTTTTATTTATTTATTTATTTTTTTATATATAAGTTTTCTTGCAAATGCTTGATTGCAGTTGTTGCCACCACACAACCAGTTATTAGGTTTAGGGGCAATAACTTTTTCACACAGAGCCAGTCATGTTTTACAGCTTTTTCCCCTTAATAAATGAAATCATCAATTAAAAAAATTTTTTTTTAAAAATTGTATAAAAGATGTGTTAAGTTTCCCACCTGCAGCATGAATGGGAGTTCTTTTGTGTGTGTATTCCTTCAGCAGGATGGACGCTCCCTGGTTGATGAGCACATCCACACATTCCACATGGCCTTTAAAGGCAGCCAGGTCCAGTGGCGTGTGTCCCTGCACTGTTCGCACATCCAGGTCCAACAGGGACTGAACCAGCACCTCCAGAGCCTGATGGTGGCCGTGGTAAGCCTTGAATGCACAACAATTTTAGATTTTACAGATAGCGATAGCTAGGTTGGAATGCTAGGTCAGTATGAACGCGTGAGCAGGATTTTTTTGCAGATAGATCCGGGGATTTGTTATTGTTTCTCATCGTCTCATTAATGTAACTTCAATAAGGGAGAAACACGTCTCCTGTGATTCTTGACTACGGACATGGGCTGGTTTGAGGATTTTAGAAATTGTTGATCTGGGATCTAATGGTGCAGCTATCATATGAGAAGAACCAATGAAATGAGAAAAGTCAAAAGAAGAACTGTTTGAGCTGGGGGTCAACAAGCACGGTCAGCCTTAATACAGCTGCTGTGGAGCACAGAGGGTTAAGGGCCTTGCACAAGTGCCCAAGAATGAGGCATCTAATCAGGAAAGCATCTAAGAATGCACAACATATGCTACAAAAAATAAAAATAAAAAAGATTCCACTCCTCATGTTACATTGGGAACAGACTCTCAGGAACCTCAAAAATCAAAAGAACAAGACTTTCACATAAGAATATCAAAATCTCATGATCCCTTGTGTGATAGGTGTGGAGTTGTGGATCATACACACATGTTTTGGTCATGCCCTAAGCTTGTTAATTTCTGGCAATTAATCTTTAATCTCAGGGTTTCTGTAACACACATCCTTTTCCCCCCTCAAATGTGGAATGAGATCCCTGAGCTAGATCTTTTAAACATGTTAGAAAAAGGCTAGGTGGTAGCTTAGAGGTTAAAGCATTGAATTTTGGATCTGAAGGTTGTGAGTTCAAATCCCAAGCTGCCATTCCTGGGTCCCTGAGCAAAGCCCTTAACCCCCATAGCTGCTCAGTTGTATGAATAAAATAAATGTTAGGTGCTCTGGATAAGGGCATCTGCCAAATGCCTCAAATGTAAAAAAAAAAAACCATAGCTACAATTTTACTCACTGCTAAGTGTAAAGGGCTGATGGGAGCCTGGCCATTGGTGTCATTCAAAATATCGTTCCCAGACGTCTCCATAAGCTGAGAACAAACACACAAAGCATGTGGGAAAAACTACTTTAAAACCATTACACACTTCTAAAAAAAAAAAAAACAACTGTAATAGATGACAGCCAATAAACTCAGAGCTCCACATGGGGGCACTGTTGTACAAATCTCTGTTGTACTGTCTGAAAAACAAATCGGTTCATGGCGGTCGGTGTGGGTATTATATTAATCTTTTTGTCGTTCCTGGGAATGAACATACAAACTCACCACATCCAGCGGGGTTTCACTGGCAATCTGCAGGAACAGAAACATGGCTCAGTACAACAGGATAAATAAAGCACTGTCTAGGTCTAGGTGTGTGTGTGTGTGTGTGTGTGTGTGTGTGTGTGTGTGTGTGTGTGTGTGTGTGTGTGTGTGTGTGTGTGTGTGTGTGTGTTTGTGTGTGTGTGTGTGTGTGTGTGTGTGTGTGTGTTAGGGAAAGAGAAGTAAGAGTGAGTGGAAGAGATTGAGGCTGACCAGTTCGAGGCAGAGGCGGTGACCGTGGGCCGAGGCGTAGTGCACTGCATTGTAGCCCTGTTTGTCTCGGATCCCTGGATTGGCATCGTTACGCAATAAATACTCCAAGCACCTGGAATACACATACACACACAGACAGAATAAAAGAATTAAATAAATGAATAAATAAAAAAAGATTAAAAAAAATAAAATCTGAATAATGAAGAGGCGGGGGGGCGCACTCCCTGGAAACTACTGCACTCATTGGTTGATGTGTGGAGAACAAACGCATTTGAAAAGCACTATTCCTTCCTTCTTAATTTCCTTCTTTCCATCCTTCCTTTAATCTTTTCTTTTTTCTTTCCTTCCTTCCTCCTTTCTTTTCTTCCCTCCCTCTTGTTTTCCTTCCTTCCTTTTTACTTTCCTTCCTTATTTTCCTGCTCTCTCTTATTATTCCTTCCTCCTTTCCTTCTTACTTTCTTTCCTCCTTTCGTTCCATCTCACTTTCCTTTCTTCCTTCCTTTTTACTGTTTTCCTCCCTGCTTCTCACTTTTCTTCCTTCCTACTTTTTTCCCTTCTTTCTATACATCAATCCATCCATCTAGTCCACCCAAATGAAGAATCAAGGACACCTCATATCTCACTTGAACCCCTGAGTGTGTTATTCTCAGTGTGTTGTCTCCACCGCCTGCACCATAATCAGATCACGAGTCACTGAGGGGGTGGCGCTGATCCCTTTACTGTACTCATAATATTTTCCTTGTATTTTTCCTCTAATTAATTGTAATGATCATTTTTATCCATCAGAAACATTAAAACGTTAACATCATAAACACTGAATTGAAAAGACAAATCTCATATTAGGAACAACATTTCAAGGATAAAATCTTATTAAAAGCTGAACCACAGGCAGTACGTTTCCTTTTGTGTGTGTGTGTGTGTGTGTGTGTGTGTGTGTGTGTGTGTACGTGTGTATGTCTGTGTGTGTGTGTGTGTTCTTACTTGGCGTCGGTGTCTGAGGCAGCAGTGTAGTGCAGAGGGCTGCAGCCTCTCATGTCTGTGTCATTCACACTCGCCCCTGAGCCCACTAGTGCAAACAGGCACTGGTAATTACAGTTAGCGGCTGCATAGTGCAGTGGTGTCCTAAGCACGCGCGCGCACACACACACACACACACACACATAAAATTACATTAATAAAAGTAACATCTAAATAGAAATTATTGCTTTCAGACAAAAGTGTCAACTGTAACAGAGTTAGAAGTGGAAGAGAGTCAGAGGTGGAGGAGAGTCAGAACTGGAAGAGAGTCAGAGGTGGAGGAGAGTCAGAACTGGAAGAGAGTCAGAACCGAAAGAGATTCAGAGGTGGAGGAGAGTCAGAACTGGAAGAGAGTCAGAACTGGAAGAGAGTCAGAGTGGAGGAGAGTCAGAGGTGGAGGAGAGTCAGAACTGGAAGAGAGTCAGAGGTGGAGGAGAGTCAGAGGTGGAGGAGAGTCAGAGGTGGAGGAGAGTCAGAAGTGGAAGAGAATCAGAACTGGAGGAGAGTCAGAACTGAAAGAGAGTCAGAGGTGGAGGAGAGTCAGAACTGGAAGAGAGTCAGAAGTGGAAGAGAATCAGAACTGGAGGAGAGTCAGAACTGAAAGAGAGTCAGAGGTGGAGGAGAGTCAGAACTGGAAGAGAATCAGAACTGAAAGAGAGTCAGAACTGAAAGAGAGTCAGAGGTGGAGGAGAGTCAGAACTGGAAGAGAGTCAGAACTGAAAGAGAGTCAGAGGTGGAGGAGAGTCAGAACTGGAAGAGAGTCAGAACTGGAAGAGAGTCAGAAGTGGAAGAGAATCAGAACTGGAGGAGAGTCAGAACTGGAAGAGAGTAAGAGGTGGAGGAGAGTCAGAACTGGAAGAGAGTCAGAAATTTAAGTACCAGTGGACACAATTCAGTCCTACACTCACCTTCCGAAACTGTCCTTCCGGTTGAAGTCAGCTCCGGTGTTCAGCAACAGATTTAAACAGTCCAGATTTCTGTACAATTCAGAGAGACATAGTGATGAAATTAATCCGAGCTGAACCTCAATGAGCATCAATCACATTTATCCTTGCTGCTGTAAAAATGAAATTTCCCCTTATCTTATCTTATGATGAACACAGGACGTGATCAGAGTCAGTGACGGAACTCACCCCCCCGCTGCCGCCGCATGCAAACACGTCCTGCCAAAGTCGTCAGGAGCGTCGACATTGAAACCTGGGGAGACACGGAAACAGCATGTGGAAGTCAAATACAAACGGGATACACACCGAAAGCCTTGATCACACACACACACACACTGTACACCCGGTGTGGCAGACTCACCGGAGGACAGAAGTTTCCGGCAGCAGTCAGGGAAGCCACTTAGGGCGGCGAGGTGAAGAGGAAACATGCCGTGGACGCCGCGTCTACACAGGAGACACGACAAGTCATCTTCAACTCACAACATTCTCACTGAGCTGTCTGATCATATATCAGACAAATCAGATTTTATACAACAGTAACACTAACAACAGGACCGATAGATAGATAGATAGATAGATAGATAGATAGATAGATAGATAGATAGATAGATAGATAGATAGATAGATAGACAGACAAATTATAGCAGAAAATGAAAAAGAATAAAAGCATGAGATCATAGTTTTTTTTTATCTCACACACACACACACACACACACACACACACACACACACACACACACACACACACACACACACACACACACACACACACACACACACACACACACACACACACACAGAGAGAGAGAGAGAGAGAGAACACTGTATCAGGAACACCTGCTCACCTGCTCTGTAATACTGAACTGAAATACCCACTCTTTACCAGCGTGATGAAACGAAACACATCTCAGAAATACATTACATTTGAAGCTTTAAATCTCCGACAGTTTGGTAGATAAATTAGATAAAGTCTTGGTTCTGCTTGTTACAAAACCAAACTGGACATTTCCCTCCAGAGAAGTAAAACCCTGCTGAGTTGACTCGGTATTAAATATCCGTTTGGATGTTTACCCACTCACTTGGCTACGTCAGCGCCGTTGCCGATGAGGGTGTTGATGAGGAGCTCGTGACCGTACCGAGCTGCTATGTGCAGGGGCGAGTTTCTGTTCTTGTCTTCGGAGTCGATCTCGGCTCCTGTTAACACGAGATCCACAGCTCAGTTCACACACTGACCTCCGCAAACAGGAAGGAAGAAGAAAACCACAAGCAGCCAGGAGACCCACCGTTCTGAATGACAGCCTGAGATCTGGAGAACCTGCCGTGAATGGCGGCCATGTGGAGAGGCGTCTTCCCATCCTTGCTCTGTTCAAAAACATAAAGCAGGAAAAAAGGTTCACATGATTTTCACTGAACATTTATAAGACATTATAAGCGTGTTTACATCATACAGGAGTTACATACAGCACTGAAAAGACCTTATAGACCCTGTACACACATACAGGATAGATAGATAGATAGATAGATAGATAGATAGATAGATAGATAGATAGATAGATAGATAGATAGATAGATAGATAGATAGAGACACAGAATGTACAGATAGATAGATAGATAGATAGATAGATAGATAGATAGATAGATAGATAGATAGATAGATAGATAGATAGATAGATGATAGATAGATAGAGACACAGAATGTACAGATAGATAGATAGATAGATAGATAGATAGATAGATAGATAGATAGATAGATAGATAGATAGATAGATAGATAGATAGATAGAGACACAGAATGTACAGATAGATAGATAGATGGATGGATGGATGGATGGATGGATGGATGGGCGGTGTCTTGCCTGTGATAACTCTGTGTGTGTGTGTGTGTGTGTGTGTGTGTGTGTGTGTGTGTGTGTGTGTGTGTGTGTGTGTGTGTGTGTGTGTATTCCCCCAGTGTATCACTGAGGGTATAATGTGTCCAGTGCCCTGGAAGCTCGTGATTCAGTCACAATGAATGAATCAGAACATTTATTATGAACAAAATTATCAATATCACGATACGCATTACATCAGAAACCATATGGAGAGGAACGGAATGGCAACGGTTTTGGAACACACACACACACACACACACACACACACACACACACACACACACACACACACACACACACACACACACACACACATAGAGCAGATTGTTCCCTGTGGCATTTTCCCCCACATTCTGTTACTCCGGGAGTCTCGTATGTGGGTCAGTATGTCCCCCCCCCGAGCCTCTGCCAGTCAGTCACACATTCCGGATACATTATAAACGAGGCCTGCTCTCTGGGAACAACGTTATACTCACTGAAAACAGGTGGACGCACCGAAATATTTGTGCATTAGGGACAAAAAAGTGTGCTATCAAACGAGACTCCTGAGCCAGTTAGCACACCTGCACATCTGCCTTTTTCCCTCCGAATGGAAATTTCTGTTTAGCTACATTTTCCCATGTGCCTTTTTTCCCCACTGTCTAATAAAGTGAATACACACATAGACCTCCAATTTCATTTCTTAATAAACTACATACAAGGTGTTCTTTAATCAAACAAATCAATTGATTTAGCTTTAATTTCATTTCAGAACCCGCGGCAGGCTCTTCATTTCATATTGTTTCTCTCGGGTGCGCTGCTACAAATATCTCTTTATGTTCGAGTTTCTATCCAATCAGATTTCACCAGTCACATCACATGTCGCTGGAGTCAAAGGTATCTGCGTTGAGCCCCTAAAATAAGCACTGCGGATGCCTGTAGTTTAAAGTACAATCTGTTGGTAAAGGCTGTTGCTTTAACCAATCAGATTGCGAGTTTAAGACAACAGAGTCATCTAGCAGGCGTCCAATAACATCATTATGCTCTTTTTTCCCCGCCAATAAATTACTGATTTTCCAATAAGAAGTTCTTCCAAGATAAACACGCTCGTATCTAACCAGATATATCTGTCCAGATGTGTGCGTGAAATCAATTTAAAAAAAGGTGGACACTCGCCTTGATGTTGACGTCGGCTCCGTTACCCACTAGCAGTTCCAGACACAGCGCCCCCTGGCGCGAGGCAGCGGTAAAGTGCAGCGGTGCGAAGCCCTTCTCGTTCACCTGGTTGACGTTAGCACCTGACTCGATCAACTCGTTCACTACCACGTCCTGACCGTTGTAGCACGCCACGTGCAGCGGAGTGTTTCCGTACGCGTTCGGTTCATTTATCTAGGAGAAACGGGAGACACGTGAGCGAGAGAGTAGAGACGGTTAGAAGGACAATGTTAGCGTGCAAATCAGGATCAGGGCTGCGAAATTCCGGGAATTTTCAAAAACGGAAACTTTCTACGGGAATTAACAAGAATTTACAAAATTGCAGGTTAAACCAAGAAACTAGGAACTTAAATGCCAGATACTTTTTTGAAACTTTCAGATTTAATGTAATTCCAGTTGAATGCACATGCACACAGCACACTTACTGCAGGGCTGCTGAGGCCACGCCCCCTACATGCACCATGCATTTTCTACAAAATAAATAGGAAAATTATACTAACAATTAAATCAAAGTAAAAAACAAAACAAAAAACCGGTATGTCAGTTTATGACCAAACAAAGCGTTTATAGTTATGTTTGTATATCATACAGTTTATATACATTTCCACAAATTTCTACTTAATTCCCACTAATTCCTGGCAAGTTTACAACTTCCGTAATATTTCCAACATTACCCAGTTTCCAGGAATCTAACGTAAAACACTACTTAGGGCTTTTGGGTAAATTCTCCAGAAGGGATCAAATGTACCTCGACGCCCAGATCCAGCAGGTATTTCACCACCCCGATCATCCCGCTTGAGGCGGCAGCGTGTAGCGGCGTGTAGCCCTTCTTGTCCTTACACACCACCTCGGCGCCTTGAGACACCAACAAGCGCACCACCTCCATATGACCTAAGAAGGGAAGGGAGAAAAAAAAATATACAACCGCAAAGAATGAACAAAGGAACAAAAAACAATGAGAGAACAAAGCAAGGTTTTGTATAGAGCAGCCAGAGCCGAGCCCCGAATTCTCATTAGCCTGAAGTGCCTCAGTCTCAGGGAAATCTAGGGCATAAGACGCAGTGCTGAGTAATGAAGCGGAGCTGATATAGTGATTCTTGCTGGGACATACCCATATACGCAGCCCAGTGGAGAGCTCTCCGATCCTTCTTATCGAACGCGTTGATGTTGGCTCCTCTGGACAGCAGAAGCTTCACCATCTACAACAAGCCACACGTTAGAACCGTGACTAGAATTTACTTTAAATGTTGGACATCGTTCTGAAGTTCTGTGTGTGAATATTGGATGCATCAATAAAGAGCTGGATTTCTTTGCCTCATTTTGAAATGTAATATAGAAATATTATTATTATATTAAAAACACTTCGCTCTGCTAAATCGCACCAGGGATACACCAGGGGTCCCTGATCACCGAGCCGCAAACCAGGACCAGGACCAGGACGCACATAAGAGATATACAAACGTTTCTCATTTTATATTATTTCCAGTTTTATAGATTTTTGCACATTTTAAAAGATAACCTCTTTTGCCTGTGCCAATTTCCTCACAATGATTCGGCATTATGGTGAATTTTTTACAAAAATAAAATTGGTATACGAAAGTAAAATTTGTTGAGTCTCCGCCTCGCACTCTGAGCGCAGTGTCTGTTTTTTATTCATTTTTTGTTCTTGTTATTAAAATTGAAAACAAACACAACAATGCTACAGGAAATATGATGTGTAGTGCTCTGTAAAACGCAGATTTTGTTTTGCACATGAATGAGTGAATGAATAAATGAATAAAGGGGGGGTCTAACAAATGTAGACTATTTAATTAAATTTTTCAATTGATACAATTTTATTTAATCAATTTGATTTGTGCCGATTTAATCGATCAATTTGATCAATAAAAAAAAGTGTATTGCATTTATTTGATTTACTCAATTTTATTTTTATAAAAACAAAAAAAATTGTATAAAATTATAAAACATTATTTTATATATTATTCAACCAAGCAGGCATGTGATTTAAAATTGTTAACGATAATAACTGCGTTAATAAAAAACTACGTTTTTACGTTTTGCTTTTCTCATAACCCCCCCGAATTGTTAATTTTGTGTACCGTTCCACCTCTAATACAACATAAAATAATGGTATATACAGTTATATCCAGTGCACTACACTATATTATAATAAGGTACACTATTGTGCAGTATTGTAGTATTGTATAGTATAGTAATGTATTGTGCGCTGCGGGACCTCGAGGTGTCCGCTGAAGGCAGCGTGGTGCAGGGCGGCGCGTCCGGCGCGGTCCGAGACGTTCACGTTGCTGAGCAGGGGGACGAGCGCCTCGGCGCAGCCCACCGCTCTGTTAGACGCCGCCACATGCAGCGGGGTCTGCCAGTTCTTATCGCGAGCGTTCACATCTGCCGAGTGTTTCAGCAGCACCTGAACGGCCTCCTACATGCACAAACACACGAAGACGGGGTGAATAGTGGCGCGTGTACAGCTCGTTTTGCGCGTCTGTGTGTGTCCTTGTGGAGTGAAATGTGATACCTCGCTGCAGGAGGCAACAGCACGGTGAAGAGGGGTCAGCCACTTGTTATCCTTGGCATTCACTCTCGCTCCTTTAGAGAGAAAGAGAGATGAAATAGGTGTCGATAAAGAGGCAAGGTCGAGGAGTCTGTAATCGTCAACGTAACGTAACAATGCGTTCATATGTGCACCAGAGAAATCGTTGCATAACAAATGCTCGTGTGAAAAATAAAATAGCACAACTGCACCTGCTGGTGTTCATCAATCTCTCATAACAGTTCCCCCCCCCCCGAATGCTAGTTACTACTCCAGGAGATCATCTGTGTGTGTGTGTGTGTGTGTTTGTGTGTGTGTGTGTGTGTGTGTATGAATAGGTTCTTATGGAAGGCCATGTTCTACCTGACAGAATGAGAAGCTCAATGATCTCAGCATCACCCAAGTAGGCTGCAGCGTGGAGGGGAGTCCTCTTCTCATTATCCTAAAAACGGCAGCAAAAACACAACACAGTGTGACTTCTTTAACACTTTAGTTTAGTGGTGCAACGATCCTTCATAAGAAATCATTTCAGTACAGGGATTTCTGTACGCCGCACATGTGTACCCAATGCAATCCTTGTTTTACCAAAGTTAAAATCAAGAACATTAAGTGGCGGACTTTGAGCCCAGTATCACTTTTCGATCCAGCAATAAATTAATTTTTTATTTAAACAAAGCAGGCATTTTATTTAAAAATTGTTTCAAAAAAATTTGTTGTATATATATAAAAATATAAATAAATAAAGCGTTACTTTAGAAGACTTGGCAACTCATCCTGGCGTATCATTAATTCAAGTTGTACTTCGGAACAACTTTTTACCTCAGAAACGGGCAGACATCTGCTTTCCCCCCCCACCCAATTTTTCATAAACAAACTCTGACAGCCGGTCCACGGCATGAAAGGTAAACCAAAACAGAAATCACTCGCACGCATGACTTCGGAACAAACAAACAAAAAAAAGGTCATGCCATGTGTTTTCTAGAACACGTATTCGTCTGATCCTGACATGTACAAGGACCGGCTCGGTCTGTGCAAGCTTTCAGAGTACAAATAAATAAAAAAAGAACTAATGAAGAAGAAGACTCTGAGAGAACATTTACGGCATTGGGCAATTAATCAGTTGGTCTGTTGTGGGATAATTGCCAGTGCCATTATTGCAGTTCTGGGATTTGAACTGCTGATATGATGTCCAACATCTTCACTGCTGAGTTACCACAGCCCACGAGTTCTATCTTCAACTCAAGTCAACTTCACATATATTCACAGCACTCTGATGAGTGACTGACAAAGGAATTTATTACTACCACCACCACCACAATATTATCACCACCATAATTAATATTACAAATATTACCACCAACAACTACGATTACAACTGTTAAATTCCACTACGACAATCAATAATATTATTAATATTATTACTTTGACTACTAACAGTGCTATTAATAATACTACTATAATCTATAACTAACAAAAAAACACTACAATAGATACTATTATACAACTACTACTTTCAATATTTCCACAAATATTACTTCTATTGCTAGTAATATTACTAAAACTACCACCCTGACTACATCTACTACCACTACTATTACAACTATTAAATACTACTACTAATGATCAATACTATTATCCCTACTACTATTCCTCCTGCTAGAAGGGCTTCTGGTAATAATACTACTACTAAGTACTAAATAGTACTACTGCTATCAATACTATCACAACTCTTAATATCATTATTGTTACTATTGTTGTAAGTGTGTGTGTGTTTGTATTACATTTAATATTGAATTTTCTGAAGTTATGTTCTACTTTTTTCAGCATAATTTAACAAATGTCTTCATTCCTGAATTGTCAGGATTTTTCTACTGCTACTAATACTACCAAAACACTCAATATCACTACTTTTACTACTGCTATCAATAGTATAGTATCACTACAACTACTATTATCACTTCTACTTTTAACAATGCTATTGTACTACTGTCAATAATACTACAAATAAAACTAGTACTACAACTAGTAAATAGTGCTGCTGCTGTCAAGACTATCACTACTGTTGACAATAGTATTATCAAAATGATCACCACTACAACTACGGCTATCACTACCAAGACTTCAACTGCTATCACTACTATAAACACTGATAAGCACTATCGTTAAAATTATTACTAATAAAACTCCTATTACCACTATTAAATAGTGCTACTGCACTCGATACTATCACTACTCTTAATATCACTACTGTTACTATTGCTATCAATAGTATTTTCAAAACTAATACTATCACTGTCACTACTAATAAAACTCCTATTACCACTATTAAATAGTGCTACTGCTATCAACTGTATTATCAAAGCTACTATCACTACAACTACTATCACTAATACTGTTAATAATACTCTTAATAAAACAACTATTACAACTATCAAATCTATCACTATTGCTACCAATATTACCACTACTCTAAATATCAATACTGCTATCAAATATATTATTTTAACTACTACTACTACTACTATTACTACCATCACTACAACTAATACTATTATTACTACTACCATCACTACAACTAATACTATTACAACAACAACTACTACTACTATTACTAACATCACTACAACTACTACTACTATTACTAACATCACTACAACTACTACTACTATTACTAACATCACTACAACTACTAACATCACTACAACTACTACTACTATTACTAACATCACTACAACTACTACTACTATTACTAACATCACTACAGCTACTACTACTATTACTAACATCACTACAACTACTACTACTATTACTAACCTCACTACAACTACTAACATCACTACAACTACTAACATCACTACAACTACTACTACTATTACTAACATCACTACAACTACTACTACTATTACTAACATCACTACAACTACTACTACTATTACTAACATCACTACAGCTACTACTACTATTACTAACATCACTACAACTACTACTACTATTACTAACATCACTACAACTACTAACATCACTACAACTACTACTACTATTACTAACATCACTACAACTACTACTACTATTACTAACATCACTGCAACTACTACTACTATTACTAACATCACTACAACTACTACTACTATTACTAACATCACTACAACTACTACTACTATTACTAACATCACTACAACTACTACTACTATTACTAACATTACTGCAACTACTAACATCACTACAACTACTACTACTATTACTAACATCACTACAACTACTACTACTATTACTAATATCACTACAACTACTACTACTATTACTAACATCACTACAACTACTACTACTATTACTAACATTACTGCAACTACTAACATCACTACAACTACTACTACTATTACTAACATCACTACAACTACTACTACTATTACTAACATCACTACAACTACTACTACTATTACTAACATTACTGCAACTACTAACATCACTACAACTAATACTACTATTACTAACATCACTACAACTACTACTACTATTACTAACATCACTACAACTACTACTACTATTACTAACATTACTGCAACTACTAACATCACTACAACTAATACTACTATTACTAACATCACTACAACTACTACTACTATTACTAACATCACTACAGCTACTACTACTATTACTAACATCACTACAACTACTACTACTAACATCACTACAACTACTACTACTACTACTATTACTAACATCACTACAACTACTACTACTAACATCACTACAACTACTACTACTACTACTATTACTAACATCACTACAACTACTAACATCACTACAACTACTACTACTATTACTAACATCACTACAGCTACTACTACTATTACTAACATCACTACAACTACTACTACTATTACTAACATCACTACAACTACTACTACTACTACTAACATCACTACAACTACAACTACTACTATTACTAACATCACTACAACTACTACTACTATTACTAACATCACTACAACTTCTAACATCACTACAACTACTAACATCACTACAACTACTACTACTATTACTAACATCACTACAACTACTACTACTATTACTAACATCACTACAACTACTACTACTAACATCACTACAACTACTAACATCACTACAACTACTACTACTAACATCACTACAACTACTAACATCACTACAACTACTACTACTAACATCACTACAACTACTACTAATATTACTAACATCACTACAACTACTACTACTATTACTAACATCACTACAACTACTACTACTATTACTAACATCACTACAACTACTACTACTAACATCACTACAACTACTACTACTACTATTACTAACATCACTACAACTACTAACATCACTACAACTACTACTACTATTACTAACATCACTACAACTTCTAACATCACTACAACTACTAACATCACTACAACTACTACTACTATTACTAACATCACTACAACTTCTAACATCACTACAACTACTAACATCACTACAACTACTACTACTATTACTAACATCACTACAGCTACTACTACTATTACTAACATCACTACAACTACTACTACTACTACTAACATCACTACAACTACAACTACTACTATTACTAACATCACTACAACTACTAACATCACTACAACTACTACTACTTTACTAACATCACTACAACTTCTAACATCACTACAACTACTAACATCACTACAACTACTACTACTAACATCACTACAACTACTAACATCACTACAACTACTACTACTAACATCACTACAACTACTAACATCACTACAACTACTACTACTAACATCACTACAACTACTACTACTATTACTAACATCACTACAACTACTACTACTATTACTAACATCACTACAACTACTACTACTAACATCACTACAACTACTACTACTACTATTACTAACATCACTACAACTACTAACATCACTACAACTACTACTACTATTACTAACATCACTACAACTACTAACATCACTACAACTACTAACATCACTACAACTACTACTACTATTACTAACATCACTACAACTACTATTACTAACATCACTACAACTACTACTACTATTACTAACATCACTACAACTACTATTACTAACATCACTACAACTACTACTACTATTACTAACATCACTACAACTACTATTACTAACATCACTACAACTACTATTACTAACATCACTACAACTACTACTACTATTACTAACATCACTACAACTACTACTACTATTACTAACATCACTACAACTACTATTACTAACATCACTACAACTACTACTACTATTACTAACATCACTACAACTACTACTACTATTACTAACATCACTACTACTACTATTACTAACATCACTACAACTACTACTACTATTACTAACATCACTACTACTACTATTACTAACATCACTACAACTACTACTACTATTACTAACATCACTACTACTACTATTACTAACATCACTACAACTACTACTACTATTACTAACATCACTACTACTACTATTACTAACATCACTACAACTACTACTACTATTACTAACATCACTACAACTACTACTACTATTACTAACATCACTACAACTACTATTACTAACATCACTACAACTACTACTACTAACATCACTACAACAACTACTACTACTATTACTAACATCACTACAACTACTAACATCACTACAACTACTACTACTATTACTAACATCACTACAACTACTAACATCACTACAACTACTACTATTACTAACATCATTACAACTACTAACATCACTACAACTACTACTACTATTACTAACATCACTACAACTACTAACATCACTACAACTACTACTACTATTACTAACATCACTACAACTACTAACATCACTACAACTACTACTACTATTACTAACATCACTACAACTACTAACATCACTACAACTACTACTACTATTACTAACATCACTACAACTACTAACATCACTACAACTACTACTACTATTACTAACATCACTACAACTACTATTACTAACATCACTACAACTACTACTACTAACATCACTACAACTACTACTACTACTATTACTAACATCACTACAACTACTACTACTATTACTAACATCATTACAACTACTAACATCACTACAACTACTAACATCACTACAACTACTACTACTATTACTAACATCACTACAACTACTAACATCACTACAACTACTACTACTATTACTAACATCACTACAACTACTACTACTATTACTAACATCAACACAACTAATACTATTATTACTACTAACATCACTACAATTATCACTACTACCATTGCTACTATTAACACTGTTATAAGTACTACTGTCAATAATACTACTAATTAACCTATCACAACTATTAAATAATACTACTGCTATCTATACTCCCACTACTGCTATCATTTGTATTATTAAAACTACTATTATCACTAGTACTAGTACTTCTACTCCTATTATTATTACGTTTATTATGAACATAAATACCACTTCTACTCCATCTACAATAATACTATTACAACTACTGAATACTACTATTAATACATTACTACCACTATTGCCACTACAACTAACACTAACACTACGAGTACAACAATGAAATACTTCTTATAATACTATTACTGTTATACGATCACTTCCACCATGACTACTGCAGATACCCAGATTTCTACTACTACTAAACATCTCTGTGATCAGCACATGAGTGTAATTCAGGAAGGCTAAAAGGTTAAAAAGGTTCATCTCTTTGAAATTTTGGTTTAAAACAATACCACGGTCCTGGATGATACTGCATGTGAGCTATCTGTGGTGCTGCTGTTACTATAACTAGCAAAGACCTGACACACAAAATACTTCACCCTCGGCTGACAACATGTGTTAAGCAGGAATACCTTCCATAATCTAATAAAAGGGAGGCAGGTGGAAACATTTCTCGTTCTCTCCCACATCCAAGGTCCTTAAAGCTACAGACACGTTTTAAATAGTCCAAATTATATAGTCTAGAGTCATACCTTTAGGAAATCATCATGATATCGTAACTCATGTAAAAGATCATCATATCATAATTTCATGAGACCTTATTAGCTTTTTAACTTCACACGAGATCATGACACCATAACTTCATGAGAGATCATCATGACGTCTTAATGTCAAGAGATCATCATGACATCATTTAATGATGGATCATCATGACTTCTTAACTTCAGGAAAGATAATTATGACATCATAAATTAACGAGAGATTGTGGCATATTAATTTACTAATCATATAACCATGAGATCTTGAAATCATAAGATCATTAAAGATTATTATTATGACATCATAATGAGGTCATAACGTCATGAAAGATCATGACATAACGTCAAGAGAGATCATTTTATTTTTGAAAAGGAATAATGTGTAGGAGAATTGGATTAGTGTGTAGGAGAAACGGAGAAACGGATTAGTGTGTAGGAGAAACGGATTAGTGTGTAGGAGAAACGGATTAGTGTGTAGGAGAACTGGATTAGTGTGTAGAAGAAACGGATTAGTGTGTAGGAGAAACGGATTAATGTGTAGGAGAAACGGATTAATGTGTAGGAGAAACGGATTAATGTGTAGGAGAACTGGATTAGTGTGTAGGAGAACTGGATTAGTGTGTAGGAGAAATGGATTAATGTGTAGGAGAAACGGATTAATGTGTAGGAGAACTGGATTAGTGTGTAGAAGAAACGGATTAATGTGTAGGAGAAACGGATTAATGTGTAGGAGAAACGGATTAGTGTGTAGGAGAACTGGATTAGTGTGTAGAAGAAACGGATTAGTGTGTAGGAGAAATGGATTAATGTGTAGGAGAAACGGATTAATGTGTAGGAGAACTGGATTAGTGTGTAGAAGAAACGGATTAGTGTGTAGGAGAAACGGATTAGTGTGTAGGAGAAATGGATTAGTGTGTAGGAGAAACGGATTAATGTGTAGGAGAACTGGATTAATGTGTAGGAGAACTGGATTAGTGTGTAGGAGAAATGGATTAGTGTGTAGGAGAAACGGATTAGTGTGTAGGAGAAATGGATTAGTGTGTAGGAGAAATGGATTAGTGTGTAGGAGAAATGGATTAGTGTGTAGGAGAAATGGATTAGTGTGTAGGAGAACTGGATTAGTGTGTAGGAGAACTGGATTAATGTGTAGGAGAAATGGATTAGTGTGTAGGAGAACTGGATTAATGTGTAGGAGAAATGGATTAATGTGTAGGAGAAATGGATTAGTGTGTAGGAGAAATGGATTAGTGTGTAGGAGAACTGGATTAATGTGTAGGAGAAATGGATTAATGTGTAGGAGAAATGGATTAGTGTGTAGGAGAAATGGATTAATGTGTAGGAGAAACGGATTAATGTGTAGGAGAACTGGATTAGTGTGTAGGAGAATGCAGAGTGCTGTATGATGGAGCACACTGCTAAATCCACAAGCCTCAGAGATCAATCGAGGCGCATCTCTCCTGGGGCAGTGTGTAAGAGTGTGTAAGGCTGTGTGTATTTGTGTGTAGGTGCGTTATGAGCTCCGAAAGTCACGTGACATATAAGTACACGAGTGAAAAACTGCACCGAGCTGCCTGGAGATGCACAATAAACCCTCATTAGACCCACAGCACTGAGACTCGCTCATGAGTGTGTGCGTGTGTGTGTGTGTGTGTGTGTGTGTGTGTGTGTGTGTGTGTGGACGACGACTTTATATAGATCCCAGGATATCCAGCAGCTCATTATCTAGAAACTTACAGGACAACACCAAGAGCAGGCAGTGAGGAGAGGCACAGCGAGGGGTGATTATAGGGAATCGATGGGTGAAAGGCCGAGGCATTAATTAGTGTGTGGTGTGTGTGTGTGTGTGTGTGTGTGTGTGTGACTGGAGAACAAACGACCGAGGAAATGGGAAACTTTGCATGACGGACGCACTGCCCTACTGCTAATGTAGCTTTTAGCGGTCCAAAGAAAGTGTTGAAAGCTACTGTGAGGATGATCTGTGAACTGACCAAACCATGGGATATTAACAAAGAGTCTAAAAAAACAGGCTTCCATAGAATATTGTGTGAGAGCCTAATCGCCATAGCGATGATTTAGAGTTCAACAAACGAGATTCCAGTTTCCTTCCTTTCCACGTGTCCTCACAGGGGACAAGGTAAAAAGGAAGGAAACAAAGGAACAGACCGGTCCGTCCGGTGATCGATCGGCTCTTAAATACGAGTTTAAAGCATTTTGAACAAGAAATAAACAGATTGAAAGATTTACCTGGACGTTGACATCCTCCTTTTTGAATATGAGAGCACGAACTTCATCAGGATCCACATTAAAGATGGCTTTCAACAATGAAGGCTGTGGACAGACACAGTATTTATGGTTATTAGATGTTTGCAATTATATCTCGTATTGCTCGTCATGATCCGCTGAGATCAGCTCACCATCCTTACGATCATAACATTTTTGGTTGAAAATAAGGAGGAAAAAAAAAGAATTGATATCGAATGACGCCGTCTGGAAGCGCCGCAGCCTCCTTCCATCCAGCTCTAATGCTCTTGAGCACGTTTGACTTACAAATATACAGTGGTGTGAAAAAGTTAAACCTTCATTTAAAAACTGCATGTTGTGTTCACTTGTGATATCTTTTACTAATATTTAAATTAGTTTGATGATCTGAAACATTGAAGTGTGACAAACATGCAAAACATTTTTTAAATAAAAACAGGAAGGGGGCAAACACTTTTTCACACATATATAGTGCATTCGGAAAGTATTCAAAAGAACTTCACATTTTTCCACATTTCCAGCTTAATTTCAAAATGGATTCATTATTTTTCTCAATATTCTACAAACAAATCCACATAATGCCAACGTGAAAGTAGTGTGTTTGAAATCTTTTTCAAAATTATTAACAATTAAAACAAAATTTAAATCATGTACAGTATTCACAGCCTTTACTATGAGCTCAGGTGCATCCTGTTTCCACTGATCAGCCTTGAGATGTTTCTACAACTTGATTGGAGTCCACCTGTGCTAAGTTCTGTTGATTGGACATGATTTGGAAAGACACACACCCGCCTATATGAGGTCCCACAGTAAACAGTGCATGTCAGAGCTCAAACCAAGCCATGAAGTCCAAGGAATTGTCTGTAGACCTCAGAAAAAGGATTGTATCGAGGCACAGATCTGGGGAAGGGCACAAAAAAAAATCTGAAGGTCCCAATGAGCACAGTGACCTCCATCATCTATATTTGGATGAACCACCAGGACTGTTCCTAGAGCAAAGCCGCCCGGCCAAACTGAGCGATGAGGAGAAAAGGGCCTCAGTCAGGGAGGTGACTAAGAACCCGATAGTCACTCCAGGGTTTCTCTGTGGAGAGGAGAACCTTCCAGAAGCACAACAATCTTTGCTGCACTCCAACAATCAGGTCTATATGGTGAAGGGGCCAGACAGAAGCCACTCCTCAGTAAAAGGCACGACAGCCCACCTGGAGTTTGCCAAAAGGCACCTGAAGGACTCTCAGATTATGAGGAACAAAGATTAAACTCTTTGGCCTGAACGCTAAGCGTCATGTCTGGAGGAAACCAGGCACCGCTCATCACCTGCCCAATACCATCCCTACAGTGAAGCATGGTGGTGGCAGTATCATGCTGTGGGGATGTTTTTCAGCAGCAGGAACTGGGAGACTCATCAGGATTGAGGGAAAGATGAATGCAGCAATGTACAGAGACGTCCTTAATGAAAACCTGCTAAATAGGTGCCAAGCTTGTAATATCAAACTTGAAAACACTCAAAGCTGAAATTGGTGCCAAAGGAGCGTCAACAAAGTATTGAGTAAAGTCTGTGAATACTTATGTACATGTGATTTTTTTTTATTTTTATTTAAAAAAAAATTGCAATGATTTCAAACACACTTCTTTTATATTGTCGTTTTTGGGTAACTGGACACTGGAACATGTCTATAGATTTAACACTGTATTATTTAGTGTGTATTTTGCCCCTAAGGGTCATTATCCAAATTATTTTCACATAAATAAGCGTTTGTTTAGTGGCAGAGGTAACAAAAAGAACAGGTTATTATGATAACAGAGCGAGAGACAGACTACTGACAAGAAAAAAAAAAGTTGAAGACCCTTACAGTAGAACCATCTAAAAAAAATTTCCCAACCTGCCACTGCCAGCAAGCAGCTCCTGACCTCACAGCTGAGAACGTATTAAATAGTAGAAAAGCTCGTTGTCCATTAAACACACAAACTGTATTAGAAACACAAATAACACACCATCATCATTATCATCATCATCATCAGAGAATCCTCTCATCCCAGTCCCAAGCTGTTCCAACTCCTTCCACCCAGGAGAAAGAACATTCACACCAGACAACTTGTTCCCAAAACCATTTCCTCACAATGTTACGACTCTGATGTTTCCTGTAATCAGCAGATCAGTTTATATTTCAGCATATCTTTATACATCTGTATAATTTCTCTGTATTACCCAGAAACAATCTGGGTTCTGATGTATATATGATTATACACGACCACATTTTTCAGACTGCGAGATGACAAAAATATTGCACCCTTTTTGTTAAATGCTGTTTCGAAGCTGCTTTTCGTGTTGACGTCGATGCACTGAAGTACTGACGTACTGCATCTGAGACAACTCGGTCTTAACGCACTCCCCAAAGTGTACCTCGTGCTAGCCGATTAGCGCTAATGCATACATATTCTAACCGCAAGCAGGAACTAATGTTATATCCGGATGTCCACATGCAGTATATAACTCATATGGGTGTTTTACAGCATGGACTACTGAGATATGTTTGGTTCAGGTTTGTCCTCTAACTGAGTCGTCAGCTCGAGTGCACCAAGATTCTTGATCGGGAGGTAAATTATACATGAGCGGTAAAAAGCGCTGCATCGTCGTTATCCCGGGCTGCGAACGCTGACGTTTCACGACCTCTGGAGAACTCCTGTAAATGGTTTGAGTTACGGTCCATCATGGAGCAACCATAAAAAAAATTGAAAAAACATTTGGAGATGACATTATACGTCTGTATCTACAGCCACGGCAGATTTTAGTCTCTCTGTACACATTTCCTGTACGGTTTTGTAGTTTCCTGCTCACTTTTAGTGGCATAAATTAAAAATTAAACTAAATGAAGGATATTCCAGAGGAAAGATGATTAGCAAAAGGAAAAACCTGCGATATAAGCGCTATAAATACTTTTGTTACATAAAAACTAAACAAGCTACTTCAGATGTGGCTTCACCAAAACGCCTGCCACTGCCAACAAGCAGTTCCTGACCATGTAGATAAGAAAACGAATGCAGTTTAATCTGAAACAGTGTTCTGTCTTTTGTTATAAATGCTGACATATACAGTGTTCTCTCTGAGCTCGGTGGGAAATAAACCACGGACTCCTTAAGAATTTGACAGCGTCTCTCAATTTCTGTACGGTTTATATTCCCTGCCTTGCGTAAAAAGACATTTTTTGCAGACACAGCAGGGTATAAACAGACAAACAAATCAGAATAAATAAAAAAAATAAACACAGAACAGATGAACACAATCAGACAACAAACCAATTACAGAACAGACACAGAGACAGGACTAGAACCAGGACCAAAATAGACACGTCGCACGTGGTGGGCATCGCCATGGGAACCGCCATACGAATGACACGAGCATATTAGTGCTGTAACATGATTACCCAGCGAAACCAGATACAGCATAACCACGCTAAAAAAACTGGCATAACGACCAGCTACTACGTCCCTGATGTACACAAATTCGACTAATTTCTAGTAATAGACTGTAGAGTTCGAGATTGTTCTAGATTAATTCTTTCATAATTTATAACATAAATTTAACATAATTTATAAGTAATTGATTTTTAAATGCAAGCCAAATCTTTACAAAATTATTTGTGGTGTATTATAATCCCATTAAATACCTTAGATTAGATTAGATTTAGACTGACAATCATTGAATTAAGGACCATCATAAATGTACAACATTGTACACACTGACACACACACACACACACACACACACACACACACACACACACACACACACACACACACACAGAAATTTACATAAAATAAATAACAATAAAAAAATAAAAAAATAAAGTCCTAATGCCGTTTCTTTCTTTCCTTCAGTCTCTGAACAGAAAGTGAATCGACCTGACAACAAGGTATGGAAAAACAAAACCTCACACACCTCGAACTGCTGCAAACCAGGTGCAGAGACGTGCTTGTTCACACACACACGCACACACACACACACACACACACACACACACACACACACACACACACACACACACACACAGGAAAATCACAGCTGCTCCAAGTCTGGGAATAGCACACAGCAGCAGAGCCATTAAAAAAAGATTTTTTTGTGTGTGTGTGTGTATGTGTGTGTGTGTAGGCAAGACCAGGCGTTCCGTGTTTTCCAGGGAATGAGGTTTATAACAGGAAATCCTGAGAGTGATTGAACAACACAAGGTTCTTGTGCTTTACTATCGTCTCTGTGTGTCCTCATAAAGCAGGACCTCAGAACAGCAACTTCAGTGTGTCCACACACTGTCATAGCTGAGGTGGTAGCCTAGTGATTAAAAGTGTTGAAGGTCGTGAGTTTAAATCCCAGTTGCACCAATTTGCCACACGCTTCCTGGGCCCACGGCCCCCTAAGGCCCCATATCTGTAAAATGTTATGACGTTGATGACGTCCTATAAAAGAGCCTGGGGTGTGTGTCGCTTGGAAACTGGGACAAAGTCAAGTCAGGTTTATTTCTATTGCGCTTTACACAATGGACATTGTCTCAAAGCAGCTTTACAGAATTTAAGAATTAAGGTGAATGAAAAATCAAAGACATCGACACCTTCCGACCCAATCAGAATGGAGAATTCAAGTGCCCTTTGATGTTTAAAAAAAATAATTTGAATGAAAGATTTAAATAATAAAACATTTAAATTTTAAATCTGTAAATTAATCAATTATCAAAATAATCGTTAGTTGCAGCCCTGATTGAAATCGCTTCCTTGTAGAACCAGTATTCTGTGTAGCTTCTCGCCGGCCGTGAAACACACACACACACACACACACGCGTGTTTAACTATTGCAAATATCTAGATTGTTCCAGTGTCAGGATACCGAAAGGTTAAGCAGGACCTGAGTGCACGATATCATCGCTTCGTATGCTAGCCTGATACCGCCTTTTAATCACGCTGCAAAAAAAAAAAAAAAGAAAAAAGGACTCAGGAGAAGAAACAGCAATGCAGTAATGAATGGTGTGTGCCCCCCCCCCATCCCTCTTTCTCTCTCTCTCTTCTCACATGCATCAATTCAAATGATTAAGCGGAAGATAAAAAATAAACAACTACGATGCAAATTCTTCGTTTTATCCCGTCCTGTCGTCCTCACCTTCTCGTCCTCGGCGTCAGACGGGGAATGCTGGGAAACGTGGTCCTGCGCTGTTTTGGAATGCAGAGGGGAGGGCTCGTCGTCCTCTACCTCCTCCAGGACGACGATACACACGCGACTCATTCGCTCAGACCTCATCGGTGCTTAGAAAAGAAAAAAAAAAACGCAATACCCCCCCATCCACCTCGTCGTCCTCGTCCTCATCCACTCTGATTAAAGCCCTCAGGTCACTCCAGAGTGCAGAAGCAGCAATCCGGCATCCGACTGCGCTTCTGGAAAAGCCGCGAGCGTCCTGTCGTCATCTCTGGCTGACGTGCATGCTGGTGCCGAGCGGAGATCCGGGGATTCCTCGGCGCTAAAGCAGCGATCTGGGATGCCTGGAGGTCACGGCACGATCCCTGGATCGTAAAAAGCCTTGTTTAGATCTGCGCTGGGGCTCGACACTGCTGATTAGCAGGAACAAAGCTGAGCTGCGGGATCTCTCCGTCCTCCTGCCTCCCTCTCTCTCTTTCTCTCTGTCCATTCATGCCGCATGGCAGCCTGCTGAAACCAGCGTTTTTTTTTGTGTTGTTTTTTTTTTCCCCCAGCTCCAGCCCCCACTGCGACTCCGCCGTACCAGAGACAGAAAGAATGAAGGAGAGAATGAAAAAGAAAATGAAAGAGGAGGTTTGAACATAAAAAAAAAAAAAAAAAAAGAAAAAAAAAAAAAGGCCACTACGAACCAAACCTAAAAACAGAAAAGAGCAGCAGGTAAGGATGGAGTAAGAGGGGGAGGAAGAAAAAAGAGGGAGAGGAATTGAAAAGAAGAGAGTGAGACGCAGAGAGAGAGAGAGAGAGAGAGAGAAAGAGAGAAAGAGAGAGAGAGAGAGACAGATTGAGAGCGTGACCCAGACGTGCAGACGAAGCCGCCTCTGCACCTCGGGTTATTCTGTTAATGAATGGCAGGAGGAGGTGCAGCGAGTCGTCCCAGGAAGACACGAGGACGGCGGTGAAACGTGAGAGGGGATAGGAAAAGACAGGTTTAACGGGGGATACATGGCAGCTATGTGCATGGCTCAAAGCTTCTGTTGGGGGGAGGGGGGGGGGGGGGGGGGCTTGGGTTCGACAGGAAGACGACAAAGTCAGCACTTTTCACCTTCAAACTTCACCTTCATTTGCCCCCGAAATCAAACCTTTTCCTTTCACAGGAAAGCAACAAACACTCACACGTTCACTCAGATTACTTTTTTGGCCTTCAGCATCAGAATCATCAAGATCTCATTGGTTACTTGGTTCACTGACGAATACTGTCACAAGACCATTTTTTGGAGGTCGCTGGACGGAAAACACAAGTCCAGTCAGGTTTTAGGTGAACAGGAGGTTCGCAGCAGTCAATCAATAAGCTCGCTTAAATATTACGTCAGGAACGGTTCGATATGTGTGTGTGTGTGTGTGTGTGTGTGTGTGTGTGTGTGTGTGTACACTGTAAATTTACTCGCAGACAGACAGAGCTTTGTGTTTTATAAGAAAGGACGGGGCACTGGTTAGTACACTGGTGTACACACACACACACGCACACACGCACACACACACTCTGGACGTTCAGGAGGCTCCTCTGTGTCTCTGCTGAATCATTCTCCACCCAACAGCTCAAATAGAAAGTGAAAAGGATCATCATTTGATGAACATGAACAGGGTGAACATGTGCCTGTAAATCGTTTTAGTTCATTTTAGTTGCCATTGTTGCTTTTGTGCAGAAGAATCATAACAGTTTATTTGTTTTTAGTAACTTATTTCAATAATATTTTACCGCCTGCGTTCACCCGTTAACTCTTGTCCCGCGACGCACTCGCTTGGAGTAGGACTTCTGAGGGCCTTTTTTTTTTAGCTAAGTCCTTGACAGACCTCATATTTCCTCACAAACCTCCATCTATTATTACAGATAAATATACAAAATATCCACTTATAGATACATAAATAGATACAACTTTACTGTCACTGTACAGTACAGATACACATCCATCCATCCATCCATCCATCCATCCTCCAATTCATCCATCCAGTCACTCACATCCATCCATCCATCCATCTATCCTCCAATTCATCCATCCAGTCACTCACATCCATCCATCCATCCAGTCACTCACATCCATCCATCCATCCATCCATCCATCCTCCAATTCATCCATCCAGTCACTTACAACCATCCATCCATCCATCCATCCATCCAGTCACTTACAACCATCTATCCATCCTCCAATCCATCCAGTCACTTATATCCACCCTCCAATCCCTCCAGTTAAAACCACCCATCCTCCAATCCATCCATCCACTTACAACCATCCATTCATCCATCCTCCAATCCATCCAGTCACTTATATCCATCCTCTAATCCATCCAGTTACTCAAATCCATCCATCCATCCATCCATCCATCCATCCTCCAATCCATTCATACCATCCAGTCACTTATATCCATCCTCCAATCCATCCAGTTACTCACATCCATCCATCCATCCATCCATCCATCCATCCATCCTCCAATCCATCCATTGCGTCCATCCTCCAATCCATCCAGTCACTTATATCCATCCATCCATCCTCCAATCCATCCATTGCGTCCATCCTCCAACCCATCCAGTCACTTATATCCATCCATTCATCCTCCAATCCATCCATCCAGTCACTTACAACCATCCAGCCAACCTCAAATCCATCCTGTCACTTACATCAATTCTCCATCCTCTAATCCATCCAGTTAAAACCATCCATCCTGTCACTTACATCCATCCAGTCACTTAGAACCATCCATCCAGTCACTAACATCCATCCAGTCACTTTTATCCATGAATCCATCCATCCATCCAGTCACTTTCAACCATCCATCCATCCATCCTCCAATTCATCCATCCATCCATCCATCCAGTCACTTTCAACCATCCATCCATCTATCCATCCATCCAATTCCTTACTATCATCCATCCATCCACCTAGTCACTAAGAACCAAACATTATTCCATCCATCCATCCATCCATCCATCCATTCATCCATCTATCCATCCATCCATCCAATCCCTTACAATAATCCACTCCAGCAGCATAAAGCATCAGACGCTCCATAACTAAGAACTACAAAAAACAACGGCTATTTTTTATTGTAACCACCAGGCGGAGAAATTCAGGAACGTGTTTGCACATGATGTGTGGGAGAAAGGAACAAAGAGAAAAACCATTATAGCTTCACAGACTCTGCTCCAGAAGATGCGTATAAAGCTAATTGCTTTCATATGCGCAAAGAAGAATGCCTGGAGGAACATTCTCCACTCACCACAGTCCGTGTGAAGCCAGCAAGCTCTTTTCCACATGCCATAAACAGATCTGCATGAGCTCAGAGGAGGAAGCAGTCTGGATCTCTGGATGTGAGCAGAAACTGATACATGATACATCCATCAACCCATTCAATTACTTCCATCCATCCATCCAATTACTTACATCCATCCATCTGTCACTTACAACCATCCATCTATCCATCTACAACCATTAATACATCCATCCATCTACTTACAACCAATTATACATCCATCCATCCATCCATCCATCCATCTATCCATCCATCCATTCCCTTACAGTCATCCAGCCATCCATCTAGTCACTCACAACCAAACATTCTTCCATCCATCCATCCATCCATCCATCCAATTCCTTACCATCATTTATCCATCCATCCATCTGTCACTTACAACCACACATTCTTCCATCCATCCATCCATCCATCCATCCATCCATCCATCCATCCATCCAGTCACTTACAACTGAACATTCTTCCATCCATCCATCCATTTATCCATCCATCCCCTTGCAATCATCCATTCAGTCCCTTACAACCACACATTCTTCCATCCATTCATTCATCCATCTAGTCACTTACAACTGAACATTCTTTCATCCATCCATCCAATCCCTTACAATCATCCATCCATCCATCCAATCACTTACAACCACACATTCTTCCATCCATCTAGTCACTTACAACCGAACATTTTCATCCATCCATCCAATCCCTTACAATCATCCATCCATCCATCCATCTAATCACTTACAACCAAACTTTCTTACATCCATCCAATTACTTATATCTATCCATCCATCACTAACAACCATCCATCCATCTACAACCACTGATATCTATCTATCAATCCATCCATCCATCCATCCATCCAGTCACTTACAGCCAATGATAAATCTATTCATCCTTTTTTTATTTACATCCATCTATCAAATCATCTAATTACTTACATACACCCATCCAGTCACTTACAACCATCCATCCATCCATCCATCCACTGACAACCAGTGATCCATCCATCAATTTAACCAGGCAACCATCCATCCATCTATCTGTCTGTCTAGTTAATTACAACCAATAATCCATCCATCCATCTATCTATGCACCTTTCCATGCATCCAGTTCCTTAACCATCCATTCATCCATCTGTTTAATCACTTACAACTATATATCTAACCATCCATCAATCTATCCATCCATCCGGTCACTAACAACCATCCATCCACCCATCTCATCACTTACATCCATTTATCCATCCATCTGTCCGGTGACTTCTGAGACACTTCCACTCTATGAGGCTCTTTTTATACCCAATCATTTTTCCAATTGACCTAATAAGTTGCAAATTAGTCCTTCAGCTGTTCCTTATATGTATTTAGCTTTTCCAGCCTCTTATTGCTACCTGTCCCAACTTTTTAGAAATTTTAGCTCTCATGAAATCCACAATGAGCCAATATTTGGCATGACATTTCAAAATGTCTCACTTTCAACATTTGATATGTTTCTATATTCTATTGTGTATGAAATAAAAGTTTATGAGATTTATAAATTATTGCATTCCTTTTTTATATTCACAATTTGTACAGTGTCCCAACTTTTTTGGAATTAGGTTTGTAATTTTTTGTCCATATAGTTTGTATGTATGTATGTGTGTGTGTGTATATAATTCTGCTAATATAAAAACACTCATGTTGGTACAAGGCCTGCTTTTTAATATGACGGCTCGGTTCACACCAGCAGGTGGAAACAAAAACGGAAAACGAGCAAAACCCTGCCTTATAGAGCAGTGGAGAGGGAAGCGTTTGTTTATTTCCAACCTCCAAACTTAGATGAATTATTTTTAGCATCCAGTAAGATCGGTATCATAGTAACGGAGATACGTATCTGAGCTTTTAGGAACTAATGATCTGAGGGAAAACTGCTGAGGGGAAAAAATAAACCCAAGAGGAATCATGTGAGAAGAAGCTGTTTGAGATGAACACCAAAAGTTCACACTGTTGTTTGCCCTACTGCAGCCTTGCATCGATCTACATCTCATCACCTGGCAGAGAACGTTTTCATACAGGTTCCTGAGCCCGTTCCTCTCCCTCCCATTGTCCTCAGGCCCCCTCTAGAGGAGAAGCAGCACATTGCTTCGGTGGAAGAAGGTTTCTCCTGTCACACACTTCTGAGATCAGGTTTCTAGAAAGATAAAGATCTCTGTGCTTTGAGGAAGTGATGCTACAGTGACCCCTGACATCTATAGTTTTTAGCACACACTGAGTTACACTCTAAACACTCTACTTTCCAGAAGAGCAGCTCCGAATGTAGGTTTCTCTGAAGGCCCTTGTTTGGAAACCTGTTTCCGTAGCAACAACGAACATGTATGGAGGATGTTCTGTGTGCACAGGCATACTATAAAAAAATAATGTGTGTGAGTGTAAGATATGTGAGGAGATGTTCACTGAACAAGTCTCCAGTGTCAGAGGGAACATAATTCACAGAGAAAGTTCTTCTGGTTCTTTGTAGACTGTAAAAGATTGAGACATGGCGTGTGTGTGTGTTGAAGCAGTGTTACGTTGTGGTTGCATGGCCACAAAGAGCAGCGTAGGCTCACGTTGCAGGACGCCCGAGTCTCACATACAGGAGTGGACTTTCACTTACTTTTATTTTTGCAACATGATGAGGAGAACTACATCACACACATGAGGAGGAAGTGCGGGGGGACTGGTGAAGGACAGGAGATTGAGTCATGTGTCTAAATGTGCATTTAACTGTGTAAGCCTCCTCTGCCAAGTTGCTC
Organism: Silurus lanzhouensis; assembly: GCA_039877035.1. NCBI lineage: Eukaryota > Metazoa > Chordata > Actinopteri > Siluriformes > Siluridae > Silurus > Silurus lanzhouensis. The sequence goes on along the minus strand of JBCEWE010000484.1, from coordinate 1,836,382 downwards.
AAGTTCCTCATACTTCAACTACCAATCATTTCATAAAGGACATGGAGACAAAAATAGCTTCTAATGTCATGTCAGGTTTATGAACCCAATGTGTGTGTGTTTGTGTATACATAAATAATATAAGGGCTGAGATGATTCTAATGAAATGGATTGTTTGAAATAAAAACTACAAAATTCTTTACTCGATACTTGTTGAAGCTCCTTTGGCACTAATTTCAGCTTTGAGTGTTTTTAAGTTTGATACTACAAGCTTGGAACCTATTTTTGGGCAGTTTCTCCCATTCTTCTCTGCAGAACCTCTCGAGTTCCATCAGGTTGGATGGGGAGCGTCGGTGCACAGCCATTTTCAGATCTCTCCAGAAATGTTCAATCAGGTTCAAGTCTGGTCTCTGGCTGGTCCACTCGAGCACATCCACAGAGTCGTCCTGTAGCCACTCCTTAGTTATCTTGGCTGTGTGATTAAAGTCGTTGTTCTGTTGGAAGATTAACCGTCACCCCAGTCTGAGGTCCAGGGTGCTCTGGAGCAGGTTTTCATTAAGGACGTCTCTGTACATTGCTGCATTCATCTTTCCCTCAATCCTGACCAGTCTCCCAGTTCCTGCTGCTGAAAAACATCCCCACAGCATTATGCTGCCACCACCATGCTTCACTGTAGGGATGGTATTGGCCAGGTGATGAGCGGTGCCTGGTTTCCTCCAGACATGACGCTTAGCATTCAGGCCAAAGAGTTTAAACTTTGTTCCTCATAATCGGAGAGTCCTTCACGTGCCTTTTGGCAAACTCCAGGTGGGCGGTCATGTGACTTTTACTGAGGAGTGGCTTCTGTCTGGCCACTTTACCATATAGACCTGATTGTTGGAGTGCTGCAGAGATGGTTGTTCTTCTGGAAGGTTCTCCTCTCCACAGAGAAATGCTAGAGGTTCTTGGTCACCTCAGTGACTGAGGCCCTTCTCTTCTGATCGCTCACTTTGGCCATGCCGCTATGCTCTAGGAAGAGTCCTGGTGGGTATTTTTTTGTGCCCTTGCCCAGATCTGTGCCTCGATACAATCCTGTCTCTGAGGTCTACAGACAATCCTTCGACTTCATGGCTTGGATTGTGCTCTGTGGGACCTCATATAGGCAGGTGGGTGTCTTTCCAGATCATGTCCAATCAGGTTGAAGTTGTAGAAACATCTGAAGGATGATCAGTGGAAACAAGATGCATATGCATGCTCAATGTTGGGTGTCATGTCTATTGTGTGTGAGCACCACTGTTATCCAGCACTGCCTTAATCCTCCTGGGTATGGAATTCACCAGAGCTGCACAGGTTGTTGCTGGGATCCTCTTCCGCTCCTCCATAATGACATCACGGAGCTGCTGGATGTTACACACATGGAGCTTTTCCACCTTCCACTTGAGGATCCCCATAGGTGCTTAATAGGGTTTAGGTCTGGAGAAATACTTGGCCACTCAAACACCTCCACCTTCAGCTTCCACATCAAGGCAGTTGTCATCATGGCAGTGTGTTTGGGGTCTTTATTATGTTGGAAAACTGCTGTTCTGCCCAGTTTCTGAAGAGAGGGCATAATGTTCTGCCACAGTACATGTTGAAATCCATGTTTCCCTCAATGAACTGCAGCTCGCCAGTACCAGCAGCACTCATGCAGCCCCAGACCATGATGATACCACCACCATGATTGACTGTAAACAGGACACAATTTTCTTGGTTCTCCTCACCAGGGCGTCACCACACAGGACACCATCTGAGCCAAACAAGTTTATCTTAGTCTCATCAGACCACAGAACATGGTTCCAGTAATTCATGCTCTTGGACAGGTTGTTCTTCAGCAAACTGTTTGTAGGTTTTCTTGTGATCCAGTTTCAGAAGAGGCTCCTTCTGGGACGACGGCCTGCAAACCAAATTGTTGCAGTGTGTGGCGTTTGGTCTGAGCACTGACATGCAGACCTTCTGCTTCTGCAAACTCTAAATCAATGCTGCAGCACTCATGAGTCTGTGTTTTTAAGTAGCTTCTGCACCTGATGCACAACACGAGGTCTCAACTCATCTCTTCTTTGATGGACCCTTGTGAGGTCTTTTCTGAGTGGAACCCATCTTGGAAAACCTCTGTTTGACCCTGACCACTGTAGTGTAACTCAGTTTCAGGGTGATACTGATCTTCTTACAGCCTCGGCATCTTTGTGTAGAACAACGATTCTAATTCTCAAATCCTCAGAGTCTTTACCATGAGGTCCATGTTAAACATCCAGTGATCAGTATGAGAGAATTGGACTTAAAGCACCAGATTTATTTTGCTCTAATACAAGATACACAAATCTGTATGGTCCTGATAAGCAGACAAAAACATGAACATGATGAATAGGACATGTGGCTTTGCCTGGTTACACCACATACAGCTGTTATCACTGAGGGTGTACTCACTTTTGTTGCCAGTTAGACAATAATGTCTGTATGTTATTTTTAGAGGACAGTAAATCTGTACTGTATACAAACTGCACATTAATAACTCTATAATATATCCATGTTTCAGTTCTATAGTATTGTATTTAGAAAATAAACTATAATGATTGCTGAAATGTAAAGGGTGTACTTACTTTTGTGAGATACTGTATATTATAATTTTATATATAAATATAAAATTATTGAACCAAGTAAAAGGACAGAGTGACAGAAAGTGCATGTCGAGACAAAGCAGAGACGAAAAGCAGACCTGCACGTCTGTGTTGAGTAGAGAAAAGCAGACGAGTGAGCGTCCAACACGCCATCAGGAGGACCAGCTGCTCCTGCACACGAAGTCCAAACACAAACCACACAAACGCTGTGCTGCTTTACACACACTCCCCTCATCTACACGTGTGTGTGTGTGTGTGTGTGTGTGTGTGTGTGTGTGTGTGTGTGTGTTAAGGGGGACACACCAGGCAGAACGTTGAGCTCCATCAGTTGAACTCTAAACCCATTAACTCATTTTCTCCCATCCCTCCAATCATCTATTCAGTTACTTTCTCCCATCCCTCCAATCATCTATTCAGTTACTTTCTCCCATCCCTCCATTCATTAATTCACTCACTTCCTCCCATCCCTCCATTCATCAATTCACTCACTTCCTTCCATCCCTCCATTCATCAATTCACTCACTTCCTCCCATCCCTCCATTCATCAATTCACTCACTTCCTCCCATCCCTCCATTCATCAATTCACTCACTTCCTCCCATCCCTCCATTCATCAATTCACTCACTTCCTTCCATCCCTCCATTCATCAATTCACTCACTTCCTCCCATCCCTCCATTCATCAATTCACTCACTTCCTCCCATCCCTCCATTCATCCATTCACTTTCTTCCTCCCATCCCTCCATTCATTAATTCACTCACTTCCTCCCATCCCTCAATTCATTAATTCACTCACTTCCTCCCATCCCTCCATTCATCAATTCAATCACTTCCTCCCATCCCTCAATTCATTAATTCAATCACTTCCTCCCATCCCTCAATTCATCAATTCACTCACTTCCTCCCATCCCTCCATTCATTAATTCACTCACTTCCTCCCATCCCTCAATTCATTAATTCAATCACTTCCTCCCATCCCTCAATTCATCAATTCACTCACTTCCTCCCATCCCTCAATTCATCAATTCACTCACTTTCTCCCATCCCTCCATTCATCAATTCACTCACTTCCTCCCATCCCTCAATTCATTAATTCACTCACTTCCTCCTATGCCTCGATTCATTCTTTCATTCACTCACGTTGTCCTATCATCCATTCACTCACTTTCCCCTACTCCTCCATTCATCCTACAACTCACTTTCTCCCATCCCTCCATTTATCCATTCACTTACTTCCCCCTTTCCCTCTATTCACCCATTCACTCACTTCCTCCCATCCCTCAATTTATTAATTCACTCACTTTGTCCTATAATACATTCATCCATTCACTCACTTCCCCCTATCCCTCCATTAACTCACTTCCTCCCATCCCTCCATTCATCCATTCACTCACCTCCTCCCATCCCTCCAATTATTCATCCATTTACTCATTTACTCACTTCTTCCTATCATCCAATCACTCACTTTCTTCTATCCCTCCCTCCATTCATCCATTCACTCACTTCCTCCTATCCCCCCATTCATCCATTCACTCACTTCCTTCTATCCCTCCATTCATCCAGCAACATCCCTACTTCCATCTTTCCGTCCATCAATTCAATCAATTTATTCATCCAGTCACATCCCTTTATCCATCTGTCCATCCATCAATCCAGTCGCATCTTTCCATCCACCACATCATATGCCTATATCCACCCAATCACATCCCTCTATTAATCCAGTTACTTCCATCCATTAATTTCCCTTCATCCATCCATCCATTCAGTTGAATCCCTTCATCTATCCAGTCACATCCAACCACCCATCCAGTAACATCCCTTCAGTTACTTTTATTCTTCCATCCATCCATTCAGTACTTCCTTTCATCCCTCCATCCATCCACATCTCTCGGTCCTTTTATCTAATCACTTCCATCCATCCCTCCATCCATCCATTCACTGTAAATACAGTGAGATCAGGTTTAACTCCGAGTTACTGATTGATAGATTGTGAGTTTGATGTGTGATACTGATAAAACCAGCCTGGTGCTCCTGCTGAAACAGTCATACAGAGAACTGTGTTTAGCTGCAACTTAGTATGATGAAAGATCTCACTAATATTGATCAGTGTATAAATGACATTCAGACCATACCGCAGTGTATAAAGTGTTCTGTGTGTAGATAACATGTATTTCATTACATATAGTGCATGATATTTATTTCATTATAAGCATTATAAGCTAAACCAGCTCACTTCACCTCGTTAGCTAGTTTTTATTCCCACCCGAATTACGAACAATCCCGCCCATCCGTTCTGATTGGCCAGGATTTATCGTCGCGTCCTTCTATTCGTTGAAAGTACTCATAAATTGACCAATAACAGAGAAGCACTCGATTTGACACGTTATACGGGCGGAGAACAAAATATCCCTACTAGTACCAGTAGCGGGTTTGAGTACCGATAATGAGCGCGCGTACCTGCTCTCGGATTCGGAGAACCGCCATGTTTCTGGCTGGGCGCTGGATTTCATGCGTCCAGGTACGGAGCCGGACCTACACCCGGGAGCTCGTTCAGGAGGTAAACAGGTTTGTTGCTGCTCCCCCCGGAGCGCTTCCCACACACGATCTGCTGCTCCACAACATTACCGCCACAGTGACCGAGCAGATAGAAGACACGTGATTGGCTGCAGATGTGCGCGACCTGGCAGTAACGTCCGCGCTGATTGGTTTATAAATGTATGGAGCTAGTAAACTCGTGCAGTTAAGCAGTTTACAGATGAACCCTGTTGCCTGTGGAATATATTTAACATTTATAAAAAATAAATAAATAAAAATGTATCACTCTATTCACTCACTTCCTCCTATCCCTCCATTCATCCAGTCACCTGCATCCATCTATGTATCCACTTTCATCTATCCCCCTATCCATCCAAATACTTCTGTCTATCCCTCCATTCATCCAGTCACCTGCATCCATCTATGTATCCACTTTCATCTATCCCCCTATCCATCCAAATACTTCTGTCTATACCTCCATTCATCCAGCCACATCCCACCTTCCATCTGTCCATCCATCAATTCAATCAATCCTTCAATCCAGTCAAATCCCTTTATCCACCTGTCCATCCATCAAGCCAGTCTCATCCCTCCATCCACCCCACCATATGCCTATATCCACCCAATCACATCCCTCTATTAAGTTACTTCCATCCATCCATTCAGTTGAATTCCATATATATACATATATATACACACACACACACACACACACACACACACACACCACACACACACACACACACACACACACACACACACACCTTCTCCTTCAATAGTTTTCTTAATTTGTATTTATTTTATTGTAATTTTACATTGATCATGAAACAATCCAAACTATGAAAAAAGAAAGAAAATGTATGGAATTATGTAGTAAACATCATAAATATATTTTGTGTACATCACATAATCCAATGTAGCTCCATTTAGTTTTGATGCCAGCTTGGCAAACTCATGGCATTCTCTGATCAGATTCATGATTGACCTGATTTTCAGTTCACAGATTTGCCTTGTCAAGAGTTACTTTGTGACGTTTCTGGCCTTTTATTTAATATACTTTAGACCATCAGAAGAAAGTGCGAGTACACCGTCAATAGCCCTGTTAGTGCTATGACAACTACCGACAAATGGCAAGAAACACTCCGTAAAGGTAAGAGAAAAGGCAGTCTATCTTTACTTTCAGAAATGAAGGGCAGTCAATCAAAAAAAAAATCTCAAGAACTTTAAATGTATTCCCAAATGCGGTCTCCAAAACGATCAAAAGCTCTCATGAGAACTGTGCCAGAAAAGGAAGACTGAGAGCTACCTCTGCTGCAGCAGATAGGTTTATTAAAATTACCAGCCTCTTCAAACTATATGTTCAAGGAGGACAGTGATTGTGAAGGCCAGGTCATCCATGACAGCTCAATCACCCGGTCTAAATGCAGTTGAAATACCAGTTGAAATGGCTACTTTGAAGGAACAAAAATATAAAAAGTATTCTGGTTTAACACGTTTTGGTTTACTACATAATTATAATCTAAATAAACAAAACCCACATAAGAAGGTGTGTTTAACTAAAACACATTGCTCAGTTCTCTACATCTGGAATCAGTCAGGTTTTAAATAACCATAATAAATCATTGTGTTGATGTTGTATGACGTTTTGTAGCAAAAACGCTCAAGGATCAGGTGTGGTGCGCCACCTTATGGCCACTTTTTGTACAACAACCTGATATGAGTCTCGAGTGCTATATGCCGCTCATTACAGTAACACATATAAAGGAGTAAGATATTTGACACCACGTGACCAGTCATGCGAGTATAAGGATCTGAGCGACTTTGGCATTAGCTATGTTTGGATGAGTGGACAGGGTGAGGGCATCTCCAGACCAACAGGATCTTGCACGGTGTTATTGGTATACCTTCCAGAAGAAAAAAAACAAAAACAAAAAACACTAATAGGGTTTAGGAGCAAAGTTTAGCACGTTTGGTCTGATCTCACAGAAGAGCACCTGAGACAAATTTAGTTACACAGATGCCTGACCACCAACATTGGGCATCTGAACCAGTCCACAGAGTGATGAAAAAAGATCCTGCTGAATCATTTTTTTTTACCTGGAGGAGAAAAGATGGCATCAGGATAGGAAGAAATTGACCTGGTGGGGGCAGTGTGATGCTCTGGGTCGTGTTATCCCCCCCCCAAAAAAAAACTTAAATGTGGATTTTATCTCTTCCGAAATGGGTTGAGGGACATCAAAAGGCATCCAAAATCTCCATGTCAAGCTGATTGAGCTTCAATGGTACGTGCTGGACAAGCAAGCAGGATCATCTGCAAGGAAGGAGAACCGGTGTACCAGATAAGATAAAAAACCAGAAGGCTCTCAAGATTGTTTATGCTGATAGACCATCACCAACCCAACACTGGGCATCTGGACCAGACCATGAAGTGATGAAAAAAGTCAACCTGGTCCTGATGAATCATTTTCTTTTACCTGGAGGACAAAAGATGGCTTGACAAAAGATATTGACCTGGTGGGCACAGTGTGATCCTCTGGGTCGTGTTCTGCCAGAAAACCGTGGGTCCTGGGCATATACAGTTTGTGAATGTTAGCTTCTCAGGAACTGTTTGAGAGACATCACAAGGCAACTGAAATGTCCATCTCATGGACAAAACGAGGAGGATCATCTCCCAATTTGAAGGATCTGCTGCTATAGCAAAGCTCCTTCTGAGGTCGTGTGGACAGTCTTGGTGGCACGAGGAGGAACTATACAATTTTTCAATTTTTTTCATTCTCATAAAAAAACAAAAACAAAACAAAAACAAAGTCAAACTGTTTATTATTATTATTTTATTCTCATCAAAAAAACCAACTGGGGTGGTGAGAACTTCCTCAGACGGATTCCAAATCATGAGAAATGACACCGTTTACTGCACAGTGAGTTAGTCGGAGTTTTATTAGTGTTATACTGAGTTCTGCTGCTCGAAAAGAAGGATCTCAGAAGCAGGATGCAAACACTCGAAACCATTTAGTGTCTTTTTTCTTGTTTTTTTTTAGTCAAATGACCATAACATTCATCTTCACTTCATTTTTTTTTTTTTGTTTGTTTGTTAAAGAAAAATAAGAAAATATAATCGACAGGACGTTTAGGCACACTGTTGACACGTACTGTACACGCATATGTACATAATTATCCATTCATACATCTGGAGAGACATACGGAGACTGGAAAGGAGAGCTGTGCTGCGTTACCGAGAAACGTACACTCTGGGGATTTCTCGGTGAAATCGGAGTGTGTTAACTTGTTCGAACATCAGTTCAACCGGGCGTAAAACAGAGTTTTTTTTTTTTTTTTTACTGTAATCAGGAATGACCGGTTGGTGTGTGTGTGTATGTGGGAAATATAAATAAAATAAAATGCATCACCCTCATCTGTACGATTTAAGTGCTACTTCGTTCAAAAACCTCGGACGAACCCTTTTTAGGGCTTACTGTGCTGACCGAGAGGATCGCGTGATTGCGCTTTCCAAACCCCACCTCATGCATGCTGTAGTGCCTAGAGGATCCTAGAGAAGTGTAGGGGATCCCAGAGACACCCTAAAGGAGCCTGGAGGATCTTAGAAGATTCTAAAGGATCCCGGATGAGCAAAAAGGATCATAGAAGAGCAAAGAGGAGCCTTGGAGGAGCATAAGGATGCCTAGAGGAGCCTCAAGGATCCTAGAGAGGCCTAGTGAAGTCTAGAGGATCCTAGATGATCCTAGATGAGCAAAAATAAGTCTAGAGGAGCATAAAGAAGCTTAAAGGGTCCTATAAATGTAAAAAGGATCATAGAGGAGCCTGGACAATCCTAGAGGAGCCTGGAAAATTCTACAGGCGCGAAAAGGACCCTATAGGGGCCTAGAGATGTCTAGAGGGTCCTGGAGGATCCTAGATGAGCAAAAAGGATCATAGAAAAACAAGTCTAGAGGAGCCTTGGAGGAGCATAAAGAAGCCTAGAGGGTCCTAGAAGAGTAAAAAGGATCCTAGAGGATCCCAGAGGAGCAAAAAGGATCCCAGAGGTGCCTAGAGGAGTGTAGGGGATCCCAGAGACATCCTAAAGAAGCCTGGAGGATCTAAGAGGAGTCTGGAGGAGCCTAGAGGGTAGGTATGAAGCAATGAATTGATGTGCAAGAAAAGAGAAGCACTATGGTCATGGGGAGAGGGGGAAGAAAAAAAACCCCGCAGACTTATAAAACAAGTCTCTAACATAAGCCGAGTCATTTACAACGACGGAATGTATTCGGATGGGGTTTGATTGTTTTTTGTGGATATTTTTGCATTATTTTATTACTTTAAACCTGAAAATATTTTTTTTTACCATTTACACACGTGCAAAGAAAAAGAAAATAGATATATATATATATATTGCACAAAAGAGTGACGACAAAATAAAACTGGGATTTGGGATCTTCCGAAAACGTGTGTACGAGGGGAAGCGCGTTGGCAGCACGCTAAGTGTCATTCGGTTGTATGGAATTCATTTCCAAACTGACGCCGGGATGCGCTTCCTTCTCGGACGTTAAAATGCTACAACACGTGTGTGTGTTTACGGCGTTTACTAGTGTTTAAAACGTCCAGGATGTGCAGTGTGGTAGCTTGAAGGACGTGAAAGACAGACAGGAGACGGATACATTCTTTAACGCGTAGTGCCGGAGTCCTGCAAGGTGCTGAAACGCGTCCGCTTGTGTGTGTGTGTGTGTGTGTGTTTGAGTCGCAGTAGGACATTTCGCCGTTCTTCCCTCAGAAAGCCGTCGGTGCTGGACGTGTATTTGGTTCACAAATCGATCACGTGTTTTCGACGTGCTCATTAAAAACCTGACGCCATGCCGCCAAAAGCCCACCTCCCGGGCCCTAAAAAAAAAAAAAAAAAAAAAAAAAAAAAAAAAAAAAAAAAAAAAAGATCTCGCGATTAAAAATCCGCGGTTCACGTCGGATTTCCCTCCTGGGATGCCTAAAATGTTAAAAGTTTTTTTTGTTTGTTTGTTTGTTTATCCACTGCTGGGAATCGTCCCACATTGCAACTTTACCCCGAAAATAATAATAACATTATTAATAACAATAATAAAAAAAGAACAAAACTAGAGAGAGAAATACTGAAACGCTTGACTGTACTGATGAGGCACCGCAGCATCTTGGTGGTGATGTTCCACAACGCTAAAAGAAATCTTCTACGCTACGGTGTGGAGGCGGTGCTGCTTCTCGTACAACAGGAAGGACTGCGAGGGCTGGGGGGTGTGATTCACATGCACGCACACACACACTCTCACACATACGCCTATACACACATCCCCAGCCCTGTGTCTAGCTCCAGCTTCAGCGTTGGCCGGTTTCTCCTCCCTTGTGGGAGCGCTGCTTCCTGCTGCTTCCTCCTGCCCCGAGCCTCTGCGTCACCTCTTCTGTAAGGTGCGGACTTTCTGGGTGTAAGTGCGGACGCGGGGCGAGCGCGAGTGCAGCTTGACGAACAGCTCGGGGAACTTATACTGAGGGAACATCGTCTCCAGGAAGCCCTCCAGGAACACGTAGACCAGGCGGCGGTTCAGCTGCTGGTGCTGGAACATGTCGAAGACCCGGAGGATGCCCTTGCGTGTCGTTTCCGCCCCGATGATGTGCTTCAGCTCGTCTGGTGGGGGGAAATGTGGGGGTTGGGGGTTTAGAAACAAGAATAAACAGCGATGGTGAGGAACGCTTGTAGAAATATATCGATGCGCGTCGAGTATCGCGGTTCTTTGCTTGCCGATACTGTACCGGTTCTCAAAAACGCAATATCGATATTTACAGATTGTTTAGTTTTGAGTTAGACCGCCAGATAGGAGGTACTAGCAAAAGGATAAACACAGCACTAATGCTAGCGGTAATATCCACCTGTTTCCTAGGGGGCGCTGTTGTAAAAACGATTAGCTGGAGAACTTCCAAGATCAGATAACGCTTCTACTACTAATAATAGAACGCGATCATCAATCCTACTTTATATTAGGTGTCTTTCCTCTCAGAAACACCGCTAAATCGCGCCCCATGTTACCTTTTTCGATTGCTGAAAAATCAAAATACACTTTTGTTTTTCCTCACATCGATTACTCGTTAAGGTTTTAAAATGGATCCGGAACAAATTGCAGCTGCTACAGTGGGATTCTGATGAAAACCAGGAGTTTTTGGAGTCGTTGCGTCGGCTCTCTGTTAGGTTTCAGATTGATTTAAAAATTCATATGCTAAACTAAAGGCCTAACAAGTAGACGAGTAACGAGGCGCCTCGTTACTTGTCACTTCGCTCTTCTAAATCGGGTTTTTAGTTGTTCCTCCTACCCGTTTACCTCCTAATTATCAAGTTTTTACTTCTTGTGCACCAAAACTTCGTCTTTCTCTCCCCATCGAAGTAAGACAGGAAGAATTTTATTTATTAAAAAACTCTGAAAACTTAATTTTTCAGGATAGTTTTGAGGTGATAGTTAGGTTAGCGTTTTTTTTTTTTTAATTCTTGGAAAATTACTTATTTCAGATTTTAAAAAATGCTAAATTCAATAATAATTATTATTATTCTAAATGTCTAGAGAACACCATTTTGTTTAGGTGGTTTTGTTTATGGTGTTTCTCAACAATTGTGGCAAAAAAACAACAAAAAAAGCAACAGGTTTGCGCGAGAGTGCGCATGTGGAAATGAGGTCCATCAGTCGTGCGATCAATCTTTCATTTAGTCATGTTCATCTAAAGTGCATCCACCAGTCCCTGTGATCTGGCGTGTATCTGGGAGAAGTGTACGTTCTGGCTGGAGATAAATGTGTGAACAGACCTGGCATGATGCCCAGGAGGTTAGTCTTAGCTGCTACTCTGGTTCTCATGCGAATGCTCTTGTCTCTGCGTGGCGGCGTCTCCGCCAGGATTCCGTTCGGCCAGTAGGAATCTCTGTGAGGACAAAAGGTGATCGTCAGGAGTAGAACAAAACAAATACACACACACACATACACACACACACACAGGTGTGAATCTTAAATACAAATACATGCGTTTTACCTGAACCTCTTGACGTAGTCGGCTACTTGTTCTGGAGACGTCATGAAGTCCACGTGATCCACGATTTTCCTGAAATGACAGTAAAATAAATATCAATTCAAAGTAAATAAAAATCATAGTATAATACACATGATGCATCAATTTCAAAACGTGTGCATTGGATACAAGGATTATTTTTTAACATATTTGCAGCAGTCAAAAAAAAAAATGAATTATTGAATGATATTTTATATGTAGATCAATTTCTCCTCGTTAAACTGTTTCTCCAGCTACATTGAATATGACGCTTCACAACACTACGGAGACCGAGACATGTCCTGAGAGTCACATGGAATACAGATCACCATAGCAGAGGTGGAGCTGTAACTTACTATAGATATAACATCTGGTTTTATTTATTCTTTTTGCATCACAAAGGCCTATTTGTGAAAGGGTCATCGAAATAAAAAAAAAAGTAAAAGAATGGCAAGAAAACAAGTGCTTCTAACTGCTATAACGTAAGTGATGAGTGAAACTCGTTTGAATGAATATTCTAGAACACGAAATGTACTTGAGGACAGAATTCCGTGTCCTCGCAAAGAGTTGGAGTCGTCGAAGAGTTGATTTCTTGTGTGGGCTTAGATGCACATCACGTACCTGTTGATTGTGTCTCCATACGTGGCTCTGATGAGCTGCTGTAGAAGGTTCTTGATGTTCCTTCGGAGCCACTGGTTCCTCTCCTTCAGGTCAAACACCTCATCCATCAGCAGCAGCATCACACGCAAGGGGATGTTATCGTCCACCTTTACACCGTCAAGGACAAATCAGGCTGTACGTTAATCAAGAACATGCAAAACAGAAAGTGTTATACGAGTGTGTTGCCTTTACACCCATATGTGGTCTACAAGACCTACGGAAGTTCCACATAGGCCTTACTGATCATCACACCCATATTTGGCTTACAAAACCTACAGGACTTTTACAAAGGCCTTACTGATCATCACACACAAGTGGCCTACAAAAACCAACAGGACTTCCAAACAGGTTTTACTGACCATCACACACAAATGTGGCCTACAGAACCTACAGGACTTCCACACTACAACATCCATATGTTGCCAACAGAAACTACAGGACTTCCAGAAAGGTCTTACTGATCATCACACCCATGTGGCCTACAGAACCTACAGCACTTCAAAACAAGTCTTACTGACCACCACACCTATATGTGGCCTACAGAACCTACAGGACTTCCACAAAGATCTTACTGATCATCACACCCATATGTGGCTCCTCCTCAAACGGGTGCACGTGACCTCATGTAGTGCTGTTAGATTTATAATAATATTAGACAGAGACTGTGCTGAATCTGTATAAATAAAGGAGCTGCTGAAGTTAACGTCTGGTGCTGTTTTTCGCTCCATTTCTCATTTTTCTTCTCGAGTTCATCTCCAAATTCATCTTATGTTTTTACTAAAATTAATGTATTCACCAAAAAAGTTACACCGCATGCAGAAATTCTCACTCTGCATGGACCTGGAACTGTATGTTACTATGGTTACAGTTCAGACACTGATCATTTACATTAATGGTATTCGGTAGACGCCCTTTTCCAGAGCAACTTACAGTTATCGCAAGTGTACAGCAGAGCAATGGAGGGTTAAGGGCCTTGCTCCGAGGGCCCAGCAGTGGCAGCTTGGAAGTGCTGGGATTTGAACCCATGACCTTCCGATTAGAAGTCCAACATCTTTTCTGCTCATCTACCACTTTTACCTGTGCGTTCAACACTCTGAACTCCCAGCCAACCACAGTCCAGTATTCAGACCAACCATGGCAAACGAGTGTTTATTGGAATTGGGAACTCACATTGTCATCCAGCTGAGCAGACACTCGGCAATGCTCAGGGTCGATGTCTGACTTTGGGATTAAGGGCGGCACCTAAAAGGAAAAAAAATCAACACTTTAGATTAGATCCAGCTTTACTGTCATTGCACAAGTTACGGTACAAGGCAATGGTACGGTACAGGAAAATGGAGTGAAGTGACAGCTGAAAACGGAGAACATCTTTCTATCCATCCAACCAACCAATACGCTCTATATACAGAAGTATTGAGACACCTGACATTTCCACCCTGATATGGTTCTTCCCCAAACGGTTACCTCATCTTAGGATGCTGTAGCATTCAATTTTCCATTCACTTGAACTTTGAGGTCCAAACCTGTTCCAGCATGACAATGTCCCTGTACACAAAGCCAGATCCATGAAGATCTGCTGTACCTGGGTTGGAGTGGAAGATCTAAAGACTGAACACCTTTAGGATGAATGTGAAGGCTGACTGCACACCATGGCCTCCTCACCACGCCTACATCACTTCCTGACTTTATGAACACCCTTGTGGCTGAAGAAAACCTCCCGCAAATCTCCACAAAATCTAGTGGAACATCTTCCCAGAAGAGTGGAGCTTATTATAACTCAAACGAGGACTCTATGCTGAATAGGTTGTTCGGCTTTAAATGTTAATACTGCTTTCTGGAGGTGAATTGGCAGATTAAATCGATTTTAAAGGTTGCGAATATGTTTCGCAAAAAAACGTCAGTGCCAAAGAGGCGAATTTTAACACTATAAACAAAAAAAACAGTCAAAAGGGCAGAAATGTATACAATATTTGAGCAAAAACATGAAAAAGCATTAAAAAAAGGTAATCAACTAAAGTCCTAAGCAATAAAATAAGGTTTGAGGGTTTTTTGGGGGTTTTTTTACCTCAGGTTTATACATTTTTAGTCACAATTGGACATATATTCATGATTTCTTTCAAATTCCTGTAGCAAATTATAGATTCGATCTAGCATTCGTCTGTGCTACAAACTTTAATGATAATCTCCTATGACTTTAATAACACCTTTGTGTCTGAATGAATCTCCACATCTTTCTAGAAGACTGGAGGTTATTATAAGAGCAAATGTGAAATGTGATGTTCAAAAAGAAGAACACAAAAAAACTCTTATGGTCAGGTGTCCACAAATAGGTGTATTTATTTTATGCCTGTAGACTTTTCATAGCAAGTACACGTCCAATAAATATCGGGTTTTCTGCAGGTTTCACAAATTGAAGACCTTTTTATGACCATTAAGAACGAAATTTAAGACCTATATCACTTCCCCTATAGCAGCGAAAACATTTCAATGAGTGTTAGAAGTTGTGCTACATGGACATTGGAAAATTAAAACAGCGAATTGAAGGCTTTTTAAGACCCTGTGGAAACCCTGAAATGCTATTTAGCAACCGTAATGCACCTGCCTTGAATATGGACTGTTTGATATCCTGACCCAGTCTCTCGGACATGCGCCCCATGTTGTCCGACACTTTGGTCATTCCTTCGGCAAGACTGTCGGGGAGCGACTTCACCGCGTTCGACACGTTCCTCATGGAGCTACGCAAAGGGTTCACAAACGTGTCCATCTACACACACACACACACACAAATAATCAGTATATATAAAGGAGCTGCGCCGGCTTGACCTGGTAAACACTGTAACCTGCTCTCACCTTCCGTGCGAAGTCGCCCTTGCCTTTGTTGTACGCCTTGTTCTCCAGGAAATCGTAGACGTAAGGAATCAGCATGGGGCAGGCTTTCACCATCTCTGGATTCAGAAGCAGCTGAAACACAAAAAACAGTGCATGTTCCTACACGGATCCTACGAGGAACAGAGTGGGTTGGTGTTTGACCCCCAAAGCATGCTTACCTGCAAATACGCATTCAGATCCTTTTTCCTTCTCTCCAGGAACTCCCTGTCCATATTGTTGAACGTTTTCTTCCCAGGAAGTTTTAATATCGAGTTGAGGTTCTCAAACTGCAGTCAATAAACAGAAGACACAGGTTGATAGATCAGTTCCTGCTTGATGTAGGACATGCATTCAATTAAATTTTTTATTTGTAGAGATTTGTAGAGACCAAAACCATCGTCAAAGTTGATATGAATTGAGTGCCTTCACGTTATACCACAGTGCTTCTGAATTCTCCATCCACATTCTTCCTTCGTAAAGTCTCCGATTTTTTCCTCGCCACTGGCTCACTCATTAGGAACAATCTTTCAAACACTAAACTTGTACACTCTTTTATACTACTTTTAAACCTCTATCTCTGGAAAGCTGCTTTGAGACAATGTGCTTTGTTAAATACCCTCTACAAATCAAACTGAATTGAATATCAATTTTGCAAACAAAGGAATTTCTAGATTTTTTTCTTGTTTTTTTTCCTATTATTTCCTTTAAAAAACACAGAAAATACTGGTGCCTGAATGGGTGTTTATAAGCCGATATAAAACTGTAACTGTTTCACAGCAGGGAATGAAACTATAAATGGATAAAGTCTACAACATGTCATCCTTCAACTAATAGAAGTAGAAGATTTATTGGTTTTGCTGATTAATCGGCACCAATAGCTGATTGCTGGATTTATCACAGATTTTTTTAAACAGATTTTTCCGGGTTGCGTTGTACAGTACGAGAGCGGCCTCTAGAGGCGAATAACTGCCACTACTTGCTGCTTAGTTGAAGTGTCATTCATATTGGATGGAAATGTTATTTATTTATTTATTTGTAGTAAAAAATAAACAAAAAAACCCCAAATATATGCATTTTAAAAACCAACAGTTGATTAATCGGTTATCGGCAAGTACGATCCAACTCGGCTATCGGTAACAGTGAAATCCATTTCAGTTGATCTATAAATAGGAAAACTGGAAAAATATTTGAGGTATAAGTTACTAAACACATCAGGGCATGCTGTTATTAAAATTAATCTGGTAGTAATGAGTTACTCTGAGTTACTTATTAGTAAGTTGGGGGTTCCACTGCTGCCACTGTTGGGCCCTTGAGCAAGGCCCTTAACCCTCTGCTTTCTAACAAGTTGGGATCTTTCACTGTGCTGTAATGTATATGTGAATAACAAAAAGGCTCATCTTGTAGGGAAGGTCAGGGGTTATAAGACATTGTGATCGGGAGCTTATGAGTTCAAATCCCAACAAGACGAAGCTGGTCACTGCTGGGCCCTTGAGCAAGACCCTTAAACCTCATCTGCTCAGTTGTATGAATGAGATAATTGTAAGTTGCTCTGGATAAAAAAACGTCTGTCAAATCCCACAAATGAATCCTGAGTGTCCTCCTGCTGATGTTCATGCAGAGTCTGCAGGTTCTGGGGGGTTACCTGCTCGGTGATGCGCATGTGGAAGTCGTGGAAGTCGCTGTAGCGGCGGTAGGTCTTCCAGATGTCCTCACTGCCGTCGGGGTTCTTCCGGAAGACGGTGATGGCGTACAGGGCGTAAGTCTTCCCGTGGTCGTTACACACGCCTAGCACGGGAACGTGGGTTAGAGGAGCATCGACTACTCAACACAAACCAGCGGACACCAGGATACAAGCGCAGCGGCAGATGAAGAAGGAAGTGGGCGGACGCGATAGACATCGCGTGAACCCCCGGGGCCAAGCCACAGGAGACGAAGGAACAACAAGAGTGGCAGGAGAGGGGGGAAATCAAAAAAAGGTGAAGAACAGAAGAAACGGTGAAGGTGATGGAATGACAGAAAAAAAAAAGATCACACAGACAAAAAAAAAAAAAAAGAAAGAAAAGAAAGACATGCGAACAGCCGGTGACTTGATAAAAATGGTCTGACTGTGAAAAGACTGGAGAGTGACTTGAAAAGAGGAGAAAAGGGGGAAGGGAGGGAAGAAAACTAGCATGCACTGATGAAATTTATATTTAGTTCAATAGGACTTTTGCCATATATAAAACAGTTTAATGGCATTAACAGTGTTAATTTGTTTTTTTTCTGTACATTACAAATAATTTTTTGAAGTTTATAAATAGAGTAAATAATGTTATTTCAGAAAAGCTTCAAGTTCATTTAAAATCACATGGAACACACAAACCCACACGAGATGTTCGTACCGGTATCGGAAATAAAAGCATGCAGCGGCAATGACTCGTCTGTGGTGGCGTTGGTGAGGTCATCCAAAGACTGAAATACCACAGAAAACACACATTAGACAAAACCCAAGCGTCAAAGAGAAGAAAAATCATGTCAAAGGAAAATGTACCAAATTAATGCTTCCAGTTGGGGATCCATTAAAAGACTCTGCAGGCAGACAGACAGACAGAAAATAAAACTTCAGTCAGCACTGAGTCAAGTATGAAGGATGTTGGGTTGTTGTGACGTGCGAAACGTCTCTTCACCTGCGTCGCCGTCGTCTGATCCCCGATAGCTCGGCTCCTTCAGCATGTCCAACTCAGCCAGCATGCGAACATACAGGGGGTTCTGCTTAAACGAAGGGTAGAAGCGTTCGTCCTTCAACATCATATCGTACACCTGTGTGTGGGGGAAGAATGGAAAATAAAGTGAAAACCAGTATAATCAAAAGATTTCAGACCGTTCAGACTGTAGATTAGAGGTCGACCGATTTATCGGTTTTGCTGATTAATTAGCACCGATAGTCGATGGCTGGACTATCTGCAAAAATACGGATAGTTTTTCCGGGTTGCGTTATGCAGTACAAGAGCAGCCTCTTTAGGTGAATCACTGACGCCCCATGCTGTTTATTTGAAGCCTCATTGTTTTATTCATTTTGGATATAACTGTTTTTATAGATTTATTTTAGCCAAGGATGATGGAGTGTTGTATGGAAGCCGTTGCATGATTAATCAAAACATATAAAGTAGCGACGGCAGGTTGAGGGAAAGTAGCGCAGTAAAAATACTGTTCTGGCACGAAAAAATTTTATTGAGTAATAGTAGTTTTTTTTTAACTACTTAATAAAATACGATTCCTTAGAAAAACTACTTAATTACAGTAACGAGAGTATATGGAATTCTTTTACACACTTTACACCACTGTTTATCGGTTATCAGCAAGTAAGTTCCAAACGAGCTATCTCTAAAATCCACTATGCCACGGCCTCTACTGTAGATGGTCTTCCTGAACTTGGATTGATCTGGAAATCTTTACGTCTAAGGCTGCATCTATAGAATGGGTGCGGAAGGGAAGCTAAGGGGTCGGAAAAAAACTTCTGATGAAGTTCAAAAAGCTCTAGTGGACGTTGTAGTACCTTTCTCTGGATATCGTCGAAAATCTCCGGGGTTGGATCCTCTTTGTTGAGTTTCTCAGCCAGCTTCTCCACACAGGCCCGATCCACTTGTACTCTGGGAGACGCCTACGCGAACACATACAGGACAACATTTCTGGATTTATTTATTTTTTATTCATTCCCTACATCTGCAGCCAACGATCCATGCCTCTGAACAATTTTTCTGGTTGTTGCAGAAAAACCCATATATTAGGGGTGTAACGGTATTGAATTTTTCGGTACTGGATTATCGTGCAATCCTTTTTACGTGCAGAACATGGTTAAAATCTGAGGTTCCTCAGGAACATATTAAGTGGCGGAAGGCAAGTTGTTTAGTCTCCGCCTCCCGCTTTGAGCGCATTTTTTTATTATTAAACTTGAAAGCGTACACAACAATACCAGGGGTATAAAAAAAAAGAAAAGAAACTAGAGTTAGCGCAGTGTCACTGTGGCTACTTACTCCGTACTGGAAATACGATTTGTAGTGTGTTGTTTTGCCGCATGCGTGGAATCATGCCACTTCCGGCCATCGCCAATGCTATGGATTCTTTAGTGTTTGCTTCAAGAATTTTTCTCAAAAAGAGAAAATCCTGACATCCACATTTCGAGGGAGTGAATGAATGAAGGATGGAAGAAATATTTTTTGAATTATGCTGAAATAAGTTTACAGTTAAGTAGAACGTATCTGTACAAAATTAAATATCAAATATAAACACACACACATTTGTATTACCCAAATGGGGTCCAACAAACTATTTAATTAAATCTTTCCATTTATTTAATTTTATTTCAATTAAATTTGTGCTGATTTGATCAATTACTCGATTTAATCAATATAATAAAAACTGTATTGCATTAATTTGATTTACTCAATTTTATTGCTTATAAAACATTATTTTATATATTATTAAACCAAGCAGGCATTTTATTAAAAATTGTTTTTAAAATCTAAAAATGTCGACGTTCACAAACGTTAATGATAATAAACTTTGTTAATAAAAAAAAAAACGGCATGCATTTTTATGTTTTGTATTTGTTCCACGGACCGAAATTGAACCAAACCGCGACTTAAAAACCGAGGTGTGTACCGAAGCGTGAATTCAGTGTATCGTTACACCCGTACACAATAGTGTGGCTGACCTTCTCAGAGAGGTACTGCTCGTAGACACCGAGTGCAGCTGCCTTCAAAAGACCCTTAGTCTGACCGCTCTGCTTCCTCCCGTCCTTCTGCCAGCTCTGCAGAACCTCGAGCTGCTGCTGTGCTGTGACCCGGTATCCCTCCACCGTCAGCCAGAAGAACAGATCCGCCTGACCCCCCATCTGCTGCATGTAGTCTGAGTTACATGTAGAAGGAGAAGGCAGCAGTGAAATCATTTGCGATCATGGTGATAATTGGAACGACAAAATGTATTTTTGCTGAACCGACCCATAAAAAACTGCAGCGCTATGTTGTGCACGAGGATATGATCCAGCGGGATTATGCACAGCCTGCCGAAATTCGCTGCAAGTTTCATAGCATCCACTTCCTGCGGGAAAAATAGACGATGGGGAACAACGAATAGCGGGAGACTTGTCACGGTTATAAAGTGTATTTGTGTCAGGTTCAGGTTCATACCTTCCCCGACTGTAGCCTTTGTATTCTTGTTTCGCAGACTTTTTTGACAAAAAGTAAACTGTTAATCTGATTCTTAATATTGTTGATTTCTGCGGAGAAATGACACGTAGACAACGCGTGAAGGAACAATGCAAATACCGGTAAGTGACATATATAATATATTTACATATATCACACGTTTATCTGTTTTAAATGTACCTTAAATCAATACTTTAACACTTAAACATGTGCTTAGACAAATATAGATGCTTTATGCAAATGTATGTTTATTAGTAGTGAAACCAAACTCAACATAGAGCATGAAGACTAAATATTCTTGTAAATGTTTAAAAGTAATTAAATATTTATTATTCAATATTAAAATTACGTAAATCATTAGGACATCAAACAGAACTTTTGCTAATTAATTTTATTTATTTTATTAATATGATGCGTATATATGAACAAAAAAAAATAAATAAATGAATAAATTATATATATATAATTAATAAAAATGTGCTATACATTTGTTATTTTGAATGTGACCAAAAATTTGTGACGGATAATTTGATATGTAGATGGAGTTCTCGTCGCTAAACCATTTCTCGAGCGCGTTCTCTCAGCACCGCTGCTACTTCATTAATATGACGTATCGCAATGCAACGGAGACCGAGACGTGTCCTGAGATTCACATAAAATACAGATTAACATGGCAGAGGTAGAGCTGCATCTTCCTGTAGACTGCACAAGAAAAGAACGTGTTGTTTTAGTTAATCTTGCACTACCAATGCATGTTTGTGAAAAGGGCATGCATTAGAAAATCAGAAGGCACTTAAGTAAACTATTTGTAATATATTGAATTGCAGAGCATCATATTTTTGCCACTGAATCGCATTGTGTTAAATCGACTCTAAATGAGATCGTTCTGAATCGTATTGCATCGGTAGCTGCTTCATATGTATCTTTAGTGTATCGCATCATTGGCTATGCAGCGAGATGCGAATCACATTGATTTATGGAGATGCGCATTCCTAATATTTATATACACACCGGTTTGGTTTGTGTGTGTGTTTTTACCATCTCCTGCGGTATCGAGTGAGCGCAGGTACTGGAGCTCCTCCAGTACTTTGTCTTTGACAGCCTCTAGTTCAGCTGGCTTGTCGGTCAGTTTCAGGATATTCATAAAGGCTTCGTAGTTGCAGCTGGAGTCCCGGATCTACACACAAGCACACAAGGGACTTATATTTAAACTAGTGTCGCACTATAAACACACACCAATACTACAAAGGTATTACGCAGCCCTGCATATAAAAACGTTACAATTCCTTATTTTATTGATATCGGTACTTTAAGAGTGATGGCTTTAGTTCTGAGTGTTCGACAATAGGGGGCAGCGTGTGGGAAGCGTACTGCTTTTACAACAGTGCGTGACGAATTTGTTTATTCCTCTCAGATGCACTTTCAGTAAAGGCATGAAACAAAAATTTTAATGAAATGTTTTTTTTTGTTATAAATAAAAATGTTAATGTATTTTTATTTAGAAATGTATTTTAAATGTAAATAGTTCTACTTCATTTCAGCAAACATTGAGTGTTTATTAATAAATCAAAAAGTTCCATTATTCAATATTTTTTTTTTTTTTTTTAACACATAAGCAACTCCTGCGTTTGTGGGTCCTTCAGTGCGCTCTCCATGGTGCTATTTTCCTACGAGTGTCTGTAAGAGCTCCAGTAACGACATTGATGTTCTTCTGATCAAAAAGAAGCCATACGGACAAATGTTTGTGGACATCTGAATATAAGATTGGTATGTGCTTTATTTTTTTAACATCTAATTCCACATGGAGTCTCCATTTGCTCATATAATAAGCTCCACTATTCTGGGAAGATGGTGCACTAGATTTTGTGGAGATTTGTGTTTATTGGTGTTAGTAAATTCAGGTAATGATGTAGGTGACGTGAGGAGGCCTGGGGTGCCATCAGGGTTCCAATTGATCCCAAAGGTGTTCAATAGGTTTTGGAAATCTATAGAAGGAGACCTTCCACCGCAACCTTGGTACACAAGGGCGTTGTTTCGATGAAACAGATTCGGGTCTCCTAGTTCAACTAAATGGAAGATTTCATGCTATGCATCTAAAAGTACAGCTGTGCACCTCCAATTTTGTGGTGACAGTTTAAGGAAGAACCACATGCAGCTTGGAAAGACGGGTGTCCCAATACTTTTGGCTGTCCAATGGGCTGTGGTGGAAGGACCATTGCTGTTACAGACCATGAAACATCTCCTGCTGTGGTACAGAAACACACAAGAACACAACAAGTAGCAGACTTACCATCCAGATGATGAACTGGTTGATATAATCAGGATCACTCAGCTGGTTAATAAGCGGCAGAAGGACTCCTCTTGCCAAAATTTCCTGGACAGATGAAGTCATTTCGGTGAACACATTTGCGACTAATAACAGAACTGACCGTACAGGTTCATAATGGTCTTCCATGAATGTCAAAAAGAGAGTGATTAGCTGTAACTAATCACATTATAAAATTTACTATTCCCACTTCCAATTTCTATTTCAACTTCTATTCCCATTCTCAGTTCCAATCCTGCCTTAAATTACAATTCCCACTTCCATTCCCACCTCCAGTATCCATTCCCACATCTATTTCCACTTTCATTCCCATCTTAATTACCATTCCCGCCTATCATTCCAATTTCCACTTCAATTACCATTACCACTTCCTTTTTCACATTCATTCCCACTTCCAATTTCTTTTCCATTTCTCATACAATTACTATTCCCACTTAATTCCCATTTCTTGCAACACTCCCATTCCCACTTCTATTTCCATTTCTTATATCATCCCTCTTTGATTCCTATTACCATTCCTTATACCAATATCATGCCCACTTCTATTCCCTGTTCCAGTTCCATTACTATTCCCACTTCCCATTACCACTTTCATTTTCACTCCCATTACTCACCCTGAGGAAGTATCTCATGTTCTTGTTGTGGAAGTCTCCAGGAGGTAGTAAAAGATACAGCAGCACCTCGCACAGATCTCGCAGGAACCCTGGTGTGAGAGAACGACGGTAATAAACCTTGCATCTTCACAAAGCGTTCTGCATCATGATCTAAACTATGACGCAGGTGACTGAACACTGTATCTGTGCGCGTATGTATGTGTACTGTCTCCTCCGGTCCTGTACAGCGAGACCCACCTTCTTCATCTTTATTCGAGGTGCACACTACATCTCTGCAGATCTTCCTCTCCATCTCCACCTCGGTCTCAAAAAAGGCATCCAGGAGCTCATCTGGAGCTTCACCTGCACCAAACACACACACAGAGATAGAGACAATATGTCCAAGTTTGTCCGAGGTTTTTGACACCTGACTTTTCCACCCATATGTGGTTCTTCCTCAAACTTGGACGCAGTAACATGAAACTATACCTTCATTTGAACTAGGAGACCCAAACCTGTGTACAAAGTCGGCTCCAGGAAAATTTAGGTTGGAATGAAAGATCTTGTGCTATAAAGCTCTGACCTTAACCCTATTTGGAATGAATGTGAACGCTGACTACACCCCAGGTCTCCTTACCTCACCCTTTATCAGTACATATAGCTGAATATCCACAAAATCTAGTTGAACATCTTCCCAGAAGAATGGCGTCATTATAAGAGCAAATGGGGACTCAATGTGGAATGGGGTGTTCAAAAAGAAGCACAAAGCATTCTTATGGTCAGGTGTCCACAATCTTCTGGGCATATAGGTGGATATTAGGCAAACTAACTAACCTTCTATCTATCTACACACACACACACACACACACACACACACACACACACACACACACACACCATTCAAAAGTAGATTTATTTTAGTCATTCAATACAAAAAGTGAAACTGGTACAGTATATAGATTCATTACACACATACTGATATATTTCAAGTGTTTATTTCTTTTCATTTTTATGATTTTGGCTCACAGCCGATGAAAACCCAAATTTCTATTTAAAAAAAAGTTTAATATTGGAGACTCGTGGTGTCTCACTCTAATCAGCTCATTAAATCCAAACACCTGCAAAGGTTTCCTGAGCCTTTAAATGGCGTCTCAGTCTGGTTCAGGCTACACAATCATGGGAAAGACTGCTGACTCGTTATCCAGAAGACGATCATTGACACCCTGCACATGGAGGGTAAGACACAAAAGGTCATTGCTAAAGAAGCTGCTGTTCACAGAGTGTTGTATCCAAGCACATTCATGGAAAGTTGAATGGAAGGAAAAAATGTGGTAGAAAAAGTTGAAATGAAGCCCATTCAAGAATTTGGGGAGATTCACAAAGAGTGGACTGCAGCTGGAGTCAGTGCTTCAAGAGCCACCACACACAGACGTATCCATGGACTTCAACTGACTCATTCCTTGTGTCGAAACACTCCTGAACCAGAGACAATGTCAGAGTTGTCTTACCTGGGCAAAAACCAAAAAGCACTGGACTGTTGCTCAGCGGGCCAAAGTCATCTTTTTAGATGAAAGGAAAGAAAATGTGCATTTCATTTGGAAATCAAGGTCCCAGAGTCTGGAAGAAGAGAGGAGAGGCACAGAATCCGAGTTGCTTGAGGTCCAATGTAAAGTTTGCAGAGTCAGTGGTGGTTTGGGGAGTCGTGTCATCTGCTGGTGCTGGTCCACTGTGTTTTATTAAGTCCAAGGTCAGCACAGCCATCTACTAGGAAGTTTTAGATCACTTCATGGAGATGCTGATTTCATTTTCAGCAGGATTTGCCCACCCTGCCAATAGCACCAAAAGTTGGTTAAATGATCAAGGTGTTGGTGCACTTGACTTTTCAGCAAACTCACCAGACCTGAACCCCATGGAGAATCTATGTGGTATTGTAAAGAGGAAAATGAGAAACAAGAGACGAAAAAAGTGCAGATGAGCTGAAGGCCACTGTCAAAGAAACCTGGGCTTCCATACCACCTCAGCAGTGCCACCTTCATGCCACGCCGAATTAAGGCAGTAATTAAAGCAAAAGGAGCCCCTTCCATGTACTGAGTAGATATACAGTAAATGAACATACTTTCCAGAAGGCCAACAATTCATTCAAAATGGTTTTTTTGGTTGGTCTTATGAAGTATTCAAATGAGATTTTTGAGATAGTGAATTGGTGGGTTTTTGTTAAATGTGAGCCAAAATCATCACAATTAAAATGTATCAGTCTGTGTGTGATGAATCTATATAATATACCAGTTTCACTTTTTATATTGAATTACTAAAAGAAATCAACTTTTTAATGATATTCTAATTTATTCAGATGCACCTGTATTTATACACACATATATACTTGTATAATTTACTTCATATTTACACAAATATCTATAAGAAATTCAACACGTACGAGGGGTGTAATGGTACATGGGCTCGTACCGAGATTTTTCGGTTCAATGTAAATCCTTTTCACGTCCGAGTTAGTTAAAATCCCTCAGGAACGTATTAAGCAAGTTTGTTTAGTCTCCGCCTTGCAATTTTTTTTTTTTTTTTATTATCCGTATTAAACTTGATACGTACACAACAATGCCATTAGTATAAAAAAGAAACTAGAGTTAGCGCAGTGTCACTGTGGCTGCTTATTTTGGCTCTGTACCCGAAATAAGATTTGTTTTACGCATGCATGAAAAATATGTATTACCCAAATCGGGTCTACTAATTGTAAACTTTTTTTTAGTTTTTCATCTATTTAGTTTTATTTAACCAATTTAATTTAAACCAGAAATTGTACCGAAATTGAACTTTTGAAAAACCTAGATACTTACCGAACCATGAATTCTGTGTACTGTTACACCGCTAACACGCACACACCGATAGTCCCCGAGTTACACACATGCTCAGGTGTCCACACTCTGTCCCTACACTGCATTAGCATTAGCATCATCCAGACTGAAAAGATTCACGAACATACAACATCCAATACGAATCTCTGAGGTATTACCCCTTTCTAAAATGAACTGGAAGTAGACGACTCACGTTGTTTAGGGTCCTCCCTCTCGTTCAGCCTCTCCTGGGCCTTTCTGAAAACCCGGAGATGAGTGGCGAAGTCGTCCACCAGCCTGGTGGTGAAATAAGGCTGCCAGTCCACCTCTTTGGACCTGAAAATGTCAAGGCATCAAAGTCATTAGA
This sequence comes from Silurus lanzhouensis, assembly GCA_039877035.1. NCBI lineage: Eukaryota > Metazoa > Chordata > Actinopteri > Siluriformes > Siluridae > Silurus > Silurus lanzhouensis. The sequence continues at coordinate 1,809,349 of JBCEWE010000484.1, read as the reverse complement.
CCTTTTCTGCACAGGAAGCCCCAGAATTCATATAAACTCATATAAAAGTATGATGCTTTGATGTAAGCTTTGCGAACTAATCCCTTCCTGTACGTTCTGATTAGCATTTACAAATTGTGTACAAAAACACGATCTAGTAAAGAGATGAATGATGGAGGAGTACCGTGTGGAAAACTGCACAAGAGCATTCTGCACCGTCTGCCTGATCTCCAGCAGGAAGGACTCGTCCTCGCTCAGTGTGTAATACCAGTACTGGATGTAGTCCCTCAGAGCAAACTGAATGACCTGCAGGAGGATGAAAAGAAGCAGTAATGTGATGGAGACGCCATGAGATTCTGATTATCGAGTCGCACACGAGCGCAAGATGTTTACACGGGGTTTAGAAAACTGGTGAGATCTTAATCGGACCTTCTCAAGCATGTAAAAACTGCAACCGAGCGAACCAGTTGAGGCAGAACAAGATTTCAAGCTGACGCACGCCCTGTTCATTCATTCCACACATTTACTCATGATTGGCATTTCCACTTCTTCATTCCACACCTGCCTGATTCATCATGGCATACTTCTGTATGGAGTTCTTTTCGTTAAAACATCTGGTCTATGAGGTCACTAAGTTCAACTCATAAACCATGAAGACAGATTTGGTTTTTACAGTTTTGCTATCAAGCGTCCATCAATGATCAGCCGATCACCTCAACAAAGAATATACTTTTGCCATCCGGATGAGGATGCGATTCCTTTTGTGTCTGGTTCCTCTCGAGGTTTCTTCCTCATGATTCCTTGATATCTGGATTCTATAGAATTCTGTAAAGCTGCTTTGGGACAAGATGCATTGGTAAAAATAACATAAGAATCTACTACATAGTTGTTGGGAGTTTAATATTTAGTAAAGAAAAATGTAACGTATTCCTGTCATTTTTTGCCCATTTTTAGGGTCCAGTTTGAAAAATATTACCAGGTTAAATTGAAATTTTCTGGTTTTGGTATTTAGGCTTCGCTTGAGGAGGTTTTAATAATATACATAAAACTTTTTCTTTTTCTTTTTAAAACCGTAACCTTTCATTTTTATTTCATTATAATAGATAAGACAAAAAAAAACAATATATATAATACAATATTCACTTTAATAAATTTTTATTTGTAGAACTTTAACATCGTCTCAAAGCAGCTTTACGAAGATAAAGCGCTTTTAAAGTTGTATACGTTTCGCGCCTATAAGTTTGCTTCCTTATAAGTAAATCCCTAATGAGTGAGCCAGAGGCGACTGTGGTAAAGGGAAAAACTCTCCGAGATGGTATGTGGACAAAACCTTAACAGGAACCAGACAGAAAAACCTCATCCTCATCATCGAATGTCCGTTCCATCATTGTTGAGCTGTCCAGTGATTGGTGCTGAACTGCGAAACTGTTCATGCAACCTGTGGACCTGAGCCTTTGTGGCCTTTTGATATAAATTTTTTAATCCGTATCCATCCTGAAAGTTCTTGATTTGCTCAGGAACTTCATGGACCTTTACGATGTTCACGTGGAACCATCGTCAGCTGTACAACGAATCTCCAAAATGAAGAGAACTCCATCCAGAGAGAAGACGTCAAGATGAATAGGGTAGATCTAAAGACAGAACGAGACAAACTCTGGTCACTGGTACCTCAGAGGCATGTTTGTTCAATCATAAACGATTATTTATGCAAAAAAATAAACATGGGTGAAAACATGAAAAAATATGAACTGCAAATCTATTAAGATAAAAGGCAACTGGGAACAACTTAATAAATTGTGGGTTTAATTGCAAAATACATGTTTATGAAGAATAAATCTTTTTTTCAAAAGATTTGAAAATATATAAAAACATACAGACAATAATGTTTGTACAACAAAGTTCTAAATGTCTTAACATAATATAACGGGCATAATATGAGTGGTTTCTAATAATATCAGTGTTGGAAACATGTTTGATATCAGGGGGTCCGTGAGCCATGTCGCCTAAGGGGTCCTTGACCCGAAAAACCTCTTGCGTATTTTCCGAAATTCTATGTTTTTTTTTTTTGTTTTTTTTTGCTTATACTGCTGAAGGACGTCATGCTGCGCTTTAGTTTTATCTAGAAACTCGCTTTTATTTGTATTTCTGTTAACGACGGTTATTTTGAGCGATTTCGTTTCTGTTAACTGTTATAACCTTGCTGTAGATTTGCAATGCTTCAGAATTGTGTGTGTGTGTGCATGTGTGTGTGTGTGTGTGTGTGAGAGAGAAAGTGTATAAATGGTCATGTGGTCCAGAGTATTTACTCCTAGATCAGAGTGAATAAGGAGGAACAGCAGTGCCGAGTGCAAATCCTGCTGTATTGTTGACTGTATTGACTCCTGGAATGTACGTATGTATTCCTGCTGAATCGACAGCGTTCTGGGTATTGTTTTTTTTAACAAGCGAAAGCAGATTTGGGCTGAAATGGTTTAATCGAAAGTGCATGAGTCTTATTGGGAGAACGATAAACCGTAATGCGTCGAATTCCCTCGTCTTAATCTGCTCAAGCTGGAACCCACTTGTTAAGAAACTGGTTAACGTAGGGTTGCAAAGGGGCGGAGAATTGACCTTATATTTCTGGAAGCGTTTCGGAAACTTACGATGGGAACTTCACTTGAGGAACTATTCCTAGTTGGAAACTTACCAGGAATGAATGTGCAATTTTATGGGAATATATGAGGAATATATGGGAATTAATAGTCATTTATAGAAGTGAACAAAAAATATGGGGAGATTTCTATAAACTTTATGACGTACGAAACAAATATAAACATTCGTATGGTCATAAGCTGACATGCATGCAAACTAATAGACTGATTGAATTTTGTTGCACAATAGCTCACACACAGCACAAGGACGTTTTAAACATAAGTGTGTGTAATGTAATTTATGTAAATACTCACCCACGTGGACATTTTTTTGACGTGCAAGATTGAAAAAATGATGTGCGTTACGTGATGGAGGAACTCGCAGTCCATGTAGGGGGCGTGGCCTGCAGCATGTGCTGTGTGCATGTGATTGATGAACGTGCAGGATAGAAAGGACTGAAATTGCGTTCGATCTTGTTGTTTCAACTAAAATTATACTGCAACTTTATTTATTTATTGTTTTACCAAATTTGAGTTATCGGCTCACCTGCAATTATGTAAATTCCCAGTTTATTCCTGTAAGTTCCCTTGAAAATTCCTGACATTTTACAACTAGTCAAAAGTCATCAAAAAAGTCTTCTCTACATAAGCACCGGATTATATACAGTCATCAGAGACGTTTACAGGGTTTAAAAAAAAAAAAAAAAAGGTTTTTCCAGCAAAAATGTCGCGTCTGCACTTTAGAACTCCGACCGCATGCACTCACAGAGAGAGCATGTGACATTTTTTTTTCTGCTGCTGTGTCATCACTCTGAAACAGAGACGCACGCAAGGTTTCGCAAGTTCAGCTTCTGCAGAGTCGGGACTCTGAGCGCAGTTCACGCAGACGTTACCTGTTGCAGAGGCTCGTCGATGAAGTTAGAGCCCGTCAGACGCCGGTCGATTTTGATGGCCTTCGTCTCCTGCTTCAGCTCCTCTAAAGTCTGAGGAAACAGGGAAAACTCTGGAATTGGGCTGCCGGACACTTTCGGCTGCAAGGATTAGCTGAGAAAACTCACGATTCGTTGCTACTTTGATTACGTGCTAAAAGAAAACAAGTATAGACTTGAGTGTGTATTAAAGTAGGGTTTAAAAACCGGAACATACCAATACATCAACACGCCATCACCACAAAAACTCCTCATTGCTTATACATTCCCTATACACTTTATGGCCAAAAGTACTGTTCCACCTACATGTTCTTCATCCTAAAACTGTTACCACAAATCTGGATGCATGTCTTTGGATACGGAGCATCAAATTTGCCGGTCACTTGAACTACGAGACCCAAACCTGTTCCAGCGTGACGATGCCTCTGTTCACAAAGCCAGCTCCGTGAAGATCCACTTTACATGGGTTGGTGCGGAAGATCTCCTACTGGACACCTTTAGGGATGAATGTGAACCCTGACAAGGCCTCTTTATCTCACCTACATCAGGACCTGACTTTACGAACAACCTCGAGGCTGAATGAAATCTTACATGAATCTCTACAAAATCTAGAGGAACATCTTCCCAGAAGAGTGGAGCTTATTATAAGAGCAAATGGAGACTAAATGTGGAACGTGATGTTTAAAAAGAAGCACAAAGCATTCTTATAGTCAGGTGTTCAATCTTTTGGCCATAAAGTGTGGGTAGGATGGATATTTAGTAGGAATGCACCGAAAGAAAAATTCTTGGCCGAAACCGAAAACCGAAAAAAAAAGTTGGAAAGCAAGGCCGAAAACCGAAACACCGAAAGATATTATGGCAATTATTATTACCATTGCATTAATGGCTATGACTGTGTACTAAACTTACTAAAATCAAGGCATTTCAATTGCATCAATTAATATTAAAGTTTCAAAGAATAAATCAATTACAAATTATGAAAATATTTATTTATAGCACATTGCAACAATGCACAGGATAAAATAAATTAAAATTTAGTCTTAAATGTTTAATTTTAATGCACTCATGTGTACATTAAATAATAATGTACAGGCCCTCTGGCCTGCTGAAAGGTTGTACAATTAAATATGTTCTTTCATAAAAACAAAGTGCATTTAGAACAAGTGCAACTGCTTAAAGATACAATACAACACTATCACTGGGAAACTTCCTGCCTTTTCAAAAACGTTCACCACAGACGGAGTGCGCGTGCTCGGAGGGGTTTTGCTTTTCTGTGCGTTTGCGTTCCTCTGATATTCAGCATAGCGATCGGGATGTTTGGATTTCAGGTGATAAATTAAACCCGACGTGGAGAAAGTTTTTGCAGACGAAATTTCGGCATTACATGTTTTGCACATCGCTATCCGTGGGTCTTTCTCAGATATACTGAAATACGTCCACACCGCAGACGTTATTTCAGACATGCACGTGTAGGCAGCGGTTTCTGTTTGCGTCATCACAACAAACTGTTTCGGCGATCAAAGTCTTTCGGCCGAAAACCGAAAATGCACTTTTGGGCCATTTTCGGCCGAAAATTTTCGGTGGCCGAATATTCGGTGCATCCCTAATATTAAGTGACTATTAAGTAAATAATTGACTAATTAATCTGTAAATGAATCAATCAATTATCTATGAGGGTGTCAAATAAAAACCTGAAGAATTCATTTTTTCCACTAAAGGAATATGGATACTGGAAAAACCTTTGGTACGAATCCATGTAACATTACACGCTTAATTATATAATATATATATTTATGCAATCCTTTTTTATTATGCGGAACCTAGTTAAAATCAGAGTTTCCTCAGGAACATTTAAAGTGGCGGACCGAAAGTTTGTTTAGTCTTCGCCTCACAATTTGAGCGTTTTTTTTTTTTTTGTAAACTTTGGCGTACCGGAAATAAGATTTGTTTTGCGCATTCATGAAAAAGCGCTAAAGAATCAATAGTGCTAGCCGCTAACCAGGAAGTGGCTAGCGGCTCACGCTAACGATATGGATTTAAGATTTTGTTATTTGTCACAAACATAATTATATCCAGGATACTACTTGCAGTGAAAAGAAAATTAGAAAACAGGAAATATCTTAAATCTTTAACAGAGCAATGGATTCTTTAGCGTTTTTATGTCCAGCTTCAAGAATCCGGAAAATTCCGCATATCGAGGGAGTGAATGAATGAAGGATGTTAAAGGATGCTGAAATATAAATACTAAATTAAATACTAAATGTAATATACACACACACACACACACACACACACACACACACACACACACACACACACACACACACACACACACACACACACCACTGTATTACCCAAATGGGGTCTATTTAAATTTTTTCCATTTATTTAATTTTATTTCATAAATTTAATTAATGGCAATTTAATTGATTACTCGAATGAATTAATATATTAATAAAATAAAAAAATTGTATTGCATTAATTTGATTTATTCGATTTTTTATAAAAAATATAAAATATTTCATATATTATTCAACCAATCATTCATGTACTTTAACAATATACATAAAAGCCAATGAAATAAAATATGCTGCCTTCTAATAGCAAAATACTATATACAATGAAACCCCGTTGTACGAGCAACCTATAGTACGAGCAAACGGAGATACGAGCAAACTCGCTCGCAAAATTTTACCGTTTCACGAGCAAATTTCGAAGGCGCGAGCAAACTCACGCTGCCGTATTCCTACGCTCTCCCACAGTAACTTTTTTTAGTTTTATGTTTTTATTTCACTAGAAATCTTGAAAAATGTCTCCCAAGAAAATCAGTGATGGTGCAGTAAAAACGAAAGTAAATAGAATTACCATGGAAACCGAGGAGGTTACGAGCGTGGTGCTCGTCTCACACTCGCAATCGACCGCTACCACATGAGTAAGTGTTAAATTATGTTTATATTACGGTCATTTGCGGTGTATTTGTTTTTAAAAATAGGCTAAAAAGAGATCTCGGAACGGATTAAATCACTTTTACATTCATTCCTATGGGGAAAATCAGTTCGAACATACGTGCAAATGGACACACGAGCAATTTTCAAGAACGGATTATGCTCGTACAACGGGGTTCCACTGTAGTAGAATAAAATACATAATTATAATGTATAAGTATAATGTATAGCAGAAAACTCATTTTCAATGTGACTTTGTAACAAAAAAACCCTAAAATGCTAATTAAGTAATTGAATAGTGAATTTTGCATTTTGCTTGTATTGTAAAACCTGATTACAGAGCAAAACGGGGCTCACGTTGTTATTTTTCCTTCCGGTCTCATCACGTACCTTCGTGATGCCTGTCGGGGTAGGGGGCAGGTAGGAGTGTTCACATTTCTCCAGGTGTTTTTCTGAATTTGTCTTCCCGAATAAAAGCGTGACAGCGAAGCCCCTGTAGAGGAGGGAAGAAGAGATAGAAAACAGAGGCGTTACTACAGAAAGCGGATGAGAACGAAAAAAATAAATAAATCAAAAATTAAAAAAAGACAGCTACTTACCCGCCGAGAAAACAGAATATATAAAATGGCAAATAAAATATGGCAAAGGGTCCGAATGTGATGAGGAAAAGCAGGACCCCCAGACCTCCCCATCCCCAGATGGACAGACTGGCCTGGAAAAAACACACAAAATAACGATGTCAATGACCCAGCCGAAACGATCGGCAGAACAAAGCCAAGAAACACGTACATTACATATGTTTAATTATTAGTAGACGCGTTATACTTTAATTATTTAGAAAGTGAACAATAATTTGTGAGCAATATTTGATACATAGATCGATTTCTCCTCGTTAAACCGTTTCTCTCAGCACGGCTGCTGCCATGTGAATGACGTATCACATGCTACGGAGACAGAGGTGTGTCCTGAGAGTCACATAGAATACAGATTAACATGGCAGAGGTAGAGCTGTAACCGCCTGTAGACAGAACAGGAAAACAAACGTCTGTTTTAGTTCATCTTTTTTCTTGCACTACAAAGGTTTTTTGTGAAAGGGGCTGTGCGTTCAGAAGACCAATGGGTTTCTGTCTCTCTGAAACAAAGACACAAGAACCAGTGTCATATTTTTTCCACCGAATCATAATGCAGTGTGTTGAATCGAACTGCATTGTAATCGGGGTGAATCGGATCGCAATCGGATCGCTAGCTTCATATGCATCTTTAAAAATGTAGCATTTCGTTGGTTATGCATCAAGATGCAAATCGCATATCCGCCTCATTTATATACCTTTACACAGCTCAAACCTGATTGGCTCAACCAGCGTCCGATACCTTTTGTGCACTTTTCTACCAAACGGCTTCGGAATCAGAAGCTACAGGCTGATTGGCTGCTGTAATTCCCTTTGCTGACTTTTTCTGCAACATTCTGGACACTGTAACCAATGCCAAAAGCAGCTGAACACTATTATTATTTAACGGCCTTTTTCTTTGCCTTCGCATCCCAGAGCGTGGACTGCCTGAAGTCAGCAGTGCGGAGGAGAGCAGGTGTTGAATTTGAACATACACTACAGAGGCGGCGAGCGGAGAAAATCTGATCCAGACATCCATCAGTTTCTCCGAGCGCAGCAATCCAGCTGACTGAGCACTTTCGGATTTATTTTTAAGCACCACACAAGGCTTACTTAGAACATGGGTGTGTGGTGGGGTGATAGTGGCAGACCTCCTTCCCTTATTATATAGCTTTATAAAGTGGCAACTTTATTTTAACAGCAATTAATAGTCCAAAAAAATTCTTGCAACTACTAAAAAGACAATAACAAAACAACTGTGATTAACAAAAAAAAGCATCTCAGACTCCAGAAAACACCAAACACCACACCAAGGTGGATGCGCTACAAAAGCAGAAGAGAAGGTTTCACTACCCTAAGCCAAAAACATGAATTTGAGGCTACCAAGTCTAATCATACTGTCCTGGTTTCTCTCACTTTTGTGTTCACGGGATGTTTTCTTGCACAATTGTGTGTGTGTGTGTGTGTATGAAAATCCTAGAAGGTCAGCGAGTTCTGAGACACAACCCGTGTTCGTGAGATCAGTCATCATTATGGTCAGAAAAGGAAAGACTTTTTCTTTCGTTCTGACGTTCGACGGGAAGCCGAAGCTCTCGATCTCGACTTTAGGACAAAAAAAGGACATGGAATTACGAAAAAAAAAAAAAATTAACTCCAATGTGCATCAAGCTACCGCAAGAGAATGATTAATTAACTAATATATGCATTAATAATAATTTTATATAAGTCAATAAATATTGAATATTTATAAATGAATAAATATATCATAGCGCTCTCCGTGCGGCACGCAGTCTCGCGTGTAAAAACGAACAGCAATGTGTCTTCAGTGATTCGCCTCTAGAGGCCGCTCTCGTAATCACAGCGGAAACTATCGGTATGCATTTTTTTCCAGCGATCGACTATCAGTACCGTTAAATTGGCAAAACCGATGACCTCTAAACTTGAAATCCTCGCCTTGCAACCTCCTGCTGACTTAAGGATTTAAAGATCAAAGTTCGCTGAGAAGTCGTCGACACACAACGCTAAAGAAAACATTACGATAAAGCAAATCGGACTCTCATACTTCCTGGCTCTAAAGATCTTTCCGATCTACAAAAGTATTGGGACGGCTGACTTTTCCAGCCATATGTGCTTCTTCTCCAAACTGTTACCACAGAATTGGAGGCACCCCGTTGTGCAGGACGTCGATGGATGTGGTAGCAAAGTACAAAATCTTTTCTTCTCTTGCACTAGGAGACCCAAGACCTGTTCCAGCATGATCATACACCTGCTAAATTAAGATCTGCTTTACATGGGTTGGAGTGCAAGATCTCCTGCTATTGCTCGCCAACCATATTTACCACCTGAAAAAAAAAAATTCACAAAGAAACACACAACTTTAGGCCATTTCCGAACTAAAAGGTAGCTTTTCAGACATGCTCTCCAAAGCGGATTCATTTGAAGACGGCGTTGTGGTAAAGACTTTAGAAAAACGATGCGAATTTTTAAGGAAATTTTTAAAGGAAAATGATTGTTTGAATGCGGAGCGTTTTAAGAAGAAAAATGCCGTTTTCAAATGTATCGGTATCAAAAGCCTTTGTTTTATTACAAATATTTGTAAAAGATTTTATATTTTAAAAAAGCCAATAGGCCAATAATATTTAAACACAAACATTTTTCAATAACCCCCCTCCCCCTACCCCATACTAATCCAGACCTGAAAATCCAAAATGCTGAATGACAATAAAATCTACACAGAATCTAGTGGCACTTAGTATAATAGCAAATGGAGAATAAACGTGGGATGGGAAGTCAAAATCGTATAGTCTGGTGTCCACAAACTTTTGTCCACAAATCCGAGTTCCGAACGATCGGATCTGAGCCTCTTGTACCGATTCTCTCAATAAAAGATCATAAAAAGCCCTAAAACTAAGAGTGAGCATGTGTCCAGTCAGCAGACTTCCTGTTTTTGTCAGCGCAGGAAAGCCGGCCTGTTGCATCACGAGGCGCACTCCTGACCTAGAACTTCTCTCACTCTCACACACACACACACACACACACACACACTAAACATTATACACACGTCACACTCCTTTTTTTTCGAAGAATGCAGACATGACTCAACCGGTTTCTAACTACATGGCAAACCTTTACAGCAGCTCTTCACTTTTTTTTTTCTATGATAATCAGAGGAAAGTCTGCTGAGCAAATGATGTTCTTTGATCAAAAGTGAGCCAAGATATGATTATTGAGTCTCTGTGGCTGATAAACTCCCGACTCAGCGAAAATAATCTTGAAAGAAAAAAAAAAAAAAAAAACTTGTTCCAGCTCCAAAACAGAGTTGAGAAAAAGTCAAGATGACCTCACACTTCACCTTTCGCTTGCTAGGCTGAAGGATAGATGGATGAAGGGATGAATGAATAAGGCGTTCCCCTCTTTTGCAGCAGATACAATGTAGGCCTATTATTAGTGAGCAAACACAAGTCGTTCAGAGAGCAAGTCGAGTGAGGTTCTCACAAGACCTGCCTCGAGCTCTCCAGCATGCTCGTGTGGCGAAGAGCAAACAAAGGACACAATGCAAAGATTTTTTTTTTTTTTATTCAGCATTTGGTCTCAGAAAGAACGAGCAAATGGCAGAGTAATGGCTGCATTGTGGGGTTGCAAGGTTACGAGTTCAAATCCCAGCCACACCAAGCTGCCAGTTCTGGGTCCCTGAGCAAGGCCCTTAACCCCTATATAGAATGTGTCTCACAGCTTCATAAGTTGGATTTTGCTCCATTTTTTTGATATGTTTCTACCAGGTTCTTCTTTGCCAGAACAGGTAGATCTAATGTGTGATGTCTAGGGTTGAGATGAAGAATGATAAAGAAACCCTGAAGACACCAGGACAAAGTGATGGATAAAGGAACGAATGAATCACGGTGTACAAAATCTGATCGAGAAATGACGACACTGCAAAAATCCAAACGGTCCGTACCGTGATGACGTCCCAAATCCAGCGGAAGACGTGTGTGCATAAACACTGCATTATTTGTAAGCTAGCAACTTTATGTGGAGTGGGCAAAACAATAAAAAAAAAAAAAAAACCTCTACCAGTAAAAGGAATGGTCAAAAAAATAAATTCATTTTTAATTAATACCTAATACCTAATTTTTTATTAAAATTAATACCAAATTTTTCTGGTTCGTCTGAATTGTCTGTGTTTTGGATTTGCTGACTTGTTGTTTCGTTTTCGTGTTAATTTGTTTTTTCTGATTTGTTTTCGCATTTGTGGATTCGTTTTTTTTTCTGATTTATTGATGCGTTTCTCCCAATTTGTTCATTTGCTTGTCCTGATTTGTTGACATGTACTGATTAGTTTTTTGTTTTTGGATTCGTTATCACAATTCACGCTGACTGATGAACATGTATCAGAGCTGTTTCATGACTTGCAGCTGTGTTACAGGGTCTCGTTAAACACCTACCGGACAGAACACACACTCGGTTCCTGACTACATTAAGACTTTCCCATGGGATGACTGACGGGCGCATTACCATCATTAGGAGCGAGAAGTTACACAGCTGCTAGAAGCTGTAGCTGCCTCAGGAATGATGCGTGCTCGTCTGCTTTACGAGCTAATCTATATTTCCTCGACCGTCACCTGAGCTATAAAAGGGCCATTACGGCAGGAGAGAAAACCCATGAGCCCATCCTCTCAGCAATTTATGGTGCATAGCTGATTAAGTGTGTAATGTGTGTTCTGATTAGACAGAACACAGAGGTCAGGCTTACAGAGACTCCTCGTAAGCTGATTACTGCCTGGGTGGACGATCGAGTCCAAGCCTGTGTATCCCTATGGACCAAAAACAGAGCTAAATACCAGACACTAGTCCCCAGATACTGACTTTTTCCTGCTTTAATTATCGCAAAAAAACCCAAAGCGCCCGGAAATCAATTAATGATGGGAAATGATTATTATAATTTTGGAGAAACAAATTGAAAATAAAATGCAAGTCAGCGAAGTGAATCTAATGCATTTAAAACATCACTCAACCTGGGGGTGGAACCTTAGTGGTTAAAGCATTGAATTCTCAATCCAGCAACAAGAAGCTGCCATTCCTGGGCCCCTGAGCAAGGCCCTTAAGCCAACCTTTGAATAATAATAGACCGATATAACATTGTCTCTGGAGAATGTGAAAGGTGAGGATTGTTAGTGACTGTTTACGAAATAACTCTTTACAATTGCGGTAAGCAGAAAAGTCTCACGTGCACAATGCGCCAAACTGAAGTGGACTGGGCTGTAAACAGGAGAAGAAACATCAGGTTACTACTGTGATCAGCAAAAAAAGCACCCAATGTGGGCTTCTGCTGTTGTAGCTCCAAGTGAGTTATTGCCTCTCTTACAGCAGTTATAACCTGACCTAATTGCCATTAAAAGTGTCAAAGAAGTGACTGGTGTGAGAATCATCCCACTCTGTGCAGCTGAACGTGGTTTCACAGGAACATCTGAAAGATCCAAGAAGTTCCTGAGCAACTCGAGAACTTTGAGGATGGTTCTGGATTGAAATTAACATCAACAGGCTGCTACAATGCCAAAGGATTCCCTTCCTGGTTCCTCTTAAGGTTTCTTCTGCCATGCAGAGGTTTTCTCTCTTTATTTATGTAAAGCTGCTTTAGGACAATTAAGTGTCCATCAACGATCAGCTGATGATGTAAAATGAAAATGATGGAACTTCAACGAATAGACATTCAGAGCCATCCAGATTTTAAAATCTGGTTCCTTTTCTCATATCGGAGTTTTTCCATCCAAAACCGAAGCTCACGTGTTACTGATACAGATGCAAATGCAGTTCGGACTTTTCAAGTAACGAGCGATTGTGTACGATGCTTGAGGAAACATCGTTACCAGAAGAATCGTTGCTACGATTAAGACCGTAATACACTTTAGGAACAAAGGGTATTGTAAGGAAATCTTCACCAAGCGTTCATACATAAAAATACAGTCCTTTTGGCGTTCATATAAACGACCCTCGGCTCGACCCGATGCGCATGAGCCCCTGAGCGAGAGCGGATCATGAGATTAACATTAGCGTTTCAGCATATTTAATAAGTGCTCTATAAATACTTCTCGAGTGGATCCAGGGCTTTGTGTGTATATTAAGAAAAAGAAAAAAAGGTGGGTCGGAGTTTACATCTTTAACGCTAATGGAAAGCATTTAATGTGGCGCTCCGATAGAACAGGTGACTCATCGCTTTTTAGCGATCGCAGCGCGGGCGGCATAGGACACGCTCGTGCTTTTAACCGAGTCCTGACAGGAAAAAAAAACATAGAAATTACGCGATACATCAGGCTTACCTATACCGGTTTTAATCATGGTTGCCAAAACTTCAAAACTTTTGCAAGTCGATTGAGTTTGATATTTCTTTCTTTCTCAGTATAATGAAAACGCTGAAAGTTAAACGATTCTGGTGAAAAAAAGTCAATAATAGGACAATAAGTGTGTGTGTGTGTGTACACAGTAGGGGGGGGTTAACGGTACACAAAATTTACAGTTCGCGACGTACCTCGAACTTTAAGTCACGGTTCAGTTTCTTTCGCTACAGTTAAGGGTTAAGAAATGCAAAATTGCTTGGCATTTTTTATTAGCATTGTTTATTATTATTAGCATTTGTGAACAACAGTTTGCATATTTTTTTTTTTTTTTTACAATTAACAAAATGCCACTTTATAAATTTATTCAATTGGGTATATCCATAGCGCTAGGCAGTGGCGCTGTGCTACTCGACCCGTACAGGAAACACGAATTTGTACTGCACATGTGAACTTTTGTTCAATGTTTTATGACAATCTAGCGGTATGGATTTATAATCAATTTATTTAATATATTAAAACAGTGTGTGGCATTAATTTGATTTATTTTATTTCTATATATTTTCTTTTTTTACCAAGCAGTCATTTAAAAAAAAACAATTTTTTTATGTAAACTGCTGACTAAATAAACTTGAGGTCTGCCACTTAATATGTTCTTGAGGGAACTCCGATTGTAACTATGTTCTGCAAGTAAAAAACTGCATTCGATGTTCAACATGGACCTCATGGTAAAGACTTTCTGAGGATTTTCTGAGGACAATCGTTGCTCTCCACAAAGATGATGAGGTTGTAAGAAGATCAGTAACCCCTGAAACTGAGTTAGAGTACAGTGGTCTTTCAAGGCAGGTCTCCTCTCAGAACAGACCTCACAAGGGTCCATCAGAGAAGTTGAGACCTCGTGCTGTGCGTCAGGTGTAGAAACTGATAAAAAAAAAACAACAGACTCATGAGTGCTGCAGCATTGATTTAGAGTTTGCAGAAGCAAAAGGTCTGCATGTCGGTGCTCAGACCAAACGCCACACACTGCAACAAGTGAAACTGCTCACAAGAAACCTGCAAACATTGTTTGCTGAAGAACAACCTGTCCAAGAGCATGAATTACTGGAACCATGTCCTGTGGTCTGATGAGACCAAGATAAACTTGTTTGGCTCAGATGGTGTCCTGTGTGGTGACACCCTGATGAGGAGAACCAAGAATAATGTGTTCTGCCTAAAGTCAATCATGGTGTTGGTAACATCATGATCTGGGGCTGCATGAGTGCTGCTGGTACTGGCGAGCTGTGGTTCTTTGAGGAAAACATGAATTTCAACATTTACTGTAACATTCTGAAGCAGAACATGATGCCCTCCCTTTATTCAGAAACTGGGCGAACGGCAGTTTTCCAACATAATAAAGACCCCAAACACACCGCCATGATGACACCTGCCTTGATGTGGAAGGTGGAGGTGATTGAGTGGCCAAGTATGTCTCCAGACCTGATACCCTATTGAGCACCTGTGGGGATCCGCATGCAAAAAGTGGAAAAGCGCAATGTGTCCAACATCCAGCAGTGGGAGAGTGGAAGAGGATCCCAGCAACAACCTGTGCAGTTCAGGTGAATTCCATACCCAGGAGGATTAAAGCAGTGCTACATAACAATGATGCTCACACACAATATTGCCACTTTAGACACAGTTTTGACATGTTCACTGAGGGTGTACTAACTTTTGTTGCCAGTTATTTAGACAATAATGTCTATGTTGTTATTTTTAGAGTACAGTAAATCTGTACTGTATACAAACTGCACATTAACTACTCTAAAATATATCCACGGTTCATTTCTATAGTATTGTCCCTTGAGACGATAATAAAGTGGTTGCTGAAATGGGAGGGGCGATACTGTATATACATGCATACACAAAATATTACCAAAAGTATTGGGTCACCTGACCTTTCCTGTCATATGTGGTTCTTCTCCAAACTGTTACCACAAAACTGGAGGCATATAATTGTACAGGACGTCTTTAGATGCGCTATAATAATAAATAAAACAAATTTAAACAATTTTTGTTTAAACCTGTTCCAGAATGACAATGCCTCTGTGCACAAAGCAAGCTCTATAAAGATCTGGTTTACATGCTTTGGAGAGGAAAATCTTGGGTGGCCTGCTATAGAGAACTGATCGCAACCCTACTGAACACCTTTGAGATGAATGTGAAAGCTGACTTCACCCCAGGTCTCTTCACCTACATCAGAACCTGACTTTACTTGTGGCTGGTGACCACAAATGTCTACAAACACACTCCAAAATCTACCTTCACTCCAATTCCACCTGCCGCGATCATTACTAACGGATTCGTGTAGCTTTCTTCAGTCATGCATTTTCGCCTGCTAAATTGCAAAGACAAGAACGATCCTGTTGCGTTTTGTTCCCGTGTGCTGATTCGCTAAAGCTAATCAGCCAATCTGAGTTTTCTTTCTTGCCGATGAGCTCCGCTGCTGACTCGACACGCAGAAAGACAAGACAAGATGCGGTCCGACAACAATCAACGACGCGGAAAAAAACTTCCTGCCAAGTTCTTATCATTTGTCCTAATCTAGTCTTATATATTTCGTTGGTTAAATATGATGTTGCATTTTGAAGGACAATAAAAAAAAAACCTTACGACAGAATGAAAAGAACATTTGGAAAGAGGATGAGAAGAAGCTTTAGAAAGAGAATGAAAAGAACCTTTGGAGAGACAATGAGAAAAAGCTTTGGAGGGAGGACGAGAAGAACCTTTGGAGGAAGGACGAGAAGAACCTTTGGAGGAAGGACGAGAAGAACCTTTGGAGGAAGGACGTGAAGAACCTTTGGAGGAAGGACGTGAAGAACCTTTGGAGAGACGATGAGAAGAAGCTTCGGAGGGAGGATGAGAAGAAGCTTCGGAGGGAGGATGAGAAGCAGCTTCGGAGGGAGGATGAGAAGAAGCTTCGGAGAGGGGATGAGAAGAAGCTTCGGAGGGGGGATGAGAAGAACCTTTGGAGGAAGGATGAGAAGAAGCTTTGGAGGTAGAATGAGAGGAACCTTTGGAGGGGAGATGAGAAGAACCTTTGGAGGAAGGACGAGAAGAACCTTTGGAGGAAGGACGTGAAGAACCTTTGGAGAGACGATGAGAAGAAGCTTCGGAGGGAGGATGAAAAGCAGCTTCGGAGGGAGGATGAGAAGAAGCTTCGGAGGGAGGATGAGAGGAACCTTTGGAGGGGGGATGAGAAGAACCTTTGGAGGGAGGATGAGAAGAAGCTTTGGAGGGAGGATGAGAAGAAGCTTTGGAGGTAGAATGAGAGGAACCTTTGGAGGGGGGATGAGAAGAACCTTTGGAGGAAGGACGAGAAGAACCATTGGAGAGACTATGAGAAGAAGCTTTGAAGGGAGGATGAGAAGAAGCTTTGGAGGTAGAATGAGAGGAACCTTTGGAGGGGGGATGAGAAGAACCTTTGGAGGGAGGATGAGAAGAACCTTTGGAGGGAGGATGAGAAGAACCTTTGGAGGGAGGATGAGAAGAACCTTTGAAGGTAGAATGAGAGGAACCTTTGGAGGGAGGATGAGAAGAACCTTTGGGAACTGTGTCGTTAGTGATCCTTCAACCAGCTGTAGTTTATGCTGCAGGTAGAATCCGACACCAAACCCTGGTAACCAGGTAACATTTAAACAATTTTCTGTATTACATCTTAATTAATGATTAATAATAAATAAAAAAAAGTCGGCATCGTATATCATCCATCCGCTGCCCTGATTTCTAAACATCAGCATCGGCCACAGAAAACCCATATCAGTTAACCTCTAATATTTTATTTATATAAATATAAATATAAGTTCTTATTCAATATTTAAAGAGAAGAGGAAGTGAAAAGAAGGAAAAGACTTTTTTCAACACCAAACCTGCAATGACTTCAAAGTGTTACATCACAGCAAACTGATGACACGTGCAGTAGAAAAAATATGATGTCATTCAGCATCACGACGTTAGATCCCTTTTAAATCCCAGTGATCCGAATATCATTTACATACACATATACACAAACAACCCGAATTCCAGGAATATTTTATAAATTTGAATAAAATGAACATCACTTAAGCCAATCTTTTATTCACAATAGAACATAGAGAACATAAATGTTATGCACAAAATGAGCTCATTTTAAATGTTATGCCTGCTACGGCACCAAAGAGCTGAAAAAGCCAGACTTTTTGAAAATATTCAGCTGGAAGAACTTCTAGAGGCTAATCAAGTTCATTCACATCAGGTCTGTAACATTAGTTATAAGAAGGAGGTCTTCGAAAGGCAAAATCTCTCAGAAGTAAAGATGGGCAGGGGCTCTCAAATCTGTAAACGAGTGCGTAAAAAGATTGTGGAATACTTTAAAAACAACGTTCCTCAACGTCAAATTGCAAAGGCTTAGCAGATCTCATTATCTACAATACATCATCAAAAGATTGAAGGCTGGAGAAATCTGTGCGTAAGGGACGAGGCCGAAGACCTTTGTTGGATGCCCGGGGTCTCAGGAACCTCAGACGACACTGCATCACTCATCGGCATGATCATTGACGTCACTAAATGGGCGCAGGAATACTTTCAGAAACCAGTGTCGGTAAACACGATCCACCGTGCCATCTGCTATATCATGCACAAAGGAACCCATATGTGACCATGGTCCAGAAGCGCCGTCATGTCCTGTGAGCTGAGACTCAGCTGGGGACTGTTTTAAAGTGGAAAAGTGTTCTATGGTCAAACGAGTACAAATCTGACATTCTTATTGGAAATTACGGGCACCATGTCCTCCGGGCTGAAGAGGAGTGGGATCTTCCCAGTGTTTTATCAGCGTTCGATTCAAAAGCCAGCATCTCTGATGGTATATGGGTGCATTAGTGCATACGGTATAGGCAGCTTGTATGTATTGGAGGCACTATGAATGCTGAAAGGTATATAAAAAGGTGTTCTTTAGACGACGTCTATTTCAAGGAAATCCTTGTGTATTTCAGCGGGACGATGCAAAACCACATACTTCCTCATAACATCTAAGGGAGTTTTTCCTTGCCACAGTCACCACGGCTGCTCATCAGGATTAAATACACACCATTTACCTTCACTGTTGATTTCTGTGAAGCTGCTTTGAGACAATGTCTGTTGTGAAAAGCGCTATAGAAATAAACTTCACTTGACTACTGCAGCTATTACAACAGCATGGCTTTGTAGTAGAAGAGTCCGGGTGCTGAATTGGCCTGCAGTTCAGATCTTTCACCTACAGAGAACATTTGGTGCCTCATTAACCAAAAAAACTCAGCAGCCTTCTTCAGCCTGAAACCGATGTCAGGTAAGAATGAGACCAAATACCTACAGCAAAACTCGAAAATCTCATAACCTCAATGCCCAAACTGTTTTGAAAAGAAGAGAAGATGTGCCAACTTTTTTTGAGGCCTGTAGCAGACATCAAATTTGAAATGAGCTCATTTTGTAAAAGTGTAACATCTCCGTTTAAACGTTTATGTTCTCTATGTTCTTTTCTGAATAAAATATCAGCTTACGTGACTTGAAAGACTTTCAGTTTTCATTTTATTCAAATAAAAAACGTCCTAACATTCCCAGAAATTCGGGTTGTACATAGACATAAGTTGGTGGTCACTAAATCTCATTTAGTCCCCGTTTGCTCTTATAATAAGTGTTCCACTAGATTTTGTGGAGATTTGTCCTCATTCAGCCACAAGAGTGTTAGTAAAGTCAGGTACTGATGTAGGAGAGAAGGTGAGAAGGTCTGAGGTGCAGTTCACATTCATTCCAAAGATGTTCAACAAGGTTGGAGCTCTATAGCAGGAGATCTTCCACACTTCCAACATCTTGTAAAGCCGATCTTCATGAAGCTGGCTTTGTGCACAAGGGCAATGTCATGCTGGTACAGGTTTGGACCACCTAGTTCAAGTGAAGGGAAAATTTTATTTAACTTTGTGGTAACAGTTTGGGGAACAACCACATATGGCTGGAAAGTCCAGGTGTCCCAATACTTTTGTCGATATGGTGTATATGATATGGCGCAAGAATTATGATCGCGAAAGATCACGTCCAGGAATAGTTTCAGCTTGCCAAAAACAGAATGCGAACGCTGCTATGACGCTATGAAACCCACCGATATATGAGAATACCATTAGATTGCACCAATAAATAAATAAACAAACACAAAAACTCTTTCCAGATGCATGTCATAGGCCAACCTGTACTTTAGTACATTCCCAGATTACTTTCAGAAGCCCATATGTGAACATGGTCCAGAATCGCGCGTCGTGTCTTGTGGGCCGAGACGCATTTAAAATGGAAATTTGACGTTCTTGTTGGAAATCACGGAAGCCGTGTCCTCCGGGCTAAAGAGGAGTGGGATCTTCCCAGCGTGTTATCAGCGTTCGGTTCAAACGCCAGCATCTCTGATGGTATGGGGGTGCATACATGCAAACGTTTTAGAGCAACATACGCTCCCCTCCAGTTTATTTCCATTAAATCCCATGGAAAGTTTCCAGTCTTATAAATTCCTAGAATTTTGCAACTGGTGGGACCACGTTATACGACTCACGACCCAGGAGGTCTACTGTAATACAAACAGTGCTGCACAGACTTCATGATCAAACCAGATTAAACCCCCCGGTTACCCGATTGAGCTTTTTAATCGTACTGTCCCCAATGAAAGACAGAAAATATTAACAGCTGCTCAATTCACAAGAAGTTGAGAACTTTATTAAGGACCTCTCAGGAAGTCTCCCCACGGTCTCCTCTGGTTTGTTGATAAACCAATGCTAAACCCATAAACGTGTAAAAGGGGTAAAGACGTTTTTTTACATGCACAGTGAAATTCTTTCATATTCTATTTACCGGCGATGTTGAAAAGCAGAGGGTCAACCATGATACATCACCCCTGGAGCACAGAGTTAGGAGTTAAGGGCCTTGTTCAAGGGCCCAACAGCCGCAGTTTGGCGATACTGGGGCTCCAACCACCAACCAGATCAGCAACACGGCCTTGAACACTGAGCTACCACGTCTACACGTATATACACAGCAGGGGAAGTGCTGAAACCCTAATGAACAGAACCTTCTCATTATCTCAGGTCCGCCAGGTCATTCCATTTATCCCTTACGATCTAACGTGCCGCACCGATCATCTTCGAAAGACCTAAAATAATAACAAGTGGATTTCTATGGTGGAGGAAAAAACCTTGGTGAGATCTGGGCTGGTTATAGAGTGTAATCTGGTTCCTTGGTTTCCTGCTGACCTTTCAGATCACCTTGGTGTATGTGTGTTGTGTATAGTTGGTGTTTATAGTTCTATCAAGATATGCATGAGGAATGGAAAGATAAAGAGGTTGATAGGTTCATGTGTCAGCTCCGGTCACAATCTTTGAGAAAGCGGGTTCGGGTTCAACATGGAAAAGAAGAAGTAGAAAAAAGGTCGTGTGTGTGTGTGTGTGTGTGTGTGAGGATTGGAAAGGACGTTATGTTGTGTTAGAAGCAAGTGGTGAGAATTTTACACTGGAAACACTGGGTGTGTTTGTGTAATGAATCATTCATCTCCTACCTGGGCTTTCAGTCCTGATCTAGGGTCACAAGCAAGTCAGATCGTGGAGCTAAACATCTAAAACAGTTTCAGTTGATGGTAGGAACCCAAATTTCTGGATCGAACCCACACATACTGGGTCTGATAGGAGCTGCAGCGTTTCCATCTGGAAGTGTCAGAGCCACTATGGTGGATTGATAGCACTAGATCCAGGGGGATTAAGGCGGAAAGGGAAGAAAGGTTCGCATGAGGGTTGTAATCCATGCATACCGGGTCTGCAGGATTATTTCCTGCACTTCTCTCCGTGTTTACCTGGTAGAGCTAAGCTAGCTAGCTCCAGTCTCGATCATGGAGGCTAATCCCAACTGGTGGCACAGAACACGGCGGAAAAACTCAACTCTTGTCTGCCCGGAAGCGTCCACTCACCTCGGCGAACATGGTGCGACACGTCCGAGCACGTCAGCCCCAGCACATTTTCCCCCCGCTGTCTCTCGGTGGCTTTTTTAATTTAGAATAGAAATAGAAAAGAAATGGATATTACTATTTAAAAGCAGCCAGGTTTCCTCCAGGCTCGCTGCCCTCTCCCACGAGTCTCCATATTGCTAAGGTTTACGTGCCGGATGCCCCGCCCACAACACGCCTAAGTCGCTTTCTGATTGGTCGGCAGGGTCCGTGACGCCATGCCAGTGCAAAGGCATTCAAACCCGAATATTATACTACTAATACAAATACTACTAATAATAAATCATATGACATATAAAACACATTATCTATTAAAATCCATTTACAAAAATAAATGATCTGTCTCTATTACACGACCTCCACTCCCTCCTCAAGCCTGTGTTTCTTATCCTCTTTCAGGGGAAAGTCTTCA
>JBCEWE010000484.1:1777500-1782500 GCA_039877035.1 Silurus lanzhouensis | reverse complement strand
TAATGCAAATGTAATGTTTCGGACTAAGCGTGATGCATGTTAACACTGCAGCACTGATAACACACACACACACACACGCACACACACACACACACACACATGAGATTCACGTAAGGCTGGGTCATGACCTTCCACATGATTTTATCAATCACAAGGTAGAGCAAACTTTGAACCCTTGGACACTTTATGGCAGCAATTTACTGTGAAAATCTTCAGGCTACTCTCACTTTCTCTTACAAACATCATCTCCAGAGATGATTAAGCAGCCAGTGGTTAAATATACCATGGTTTTATAAGTGTCTTGTTCTTTAAAAAATGAACGACAAACCTATCCGGTGAGGAGCATGATGAGAAATCAGACCATGGCTCATACATAAAGAAGAGAAGTAAAAAGAAAACTGGGTTAGGGTTAGGGTTAGTAGATCCACTCTGTAAAATGTGACTCCAGTAAAAGTAAAAGTGTCCCTTTGAACTTAAAAGCACAAATGTTTTTGCCTTCAAATGTACTTTAGTATCCAAAGTGCTATGATTTATTATAACTCTAATGTTCCTATTATCATTTTATCACAAGACTCTTTACTTAATCACCTCAGTTGATGTGAAAAGACTCTGTGACTCTCAGCACACTGATCTATTAATAGAATAATATTAATAACTCAAACACTGATTGATTTCTATTAAAATGATCATGAGCCCAATACTTCTAAACTAAAAAAAATCACGCAAATACGGACACGGGTGTTCGGCGAGTTTGGGTCTTGTTTGTCGTTTATTCCTCTCTAAATGTTCTGCTTGCTGTTGAACTGATGCTGAACTGTATGTTGGTGATGAGTAGATACACCAAGTTCAAAACAAGTTTCAAATAGAACGTGCGTGTTTGACCAGTTAAGTTTTTATCCCCGCAAATAAAATAAAAAAACATCTTGTTTAAAAGAAAGTGGTAAAAAGGAGGATATTCGATCGGAAATACTTCAGTACAAGTACAGATATGCAGAAAGCTTCCTAAGTGCAGTAATGAATAACATTTATTTCTTTACTGTCGAATAAAAATGTGCATTAAAATTTTTTTTAGCGATTTGCGCCGGATCTCCGCAACGGGGTCAAAATGGCGACCTTTGAGCTGATCTTCATCTCCGGGAGGATGACGAAGTCCACAAAACTAGTTGCACAGCCACTGATTAACACAGGACGATGTCTTTCGGCACACTGACTTATGAAGAGCGGTGCTTCCTGTGACTGTGCGTGCAGCCTTGTGCTGCCATCTGCTGGCGTGTTACAAAACTAGTCTCGAAACGTTTTGATACCACCCTGTATGTACTGGAAAGTTTTAGGCAGGTGTGAAAAAGTGCTGTAAAGTAAGAATGCTTTTAAAATAGAAGTATAAATCGTTTATTATTATTATTATTATTATTATTATTATTATTATTAATTTACAAAATGGAAAGTAAATGAACAGAAGAGAATTCCAAATCAATATTTGGTGTGAGCACACTCTGCCTGAAAACAGCATCAGATCATCTTGTTACACTTGCAAACAGTTTTTGAAGGAACTCAGCAGGTAGGTTGTTCCAAATATCTCAGAGAACTCACCACAGATCTTCTCTGGATGTAGGCTGCCTTGAATCTCGGTCTCTTCATGCAAAGACTCGATGATGTTGAGATCAGAATTCTGCGGGGGCCCAAACTATAAATTCCATGACTCCTTGTTTTTACACTGAAGATAGTTGATGACACTATTAATCCTTTCAGGAAACCTCTACCATGCTTCACTGTTGCCTGCAGGCACTCATTACTGTGTTTGCTCTGCAGCATGTTTTCATGCACAATTAGTCTCTTAGCCTTGTTTCCATGTTGGAAGTATGGCTTTTGGCAACAATTCTTCTATGAAGGCCAATTCTGGCCAGATTTCTCCAGAGATTTAATTGGAGTACTGGACATCTTTTAATGTCAAAGGGAAGTCCTTGCCTGTTACATTGCCCATTTCTTTGTGCTTCTTTCAAATAGCTTGAACATCACATCGTTAACTCCCAGTCTGCTCTGAAATGCACACACACACACACACACACACACACACACACACACACACACACACACACACACACACACACAACTGTGTGACTGATCTGTACAACTCAGACTCAACACACACTCGTACTCACTTGGAACACCCATGACTTCAGTACCATTCACATTACATCACCTTATTACCACAAACTTTTTAAATGGGAGTACTGTTCAATTTTGTTCATTTTGTCTTGTCACAAACAGGTTTACTGGCGGAGCTATTTTGTGTTTTGTGGTTTTGTCCTGCACTGTTTTGTGTTGTCCTGCACTGTCATGTGTTGTCTTTGCACTGTCCTGCGTTGTCTTGCACTGTCCTGCGTTGTCTTGCACTGTCTTGCGTTGTCTTGCACTTTCCTGTGTTGTCTTGCACTGTCTTTTGTTGTCCTGCACTGTCTTGTGTTGTCTTGCACTGTCCTGTGTTGTCTTGCACTGTCTTGTGTTGGCTTTGCACTGTCCTGTGTTGTCTTGCACTGTCTTATGATGTCTTGCACTGTCTTATGATGTGTTGCACTGTCTTGTGTTGTCTTGCACTGTCTTGTGTTGTCTTGAACTGTCTTGTGTTGTCTTGCACTATCCTGTGTTGTCTTGCACTGTCCTGTGTTGTCTTGCACTTTCCTGTGTTGTCTTGCACTGTCTTGTGTTGTCTTGAACTGTCTTGTGTTGTCTTGCACTTTCCTGTGTTGTCTTGAACTGTCTTGTGTTGTCTTGCACTTTCCTGTGTTGTCTTGCACTTTCCTGTGTTGTCTTGCACTGTCCTGTGTTGTCTTGCACTGTCCTGCGTTGTCTAGCACTGTCATGCGTTGTCTTGCACTGTCTTGCATTGTCTTGCACTTTCCTGTGTTGTCTTGCACTGTCTTTTGTTGTCCTGCACTGTCTTGTGTTGTCCTGCACTGTCTTGTGTTGTCCTGCACTGTCTTGTGTTGTGCTGCACTGTCATGTGTTGTCTTTGCACTGTCTTGTGTTGTCTTGCACTGTCCTGCGTTGTCTTGCACTGTCTTGTGTTGTCTTGCACTTTCCTGTGTTGTCTTGCACTTTCCTGTGTTGTCTTGCACTGTCCTGTGTTGTCTTGAACTGTCTTGTGTTGTCTTGCACTTTCCTGTGTTGTCTTGCACTGTCCTGTGTTGTCTTGCACTGTCCTGCGTTGTCTTGCACTGTCTTGCGTTGTCTTGCACTTTCCTGTGTTGTCTTGCACTGTCTTTTGTTGTCCTGCACTGTCTTGTGTTGTCTTGCACTGTCCTGTGTTGTCTTGCACTGTCTTGTGTTGGCTTTGCACTGTCCTGTGTTGTCTTGCACTGTCCTGTGTTGTCTTGCACTGTCTTATGATGTCTTGCACTGTCTTATGATGTGTTGCACTGTCTTGTGTTGTCTTGCACTGTCTTGTGTTGTCTTGAACTGTCTTGTGTTGTCTTGCACTATCCTGTGTTGTCTTGCACTGTCCTGTGTTGTCTTGCACTTTCCTGTGTTGTCTTGCACTGTCTTGTGTTGTCTTGAACTGTCTTGTGTTGTCTTGCACTTTCCTGTGTTGTCTTGAACTGTCTTGTGTTGTCTTGCACTTTCCTGTGTTGTCTTGCACTTTCCTGTGTTGTCTTGCACTGTCCTGTGTTGTCTTGCACTGTCCTGCGTTGTCTAGCACTGTCATGCGTTGTCTTGCACTGTCTTGCATTGTCTTGCACTTTCCTGTGTTGTCTTGCACTGTCTTTTGTTGTCCTGCACTGTCTTGTGTTGTCCTGCACTGTCATGTGTTGTCTTTGCACTGTCTTGTGTTGTCTTGCACTGTCCTGCGTTGTCTTGCACTGTCTTGTGTTGTCTTGCACTTTCCTGTGTTGTCTTGCACTTTCCTGTGTTGTCTTGCACTGTCCTGTGTTGTCTTGAACTGTCTTGTGTTGTCTTGCACTTTCCTGTGTTGTCTTGCACTGTCCTGTGTTGTCTTGCACTGTCCTGTGTTGTCTTGCACTGTCCTGCGTTGTCTAGCACTGTCATGCGTTGTCTTGCACTGTCTTGCATTGTCTTGCACTTTCCTGTGTTGTCTTGCACTGTCTTTTGTTGTCCTGCACTGTCTTGTGTTGTCCTGCACTGTCTTGTGTTGTGCTGCACTGTCATGTGTTGTCTTTGCACTGTCTTGTGTTGTCTTGCACTGTCCTGCGTTGTCTTGCGTTGTCTTGCACTTTCCTGTGTTGTCTTGCACTGTCTTTTGTTGTCCTGCACTGTCTTGTGTTGTCTTGCACTGTCCTGCGTTGTCTTTGCACTGTCTTGTGTCTGTTTCTTTTTGTCTGTTTCTCCACAAGTTTAAAGCTCCTACACAGCTGTTTCTGTTTCAGTTCATGACTGGGTTTCAACCTGCAAATGAAATTGATGATCATAAAATTGGTTCATCAGATACCTGCTTCTGATCCTACAAAACTTTGTGTGTGTATAAAGTGTGCAGAAGAATGAAATGCTACAGGGTGTGCACACTAAATATTCATTAGATCAAATCAAATCAAATCAAATTTGTCACATACACATGCATACAGAGTACGACATGCAGTGAAATGCAATCTGAATTTTTATTTATTTATTTACCTATTTATTTATTGTTATGATAAAAATAAAACATTGATATATACATTTTTGCACAGTTATATAGATAGATAGATAGATAGATAGATAGATAGATAGATAGATAGATAGATAGATCTTTCCTGTTATTTTTGTTCAATTCTACTTTCAGGAGGACATGAGGATGTGAAGTGGACCTGCTGCTGTCTCTATTGTGTCACTGGGCTATTTTTATCACGCGCCTTTTTATGTGTGTGAGTGCGCACACACTCGCGTTTGTGTGTGTGTGTGTGTGTGTGTGTTATGTTCAGCCTTAGCAGCAACACGTAACCCAGGCTTTCTCCCCAACACCCTCATACTAACCTACTAAACAGTGTGCCAAAAATATACGCCCTCTA
>JBCEWE010000484.1:1762500-1775000 GCA_039877035.1 Silurus lanzhouensis | reverse complement strand
GGTCAGCGTAAGTCAGCGTAAGTCAGCGTAAGTCAGCGTAGCAGGCTGCAGGAGGCCTCCCGTGGGCAGGCGAAGAGTGGAAGGATATATTTATCTGCTGCTCTTCGCATGCCTGAGGCCCTCCTGCGCTTCTTGGCAGAGGAAGGCGAGCAGATGGAGACTTTACTGGCAGGTGCCCACTTTCATCAGACCAGCGCAGATGCTCTTTCACTCTCATTCCTATTCTTCTGAATACCTGGCATCGGGTGTGCAGCAGGTTTTATTCGAAAATCACAATTCTGATCAATTTTCCGATTGTTCTGTGTTGGTCTGTTTTTGGTGTTCACAGATGGTTTGTGCTGTTGTGTTACTGAGCATGTTTTATTTGGAGTATCGCACAAAAGTGAGTGCACCCCTCACATTTCAGCAACCATTTTAGTCTTCTCAAAGGGACTATACCATGGAAATGAAACGTGGATATATTTTAAAGTAGTCAATGTGCAGCTTGTATATCAGATATACTCTCCTCTGAAAATAACAACATACAGCCTTTATTGTCTAAATAACTGGCAAAAGTGTTTATACCCTAAGTGGACATGTCAAAGTGTTAATATTGTGTGTGAGCACCATTGTTATCCAGCACTGCCTTAATCCTCCTGGGTATGGAATTCACCAGAGCTGCACAGATTGTTGCTGGGATCCTCTTCCACTCCTCCATAATCACATCACAGAGCTGCTGGATATTAGACACATGGCGCTTTTCCACCTTCCACTTGAGGATCCCCACAGGTGCTCAAAAGTGTACAGTTCTGAAGACATATTTTGTCACTCCATCACTTTCACCTTCAGCAAGGTAGCCCAGTTTCTGAAGAAAGGTCATCATGTTCTGCTTCAGAATGTCACAGTACATGTTGAAATCCATGTTTCCCCTCAATGAATCGCTGCTCCCCAGTACCAGCCGCACTCATGCAGCCCCAGACCATGATGCTACCACCACCATGCTTGACTGTAGGCAGAACACAATATTCTTGGTTCTCCTCACCACACATGCTGGACACCATCTGAGCCAAACAAGTTTATCCTAGTCTCTTCAGACCACAGGACATGGTTCCAGCAATTCATGCTCTTGGACAGGTTGGTCTGAGCACTGACAAGTGGACCTTCAGCTTCTGCGACGTCTTAAGCAATGCTGCAGCACTCATGCGTCTGTTTTTTTGAAACAGTTTCTACACCTGACGCACAGCACAAGGTCTCAACTTCCCGTCTTCGAAAAACCTCTGTATGACCCTGACCACTGCACTGTAACTCAGTTTCAGGGTGTTAACGATCTTTTAATTGCCTATACCTTTTTGTGAAGAGCAACCAGTCTAATTCCTCTAATCTAAATCGAATTAATTAATAAACAGTTTAGCGCTAAGGAATCAATCTACATATCAAATATTGGTCAGAAATTATTGCCAATTTTGTAACTACAGTATAGCACATCTCATAATAATTATATATAAATCGTTTTTTTTTACTGATTCAAATATATTAAAAACAATGCATCACATCGTTAACTTATACGCCAATGCACCGATGCGAATCAGTGAATCTTATCGTCCCTAAAAACAGACCACAGTGTTAAAAATGAGTGGACATACAAACAAGTGCAACCACATACAAACCACTTGCCTCTTCAAAAACTCAACAAATTGACAACATAATAAATCTCAGATCGTAATAAATCACATAATGACAGTGACTTCTTTTGGACCTTTATAAGTACATTGGGAAATTTGTATATATATAAAATTACATTAAATCTGAAAGTGCAGCAGCAGAACTAAAAAAAACCCCACAACAAATGTAAAAACATGACTCAAAAACACATGGATATGAACTAAAAACAGAAGGTTTACTAAAGACAGTCATGCTCTTTGCTGATTGGCTCATTCATGTGATGTTACTTTTGATGCCTGGCTTTAATGTTCAAACACAAAACCTGCAAAAAAGACCAAAATCTACCCCGAAATCTGCATTGGGATACACAGGATACACATTTGTCTCTGTCTTTGCATGGAAAACATGATCACTGTGGTGTGCACGCATTTCTAATAAGCAACTGCGAAATCACTTCTGTCTGCATTTACATCTCTCCGTTTGCCGTGACCTGCTTGTGAACGTAAATGGATTAGATTTATGTCTGATTGTTTATTTTGAAACATGATCGCAGCGACTATTTTTAAACTAATCCCGAAAGTGCCACCTGCACACTTTTTTTTTTCCATCCACAACCTGGCTCCATATCTAGCACATAGGAGCTGAGACCCCGGCATCCATGCTGAAGTGAGTTAACACTGATGTGTTTTTGACTTTCCTGCTGTTGTGATTTTGGACTTCTTGTTGTGTTTGCTTATATTGCTGTTGCATTGTTTTGTTGGGACAAAACCACCTTAGACAAGTGATGTGACTGTAGGTATAACACCTTGTGGTACCAGAGTAGATTTCTTCATTGCTAGAGATTCTAAGCACTTTTGTACGTCGCTCTGGATAAGGGCGTCAGCTAAATGCCGCAATGTAAAAATGTGAATGTACTCGATCCGTTCCGGAAACACAATTTGTACTGCGCAAATGCAACTACTTCCTGTATGAAGTATGTCGAAACAAGTTTTGGGTATTTTTAATACAGTTGACGCCGACCCGATCCATATCGAAAAAAGTTTTTTACTAGTGTACTACTACTTTACACTATTTCTCAATTTAATTATATTGATTACATTTCTCAGAAAATCTCACTTTCGACTTGGAGATGCATCCATGGAGTATGTGATTTGCTTCTGTTGTAATACCCAATACTCTAGTTATAATATTTAGGTGTACTAAAACACCACTCCATATCCTATCTTTAATGCCCAGACGTTCCAGCATCAGCACTCAGACATTGTCAGACGTTTGAACTTTATTTCAGTCGTGTCAAAGAGAAAATTCAAGCAGGGCATCATTTTGTGTGTGTTTGAACAATCTTAGGGTTTTCTTGTACTCCTTGGACGTTTTTGTCTAAAGGGGATACAAGGGTGGATGCTTGTTACATTCCAGACTTTATAGGCAACACACACACACACACACACACACACACACACACACACACACACACACACACACACACACACACACACACACTAATATGTAAGCTGGGAAGGAACAAATCCCAGCAGACCTCCACCCAAAAGCTTCCTGCTTACAAGATACTTGGGTTTCGACGTACAGTAACAGGACATTGCTTCAGCTTCTCTGACTGCTTCTGTACTGTAGAATTTTTTACCTGATTTTGCAGCACGATCAAAAATCGGTACATAAGGTAAAGGAATTCATCTGCCCTGAATTCAATCTAGTCACTGGTGGCCGAATCATTGCCCTCAGACCCACGCCAACGCCCATGTATTCTTTTTATAGTATAATATTATATAATATATAATTTTATTGTATAAAAGCCACCAATCAGAAGGCAGCATAGAATGATTTCAAATTCACAGGAAAACACAAATAAGGCAACAAAACATGGCAAAAAAAAAATTATTACCTCCAACTCACTTAGAAACATTTCTAATTTCATGCAATCCAATTTTCAGTTTCAATAAAGATTGACGTTTGATGACATAAGGAGAATGATCATCATTTTTTGCAAGTCTTCTCATTGGAATGCATTTCATTGGCATAGCAAGGATTTGATCAAGAACATATCATAAGTTATAAAAAGCAGTAATCATAAAAGATATAAATATATGTATAAAAGTAATGGCCTACTGATGTCATTCAAAGCATGTACGCACTTGTAGCATTAGCTTAAAATGGCGGAGAGAGGCGAAAGACCAAAGCGACATGTACCCAGAATTTAAAAATCTAAGATCTGGGCATATTTTGGCTTTTATGTACAAACTGGTACAAGACACTCTGAAACACACAAAGATAATATGTAGGGAACACCACTAACTTAAGAAACCACATTAGCTGTTTTACACCGAGATGCTAACGCCTGCCAGTGCCAAGACAAACTTAGCTCTGGCAGAAATATAACAAACGATATCCTCTCGGAGAAGGAAAGAGAATAATCAGATCTGTAGCTGCTTTCATAGAAAAGGATCTATATAGCCTTTATTCTGTGGTTTTATCACCTGTTGAAGATGCTGGATATTAGCTGCCATCATGCAGCCACTTTAAAGATAAGGTTATACCTGAACTTTTATTATATACTATATATATAGTATATAAGTTTACAGTTTCATGTGCTTTTAGTATTTACTCATGTTTATTAGTTCTAAATGCAACTGCTGTCTGTCATTTGTTTGAAGTTTGCTACATTCAGGACGTGTACTTTCTTATAGCAGATTAAATAGCAAAAAAAAGGGAGTTAAAAAAAATGATTAATTATTTATTTATAATATAAAAAATTGAAGATGCACAGCATTGTGATGCATTGCGATATCAAATTGAATCGGATCATGATACCAGTGAAGATTCGCACCCCTGTAAAAGATTATGTCTGAGTATATGTCTGTATGTGTGTCGGAGTACGTCTGGCTTAAATCAAAGTAGCAGTGGGGTGTCAGGGTAAAAGAAAATTCATGCACTATTGTGCTTTGTTCCATAGGGGGCGCTGTTGATTTGAAAGACACAGTGTGAGACGGCTTTTCAGTGCAGCGCTCGTCAGCCGTGATTAAACATCAGGTTTGGTTGGTTGGTCTGCAGTCCTTCGAGCATTAACCCGACTCGCTATGTTGCAGATCGTCCAGATGGCTAATTCTGAAGCATGTGCTGTTTCGAACACGAGCGTATGTACACGTGGACGTGTTTACACTAGTGGGTGAGATGAAAACAAAGACTATGAAGAAGCATCCAGAAATGGGTGCAAGTTAAACTCTTAGACGATCTCAGACAGAAAAAGGTATCATGGGGACTTTCTGAGAGACTTCAAATAAACCTTCCGGATGTCCAGAAGTCACGTTATAAATTTATAAATATTCAAGCACTAATTATTTTCTATTAAAATGATCATGAACCCAAAACCTTCTTTCTAGCTGCTAAAATAATCACGCAAATTGCAGCCACGGGTGTCGAGTTCGAGTCTGGAGTTTCTTCCATCATTTATTGCTCTTTAAATGTTCTGCTTGCTGTTAAACTGATGCTGAACTGTATGTTGGTGATAAATAGATACCACTAAGTTGGATGTCTCATTGGGCAAATGTTTGTCTTCTTGTCTTTCCTTGTAAAGGATAATAAGAAGCAGCACAAGGTTGGAAAGGTATTGGAACCTTTTGCTCTTGAGCATAAAGTGTCTGGGTTATAAATCAACAACTCCTAGTCCAAGGTTGTGCATTTCTCATTGAAAAATGGCCGAGATGCTTCTTTCAGGTCAATGCAGAGACATTGCTCATGGTGGAGAAGTATTTTAGAAACGTATAAACCACTGATAGAAAAAAAACAGTACTTACAAATTACTGACAAAGGCAGCAGTATCTGTAGAGTTGAACGAACAGGAGATAAAGCATCTATGTTCCTGTTCTTGGTTATGAGTTGTGGTTAGTCACACATGTACTTGTTATACATGTGATATATACATTACTGTAAAGTGGAATTTTCTCTTCTCATATCTTTATAGTGATGTTAGAAAGCTGGGGTCAGAGCGCAGGGTTCAGCCATGATGCAGTACCCCGAAGCACAGAGGGTTAAGGGCCTTGCTCAAGGGCCCCAAGAGTGGCAGATTGAAGATACTATATATATATATATATATATATAGTATCTTCAATCTATGAGAAGAGAAAATTCCACTTTACTGTAATGTATATATCACATGTTTGAGGACACATAGTCATAAGTATGTGCTTTTTGAGCATTGCAATCTACATTTAGTTCCAATTTTTCTCTTCTACTTCTTTCCACTATTATGAAAAGATGTTCCACTTGATTGTGGACTAGTCAGGTACTGATGTAGGTGAGGTGAGGAGGTCTGGGGGGCTGTCAGTGTTCAAATTCATCTCAAAGATGTTCAATAGGGTTGAGATGAAGAAAATGCAAAATTGTATTATACTGCATCTAAAGTCGTCTTGTACAATTGTGTCCCTCCAGGTTTGTGGTAAGAGTTTGGAAGAAGAGCCACATATGTCAGGAAAGGTCAGGTGTCCCAATACTTTTTTCCATAAAGTGTGTATAGTGTACAGTGGAACCTCGATGCTCACGACCTTGACACTCGCGACCTCGATAGTTCACGACTTTTCATTTGGAACCGGACTGAGAGTAACTCGTGAAAAATCTGATAGTTCGCGAGAAGCCGCGAGTGGCTCGAAAGTTCTGAGTAACATTTCAAGAGCTTGTACTAAGACTCAGAACCAGCTGGAGAGATTATACAGTGGTGTAAAAAAGTGTTGTTGCTTGTTGTTAGGTTTAGGGGGGCAAACACTTTTTCACACAGGGCCATGTAGTTTTGAATTTTGTTTTCCCTCAATAATAAAAACCTTTATTTCAAAATCTGCATGTTGTGTTCACTTGTGTTATCTTTTACTAATTTAAATTTGTTTCATGATCTATAACATTAAAGTGTGACAAACATGCAAAAAAAATATATAAAAATTAGGAGAGGGGAGGGGGCCAACACTTTTTCACACCACTGTATGTCCCAGGAATTTCTTGGGATCTCCCAGATTTTGCTGGAATGTTTGGCGATGAATAAAGGCGGGTGTAATGATCCTCTCGCCATCATAAACGGCAAAATGAATGAATAAATAGTCATAGAAATGCACGAATGTACGTATTTTGAAGAAGATTTTTCTTTTGCAGAAAGAAAAAAATACAGCTAAAGTGCACATACGTCAAAACCAGGCTTAAATATAGAAACGATAATTGTACAGCCATCTTGCCAAGCCACAACTGACAACCGAAACACATCCTTCCTCTAAGCTTGGAGAATTTAAAAGCCTTCATAAAAAATGTTTTTTTTTTTTTTTTTATGTGGCATTTTTCTGTTGCATCTCTTCAAGCCTTCTGACATGATTGGATATAAATAGATCTCTGGGGAATTCATGTGGATAGTCCCGATCCATGATGAACTTTGTGAAGTCTGGTGTGTGCTTTTTTTTTCGGCTTTATTGTTGCGTCCATTTTTAAACTAGCCGTCTTCCACCTTGGGGAAAAATTAGTCAGAAACAAGCCAATGCACATGACCTATTTTTGCTACAGCAGTAGCAGTGTCTGTTTTGTCTGGAGAGGAAAACCTCACTCGCAGGAGGTTTGTGTGTGTGTGTGTGTGTGTGTGTGTGTGTGTGTGTGTGTGTGTGTGTGTGTGAGAGACCTGGGTTTCACTGGCAGTATTGTCCACTGTATGAGGATGTATCTCAGGAACTCCCCACGATAAAAAAAAAAAAAACCCAGTCATGATGCCACTTTGGCCAACAATAGCAAAAAAGGAAACTTGTTGCTTGCAGTTTCTCCTGGGAATGTGTTCCACCTCCTTCGACCTCACGGCGTGTTTCCTTTCTCCAAGCCCGACTTCGGATGTCTGGATAATTTGTTTTTTATCCAAAAAATTTTCTGGAAAGTTCTATAAATCTTTTAATTTGCCATATACACTACATAGACAAAAGGTATCACCTGACTTAGTCATATGTGGTTCTTTCTTAAACTTTTACCACAAAAGTTACATAATTGTACAGGACAAACCTGTTCCAGCATTCTATTTCACAAAACCAGCTCCATGAATATATATGCTTTCCATGGGTTTAGATGGGAAGATCTCCTGCTATTGAGCTCCTGAACACCTTCGAGATGAATGTGAATGCTAACTGCTTCTCAGGCCTCCTCACCTCACCTAGGTCAGTTATTAACACCCCTGTGGTGTAGAAAATCTCACATAGATTCTAGTGAAACATTTTCCCAGAAGAGTGGAACTTATGATGGACTCAATGTGTAATGGGATGTTCAAGAAGGACATATGTATCTTATGCTCAGGTGTCAAACTTTTGCCCATTTAGAGTAGTGTATTTCTGTCAAGTGAATAGAGTGGAAAACATTGTGAAATGGCCACTTTATTTAAAAAAATCACCTTCATATACACGCGCGCGCACACACACACACACACACACACACACACACACACACACACACACACACACACATACACACACACAAGGACATCCTGTAACTGCTGGATTTTTGCAAATTTACCGAATGACAGTGGTGGATGTAAATAAAGTCTGGGCAGAAAAATGCTATTTACTGAAAATGGAGGAAACACACACACACACACCACACACACACACACACACACACACACACACACACACACACACACACACACACACACACAAGGGTTTTCTCCAACCACAAAGTGCCTGTTCATTTTTAGCAGGCTATTTTTATAGCATTTTCAGCATTACAGGAGATGGACCAGGTCGGGTCATTTGAAAATGGAACGGCAGGTTTAGAAGCGAGCTGAAATCTCATGCTGAAACCTTTTTAAACGCAGAACTTCAGCCAGCGTGAGCTTTCTGGTTGTAGTTTGTCAAGTTTAAAAGTATTCCTAGACATGTAATAGACTACATGTACTACATTTCGGCTCCTGTTTGCATTGTGATGAGCTGGAAATGAGCCCTGCCCTCTCTTCTGCAACAGAGGTAGTTCTCTTCGCTCCATTTATTTATTTATTTATTTAGACAAGCCACATGATTATGCATTGTTTCTGTAGAACCACTAGGGAAGTAATTGCAATTACGTAGATGGTGTTAAGATTGACAGACTGCTGCTTTAAGCAACATTTGAGAAATGCTAGAAATAG
Organism: Silurus lanzhouensis; assembly: GCA_039877035.1. Classification (NCBI taxonomy): domain Eukaryota; kingdom Metazoa; phylum Chordata; class Actinopteri; order Siluriformes; family Siluridae; genus Silurus; species Silurus lanzhouensis. The sequence continues at coordinate 1,766,215 of JBCEWE010000484.1, read as the reverse complement.
ATTTCCATGCAGTAACCCTGCTCCAATGGGGCTTGCAGGATGCTGATCCGTATATATATATATACGTTAACGCAAATTTAACAGCACTAATTTTGTTAAAGTGCAATTAATGCAGCGCACATTTCTGTTCGATCATTTTTAATAAAAATAAAAATAAATATTCGTTACTCAGAAAATAATAACAAAAATAATTAACAATCATAACCAAAATCCGCCATGATGCACACATCCGCCAATTTAAACCGTCCGTGTGGAAACACAGCAAAATTCCGTTCGGTGTCCTGATGATTTGTGTAATTTAAACACCATAATTACTTTAAAACATTCACAAGTATATTTTGTCTTCATTCTCTCAGTGAGTTTGGTTTTACTAATAATAAACATTTGCATAAAGCATCAATATTTGTTCATGCGCATGTTGATTAGAGTATTAAAAACTTGAAAAGTGTTAATTTAAGGTACATTTAGAACAGATACATGTGCGATTAATCACAAGTCAACTCATGACCATCATGCGAATAATAATTACATATTACATACAGGTATGGAACATGTTTATCTATGTTTAGTTCATACTTCATACCTCATACTTTGCAATTTTTTTTTACTATTATTAATAAACTTGAAAAAATGTGAAAAAAATGGCAGGTGTATAAAAAAAAAAAGAAACTAGAGTTAGCACAGTGTCACTGTGTTTACACACCCTGTACTGGAAATAAGATTTGTTTTGCACAAACATGAAAACACAAAAGAATCAATATCGCTATTGTTAGCCACTAACTAGGAAGTGACTAGCAGCTAACTCTAGCGCTATGGATTTTTTTGCTCTTTATGTCCAGCTCTTGAAATGAGAAAATCCTGACAATTTCACATATCAAGGGATGAAGGATGAAAGGAATGAAGATATTTGTAGGATGCTGAAATAAGTAGTACAGTTAAGTAGATCATATCTTTAGAAAATGTAATATTAAATGTTAAACACACACACACACACACACACACACACACACACACACACACACACACACACTTGCATACACATCTGAATTACCTAAATGAAATCTAACAAAAGTAAACTATTTAATAAAATCTTTCCATTTATTTAATTTTACCTAATCAATTTATTTAGTGGCAATTGAATTGATTTACTTGATATTTAACCAAGCAGGCATTTTATTTTAAATTCTTTTGAAAAATTCAAATGTTGTTGAAATGCCATCGAATTGAAAGTTGTTTAATGCGTGCGCTCTGAATTCTGAATATGCATTCGTGATTTTTCTCATTATCATAAATAACTCACATTAGACTCGTCATGTACTGTAGTGTTTTTTTGTTTGTTTGTTTGTTTTTGCGTTATTGCATTTTATTATGTAAAGGTGTTCCTCCACTAGAATCCCGAATTTTACTGAGTAAAAATTTAAATGAGCTACTTTTTACTTGAGTATATTTTTAGACTCGTAACTTTACTAGTACTGAAGTCAAATTTTATTTAGGTAACAGTAACATTTACTAGAGTAGAATTTTTTTATTACTTTTTCCACCCCTGTTTTTGCCCCTTTTGCCTCAAAAGGAGTGTTGTGTAATGTATAGAGTGAGCCCTCTGCTGGCTGTGTGGTGAAATGCATGGAAATGTATAGTGAAATCTAATAGTACATGTTGACAAAACTTAGTTACCCCCACACTACAAACAAACAAAAAAACCCAAGCAGCTTTGTAATAGATAAGGATGAAGCTGATTACCAGATTTCCTTAGTGTCCTGAATGCATGAAACAAGCCTGCTCTTTTTATCATATTGCAACATGGCAAAAAAAGCTTTTTTGTATACTATATATGTAATCATCAGAGAAGCATGTCCACTTGACCTACAGCATCATGAACAGGATAGAAAATGCATACAGAAAAAAGAGCTAGAAAGGGTGAAAAAAGCGATGTTTATTAGTCTCGTGGAAAAAAATGGCTGATGAAATAACAGCCTTTGAAGGACATTAAAGCATGAGGTGAAGAAAATGGTGTGGGGGGGGGATTTTAGTGTAAATAAAAGAGAAAGATAAGGAAAGACTGAGAGGAGAAGATAAAGAGGAACCAGGGAGCTGGGGAGAAGGATGAAGGCAGACAGCTGTGTTTTTGTGTTGCTATTTTAAGCGTCTAGCCGCTGCTCCACTCCCCTGGTTTGGCCCAGCCTATTTCTGTCCTGGGCCGGCCCTGCTGCTATTCCTGCCACCTGGGAGTGCGAGAGAGATAGAAAGAGACAGAGAAAGAGAGAGAGAGAGAGAGAGAGGGAGAGGGAACTGCTGTACATTCACATGGTGATGACAGGAAGAGCGAGAGACGTAGAGAGGAGGTGGGAGACAGATAGTTTTGTAGGGATCCAGAGATAGTCAGAGTGCGACGGGCTGCACTCAGGGGCGAATCTCAAAAGAGGGAGGACAAAGAAAAAGAAAAAAGAACACAAACAGTGCAGGCTTTTTTCTTTCTTCTTTAGTCAACCGGTCAATCGAAAGACTTCGAACAGACCAGGGTTTTTTTCAACAGTGACTCGGAAGACTGAAAAAGGACAGGAGGAGCGAAAGGAAAGCAAACGTCCCTGCTGTGGGATTTAGGTGAGGGTCGGTTGTCCCGGGGGTGAGGGGGTACAGGACTCGTCTCGCATTCAGAATGCTGCAGACTATTTATGAGAGCGAGTCGCGCATCCCTGCTGAGTGGCTCAGGAACCTCCTGGATACAAACAGCATCTCAAGCAGTGTGATTGGCTCAGGTACCATCTCTATCTTCTCTCTCTCTCTCACACACACACACATGCACACACACACACACACACACACACACACACACACACACACACACACACATACAGACTGTAGGCTGATATTTTTGCTTTTCTATATTTATCCTTTTCTCTCTATATAACTCTTTCGGTGTTTCACTTCCTCTCAGCCATCTCTCCCTCCATGTGATCTTTTCGGGTTTTTTCGCCCCCTCTCTTTTAGGGGTGTGTCTGCAAAGGGTCGCCCGGGATGGCATGCCACCCCGATATTCACCCAGATTTAATTTTGTTCTAATTCAAGTCTAATTCATGGAGCGTTGGATTTTCTAAGCCAACTTGACCTCCTCCTATACATCATTTAGTCATAACACCTCTTTAGTGCCCCCCTGTTGCCCGTCTTTGCCACCCCATATGCCTACAACCATGTCCAGTCAATTTCCTTTCGCTTCTCTTCTTTGCCACGTTTCTCAGGTCCCAATGGGAATAAGGTGTAGTGTGTGTAGTGTTTGTGCTTGCCTTAGGAAGGAGGCTGTATGTGGAAGTGTGTGTTTGGTGCATTGTTGTTCACCCTTTTATGTTGTGTGTGTGTGTGTGTGTGTGTGTGTGTGGGGGGGGGGGGGGTAGCAGAAGTGCCTGATAAGACAATGTGATTATCGATAGTATAATAAATTATGTCAGAAACTATTTTTCCGAAGGCATTGCACAGTAGGATTCGCTATAACGTCGATTTTTTTTTAAAATGAGGGGTTTTCCATTACAGGTCACTAAACTAAACACCACGCCATCGTCACTGTACGCATCATTCTCCTATTTTGGTCTTTGCTGTAATTCCACGGCACACTTTTCACACAGAATATTCATATTTTCTTAAATAGAAGACCTTTTCCTTGTCCTCCACTGACACTTAAAATTAAAATTAAAATAAGGAACTGTAAAAAACGCCAGTCCCT
>JBCEWE010000484.1:1735000-1757500 GCA_039877035.1 Silurus lanzhouensis | reverse complement strand
CACACACACACACATACACACACACACACACACACACACACACACACACACACACACACACACACACACACACACACACACACACACACACACACACACACACACATTCAAATAAGAACAGTATTCACAAATCTGAGTTTATTGCATTATATTCTTTGTCAGTCTCTCTCTCTCTCTCTCTCTCTCTCTCTCTCTCTCTCTCTCTCTCTCTCTCTCTCTCTCTCTCTCTGTCTCTGTCTGTCACTCTATGTCTGCCTGTCTGTCTATTTCTTTCTCTTCCTCTCCCACTCTCTGCTTATATATGTTCTTTCTTTCTTTCTTTCTTTCTTTCTTTCTTTCTTTCTTTCTTTCTTTCTTTCTTTCTTTCTTTCTTTCTTTCTTTCTTTCTTTCTTTCTTTTCTTTCTCACTGTCTCTGTCTTTGTTTATATCTCTCTATTCTTAAACTACTGTATTATAGTATTTTTAAAAAATACTAAAAAGTACTTTTATGAGGCAGCATGAAATTTCTTCACAAACCAGTTGATTAAGTAAACAATGTTTGATAGCAGCAGCTTTTCTCTGGTCGAATCATGCAATAAATCTGACATATGCAACCAGGTAACAGATCAAATATTCACATACATAATGCCTGTGATCTCCCAGATAAAGGTTTTAAAGTAACCAACAGTTTAATGTTGAACAGTTTGCGAAAGACATAATTGTATTCTAATTTAGTTACTTGGTGTTTGGTAATGTAGGGCGACTTTGCATCAGAAACACTGACTCAATGATGAACAAGTCATTCATAAGTATAACTGATCTGCACCTGCATCCATAGCAACTAGTTTCTAACTAATTCATCATTTGATTGTTAATTAGGGCCACAGCTATCGATTATTTTAGTGATCGAGTATTCTACCGATTATTCTAGCGATTAATCGAGTAATCGGATAAGAAGTACTTTTTCTTTATTAAAGAGCAAAAACTAAATATACAGAAGAAAATAAGACGAGTCCCTTAAAATTAAGAAGTCATTTGTTTTCTTTTTAGAAAAATTTTAATTGTATTGCTGAAATTGCAATCTGTGAAAACTAAAATATAGTGCATTGAAATTTAAATTCAAATACAATTTTATAAATTAAAAAAATCATAAATAAAAATATAAAATACATTTCAGTAAACTCACTGGGTTTGGGTTTTTTTAAGCCCAAACTTTAAAAATGTCGTTTTCTTTGACCAGAATCATTTGGAAGCTTGTTTCCACCACATAAAAAAAAAAACTTTTTTTTCTCAGATTTTTCTGACAATTCTCTTAAACAGCCGACATTTCTGGTGCATCCACCGGTAAGCATGTTGTCGTGCTAAAGTTTGAAGCTGTTGGTGTATGAACTAAGCTCCTCTGCTTCATCTGTCTGGTTCCATCTCCTTCAGGAATCAGAGGCTCAGATTGATACAATGCGTTTCAATTGATTGTAGCCACTACACTACGCTGCCCGATTGACTAAAAAAATAAGTTGGAATTGCGAGAAAAAAGGTTGGAATTAGGCAAACTTTTATTTATTTATCGAATTTTCTAATGGCGGAAACGGGCTTCCACATGAATCTTCTCCTTGCCCCTTGCTGTTTTCTCCCCTTTCCTCTATTTATATTTTGCAGTCTCTTCTGTGTTTACCTGTCCAGTGCGCTCCAGACTTTAGCAAGTGGTGCGTCAGTAATAATGGGCAGTGGGAAACACAGTGATCCAAGTTTAAATCAAGTTCAAACTTTATTTGTCACATACACATACATACAGAGTACGACATGCAGTGAAATGCTTTATACGACCGTCCGACGTTCAAGCATGGAAAAAGGAATAGAATGTAAGGATAGAAAAATAAGGATAAGTAGATAAATAAAAAAAATATATAGAAAATATATGTATATACACGAATCTAGATGGGGATGGATGCGTATGGCGGATATTGACAGTACAAATTAAAGTGAGTTAGTGTGATTGTCCTTAAAGTGTCCATGTGCAGTACGGTGTGGTATAAAGAGTTCAAGTGGCAGTCCAGATTTAAAGTGTCATATAATAGTGCAAAAAAGTGGTGCAGAAATAGTGAAGACGGATAGAGAGAGGTCCAGTACTATTTTCTGGGTGTTTCCTGGTTTAAACTCCGAATGGCCTGCGGGAAGAAGCTCCTCCTCATTCTCTCTGTGTTTGCTTTCAAGAAGCGGAAGCCGCTTCCCTGAACGCAACAGAGAAAAAAGACCATTGTTGGGATGGCTGAGGTCCTTCACAATCTTCCTGGCCCTGGTCCGGCACCACGTGCTGTAGATGTCCTGCAGGTCAGGGAGCTTGGGGCGTATGGTATGTTCAGCTGACCACATCACCCTCTGGAGGGCTCGCCTCTTCTGTATGGTGCTTTTCTCGAACCAGTGATGCTACCCATCAGGACACTATCAATGGTGCAAGTGTAAAAGGTCCTTATCACCTGAGAGGGTAGTTTAAAGTTCCTTAAGCATCTCAGATGGTACAGACACTGCCATACCTTCTTCATCAGGGTGTTGATGTGACAGGTCCAGGACAGGTCCTGTGTGATGTGAACACCTAGGTACCGGAGACTGTCCACTCTCTCCATTGGGGTCCCGTTGATGTTTAGTGGTTGGTATGAATGTTTCTGCTTCGTGCTAAAGTCCACTATCAACTCCTTAGTCTTGCTGATGTTCAGGAGAAGATTGTTCTCCTGGCACCATCTCTCCAGGTTTTTAATCTCCTGTAGGTAGGTCATCTTGTCGTTGTTGGAGATCAGGCCAACCACAACAGTGTCGTCAGCAAACTTGATGATGGTGGTGGAGTTGGAAGGGGCTACACAGTCGTATGTGTACAGTAAGTACAGCAGGGGGCTCAGAAACCTGGGGAGCTCGAGTGTTGAGGGTGAAGGTAGATGAGGTGTGTTTGCCCACCCGTACGGCTTGTGGTCTGTCTATCAGACACAGCGGCAAGCTAAGTCCCAGGACCTCCAAATTAGAGGTGAGTGTGGAGGGAATTATGGTGTTGAAAGCTGAACTGTAGTCCACAAACAGCATTATTGCATAATTTCCTTTTCTGTAGTCCAGGTGGCTCATTGTTGTGTGGAGGAGATGAGCAATGGCGTACTCAGTAGTGCGGTTCTGGCGGTACACGAACTGTAGAGGATCCATTGTGATGCAGTGATGAAGTCTCTGACCAGTCTTTTAAAGCACTTAATCACTACTAAGGTCAGGGCTACAGGGCGGTAGTCGTTGAGGCAGGCGGACTGGGGCTTCTTTGGGACAGGAACAATGGTTAACTGTTTGAAGCATGAGTGGACAACAGACTGTTAGAGGGAAAGTTTGAATATCTCAGTGAACACCGTTGTTGGTCAGCGCAGGCTTTCAGAACCCGACCTGTGATGCCATCTGTTCCTGCTGCCTTCCTCGTATTTACTCCCCTAAATGCCCTCCTCACGTCATGCTCCGAGATGGTGAACATGTTTACCTCTCCGGCTCTCTCAGCAAACATGCTGTTTGTGCCGCTAGCCTCGAAGCGAGCGTAAAAGATGTTTAGCTCCTCTGCCAGACAAGCGTTCGCATTCCCCATTATGGAAGATGGTGTTTTATAGTCCATGATGGTTCTTAGTCCCTGACACAGGCTCCGAGAGTCACCATATTGGAACTGTGACTCTAGTTTCCTCCCGTAGCGCCGCTTCACTTCTTTCACCGTTCTGCGCACACTGTAAGATGCTCCGTGTGTAGTTAAATAGACTAAACGTAGCATTGAGGCAAAAGAATTTGCCTCAATAATTTTTTGTATTCTAATTACTCGAGAAATCATTTCAGCCTTATTGTTAATCATAAATATACAGAGATGTGAAGTAATGAAGTACAAATACTTTGTTACTGTACTTAAGTAGATTTTTCTGGTATCAGTACTTCAGTTTATTTTTCAAACATTTTTTTTTACCTTCACTTATAAAATCTTTTACGCAAATATCTGTATTTTCTACTTCTTGCATTTTCAAAACAGACTCGTTACTTTAGTTTTAATCTATTTGTTGACATGATCAATGTTTTTGCTTCTCATTGAACACTGTTTTCAGCCCATCAACCTGTTTCTTGTAATTGTGCGACTTTTTTAATCTACCACTGATGTATCATTTCCTGGCTTCATGCACCACATTTGTAGGCTAGTTTACGAAACGAACAATGAGCAAAGCAGAAGGGAATAGGATGTGGATGCAAACATGACTAAAAACAAAGACATTCCTGATCACCTGATCATCATCATCTTTGCTTTGCTTGTGTTTTATATATATATACAGTACAGAGCAAAAGTTTGGACACACCTTCTCATTCAAAGAGTTTTCTTTATTTTCATGACTATGAAAATTGTAGATTCACACTGAAGGCATCAAAACTATGAATGAACACATGTGGAATTATATATGGAATTATATACATAACAAAAAAGTGTGAAACAACTGAAAAATGTCATATTGTAGATTCTTCAAAGTAGCCACCTTTTGCTTTGATTACTGCTTTGCACACTCTTGGCATTCTCTTGATGAGCTTCAAGAGGTAGTCACCTGAAATGGTCTTCCAACAGTCTTGAAGGAGTTCCCCGAGAGATGCTTGGCACTTGTTGGCCCTTTTGCCTTCACTCTGCGGTCCAGCTCACCCCTAAACCATCTCGATTGGGTTCAGGTCCGGTGACTGTGGAGGCCAGGTCATCTGGCGCAGCACCCCATCACTCTCCTTCTTGGTCAAATAGCCCTTGATGCCTTCAGTGTGACTCTACAATTTTCATAGTCCTTAAAATAAAGAAAACTCTTTGAATGAGAAGGTGTGTCCAAAGTTTTGGTCTGTACTGTATATATATATATATATATATATATATATATACAGGTTTATATAAACCTGTTATATAAATAAACTGTTATATATAAACCTGTTAGTGGGTGGGATATATTAGGCAGCAATTCAACATTTTGTTCTCAAAGTTGATGTATTAAAATCAGGAAAATTGGGCAAGCGTAAGGATTGAGTGAGTTCGACAAGGGCCAAATTGTAATGTCTAGACTACTGGGTTCAAAACTGCAGCTCTTGTGGGGTGTTCCCAGTATGCAGTGGTCAGTATCTCCGGATACTGACAGCGAAGGAAGACTTCGCTGCTTTGAGACAATGTTCATTATTAAAAACCCTATACAAATAAAACTGAATTGAATTGAGTATCTATCAAAAATGGTCCTGGGACAGGGTCATGGGCGGCCGAGGATCATTGATGCATGTGAGGTGCAAAGGCTGGTCCGTGTGGTCCGATCCAACAGACGAGCTCCTGTAGCTCAAACTGCTGAAGGAGTTAATGATGTTAATGCTGGACAGGTCAGGAGTGATTATGGAGATATGACATTGGACCTCCTGGAGTGTTTAAAGGCTTTGGCATGGAGAAGCTGGTGCTGGATCTGTGATGATCACAAATGTTGAGCTCAGTAGCTCCTAGTTTTATACCCATATAGACTGTATAAGACTGTAGAAAGAACATTACTTATAATCTTATACTCCAGTAATCATGTTAGCTCTCACTCTCCAGTGTTCTGTATTGTTGAAAGATTTATGATCAAACTCTTGATGTCACCCAAATGAGGATGGGTTCCCCTTTTGAGTCTGGTTCCTCTCGAAATTTTTTCCTCATTACATCTAAGGGAGTTTTTCCTTGCCACAGTCGCCATGGCTGCTCATCAGGGATAAATACACACCATTCACCTTAACTGTTGATTTCTGTAAAGCTGCTTTGAGACAATGTCTGTTGTGAGAAGCGCTATAGAAATAACCTTGACTTGACTTGACTTGATAATGGGGACCGACACAATATTAGGCAGGTTATACTGAGCCACAATGTTTGCCTGATCAGTATAAGAAAAGTATTATAAATGATAATAGATATTTATGATATTGTCAATTTGTTTGCCATTGTAGAGGAAAGAAAATGTTAGAGTTGGTTTAGAAGCAGTTTCACTGGGAAATATTGATATCATGATGTAATAACCCAGTTACACTTTATATTTACACCAAATATTATGGTCTTTGCAGTATAATCAGAGGTCTTGTAAAAGTAACATCTTGAGTATAAGTTATAAGAAAAAAATCAACTGTTGAAATCAAAATGTTGTCGAATTGATATGATATGAACTGTTGGTTGATTTGCCCAAGCTAATAAGACTTGGATATAAAGGCATGGCTTTTCATATAAGAGCTTTTTTTTTATGATATAATAGAACCATGAAGCACTGGGGCAATGGGACAAAAGCTGGGGGGCAGAGGGTCTTTTTCCATCTGGGTTGTGGAGGTGTTTGTCTCTTTTTATGGGAGAACACTGAGTGAGGGAGTTGTAATGAAAACCACCAGGCTGCTGTTGTTTTCCAAATGTTAGAATAGGTCACCCTGCATATGTTGTTCTCAAGGATGGAAGTCATGGTTAGATACATGAACCTCATAATGATTGTGTGTGGAAAAAAAACCCCCCAGCACAGATGAAGGCTTCCAACTAGTTCCTTATATATTAGGAATGGTGCGTTTTCAGCGATTCGCATCGGTGCATCAGCATAAATGTTGCGAAGCATCGATTTAAGAAAATGTTTGTGCTGCTTTATTTATATATAATTATTAGTAGATGTGGTTTACTTTTATTATTCAAAAAAACTACGAATGTTTTGTGACCAATATTTAATATGTAGATTGATTTTTCCTCACTGAACTGTGGCTTTCTATATAAGAAAATGATAGGGAAGGATTTTTTTTTTTAAATAATTACAAATACATTATGTAGACAATATATGCAGAATATACAAGGCATACTGGTTATGTAAGGTTAATAAGTAAATAGGAGTTCAACTGGATATATTAAACCAGTGCTAATTATACATCTACTGTAATTACGCATTGCACAGCATAAATATAGCTAAGCAGCTAACAGGTTTAGCGCCTGGTCTTTGCTTTTTCAGATATCCCAGAGCTTTTGGGATTTGGTGCTGTACATACAAAATCTAATTGAATTCAAAAAGCTAAACATTAATGAGGGCCATAAATTCAAAATCTTTGCGTTCAGTTCTTAAGCGCTGCCATTTTGAATAGCAGATTATTGTGTTTAGGACACATTGTAAATGAAAATGTACACACCCTAAACCTAACCCTGGCTTTTAAACATTATTAAAGCCACCTGTGTACGATTCCTCTCTCTTTCACAGTTACTTTGCTAGGTTTTTGGTGTTGTGTAGTCAGCTCTTTGTGTGTAGTGTGATTGTATAATACTCTTTTGAATAGAGATTTAGCTTTTTAGTATTTTTGCACGTTTGCACTTTTGTGTTTTGAGTTCGTCTCACGCGGTCCTTCCAAATTTTAGTTGTGGCCCTGACTGCTAACACTGTAACAGAATGGGGGTCGCCATCTTGGATAACTGTAATCACATTTTTATGTAGTGTAATGAAGCATTTTCAGGCTATTAATTTGAGAAGGTGGAATTGTATCACAGAGTAAAAAATATTGAACTTTCTACTATATACAGTGTGAGATGTGGTATTCAGGTAAAGCCCATGTGAAGAACTTGGTACATACATTAGTTTAAAAGGATATTTTGAAGTATATAAAGATCTGGATAATTAGTTTTAGACATGACTTTGGAGGTAGATTTCCATTATCCTGTAGCTAAAGTTGTCTTCTTATGGACATTGTCCCTAAGCAGCTTTACAGAGATTATGAAGTTGGAATGTATAAGATAAATGCCTAAAGGTTTGTTCATTATAAGTTTATTCAATTCAATTGTATAGCGCTTTTTGATAGTGGACATTGTCTCAAAGCAGCTTCACACAGGCAATGTGGGAATAAAGAATGAATAATAATAAGAATGTTCTTTGTAATTGTAATTTTGTCCGTAATGTGCAAGTCCCTCAGATGGCATTAGGAAGAAACTTTGAGAGGAACCTATCCTCATCTAGGTGGCACCAAATGTCTATTTCTTACAGTTAAGCATGGTTGAGGTGTGCAGTGATGTATTAAAATGCAAACTGTAGTCCTGAGTCATTGTTCCAGACTGTTGACATTAAGTACAGTCCAAAACATCCTTAAAAAAACTAATAAATAAGCCAGTGGCGACTGTGGCATGGAAAAGCTGCCATGAGTTGGCATGAGGAAGAAACCATGAGATGAACCAGACTCAAAAGGGAGCCCATCCTTATTACCAAATGCCCATTCATTAAAGTTCATTACAGTTCCATCATTGTTGAGGTGCACTGTTCAGTGATAAGCGCTAAAAAGCAGAACTGTTCATGAGTCCTGAACTATTGTAGTAGACTGTTGATATTAGTTCTTGAAAAGTTCTTGAGTTGCTCTGGATCTTAAGGCTGTTCATGTGGAACCATCCTCTTGTGCACAGAGTGACCTCCAATTAAAGAGAGCTCCATCCAGATATAGGTCATCAAGAGGAATCAGGGAGGGTGACAGGGAAAGTGAACTAAGAATTATTCAGTATCCTGATAGTTACATAAAAGATCACAATGTTTCTTCTTTTTTTTAGGCTTCAGGCTTATCCTCTGCTTACACTTTGTCTTGGTGTGGCTCTGTAATGGACTTTTCAGCTTTAAAATGATTGTGTGTGTGTGTGTGTGTGTGTGTGTGTGTGTGTGTGTGTGTGTGTGTGTATGTGTGTCTCTGTGTGTCAGGATCGGAGGTGTTGTCCCCGGTGGGCAGGTCTGAGGTCAGCATGCCAGAGTGGGAACGAGACTCAGAAGAATGGGAGAGGCAGCTACAGAGGGAACTACTGCTGATCCAGAGGCAACAGCAGATCCAGAAGCAGCTGCTCATCGCCGAGTTTCAGAAGCAGCATCAGGCACTACTGCGACAGCACCAGGCTCAGCTACAGGAGCACATCAAGGTCTGATCAGTTTCCTGAATACCCGTGTTCACTATTACTACTTGTCTAGATGTTTATATAGCTGTTACATGAGGCTTATAGATGAGTTCATCTGCTCACCTGAGTTTCCTCAGTACATCTGGTGGATTAAATGTTCTGGTTGATTATTTCCTGCCTGCTTGTCGTTAATCAGAAATTCAGACTTAAACGTGAAACTTTGGGCTCTCCTGCGTGCAAGTGGGCTCATAATTGCCATTAAAACATTGAAAATTCGAATTCTGTTCCTAAACAAATGAGAAAAGCTGGGGGCGGGGCTAAACTCAGGCCCTGAACAATGTAACCTGAATCCAACAATAAAGTTTGTTTTACTAAATGTAAATATTGGCAATATTATTACAGTAACAAATATACAGTAACGTGCTTTATGTTGATTTAGGGGTCTGTAGAAACGTTGTCTCATTTCACCATGTACTGCGTCAGCTATATATGGCTGAAATGACAATAAAAACATCTTGACTCTTAACTATAAACGTTTGCGGACAACAGAATATAAAATCGTTGGGTGTTTTTGGAACATTCCATTCCACATTGTTCTTAAAATAAGCTCCAACTTCTGGAAAGATGTTCCTTCAAGGTTTGTGGAGATTTGTGTGAAATTCTTTCAGACACAAGGGTGTTAATAAATGACTTGAATTTACTAACTAATGGAGGTGAGGTGAGGACGCCTGGGAAAAATTCATCCCAAAGGTGTTCAAAAGGGTTGCAAGAGCTCAATGACAGGGCACTCAAGATCTTCCACTCCATCCCATGTAAAGCATATCTTCATGAAGCTGACTTTTGGGTGTTCTATTTCAGTAAAGGGAAATTTCATGCTACTGCATCCGAAGACATATAAAATTCCAAGTTTGTGGTAGCAGTTTGGAGAATATGCACATATGGCTGTAAATGTAATGTGTCCCAATACTTTTGTCAATATAGTTTTTTTGAAATACAGAACCATGGTGCCCAATGGTTATTTTTCCTGAATAGAATTTGTACTATAAGAGCGAGGGAGTTTATTATTAGGATGCAAAATGCTGACACTAGGACCTTGTTCCAGCTTCAGCAGGCTTTGCTGACCCTGCGGCAGCAGCAGGAGGCTCTCGCAGAGGAGCGCACCCCTGAAATTGAGATCGACGAGGAGAACGAGGAGGTGCAGGGAGAGGAGCTGGAGCGCCACAGGAGGGAGCAACCTCAACACCAGCATTTCAACCACAGGAAGAAGGAGCGCAGTAAAGAGAGTACGTACTCATTTCATTTTTTTTTTTTTGATTTAAGCCTGTTTTTCCTGAGAGTATGAACATGAAAGCTATTTTCCCAAACCAGGTGCAGGTCAGGAAACCGATCCTGGTTTCAAGTGTGACCTCAGTATATGTAAAAGTGACCTGAGTGTGGGGCTCAATGTCTGGGTGATTGGTTGAACTTGTCAGGTTGCTTCCTGTTTCACATTTTGCAGGGGGAATGTGGCAAAGACTGATGTATTATCAAGTGGCAGAGAATTCTCTATTTTCCATCAGTTAGAAGATGTGCAGGTTTATATATTATTGTGTAACAGCCTACACAGGGACTTATATAACAGGTAGATGACATAATCTAAAAATATGATCGAAGTCTGTAAAGCTTTCTGTGTTGACGTTCATTCAAGTTTCATTAAAGGAGTCTCCAGACTCCAGAAATGTCCTCAGGATGGAGGGTTGTGCGGTTTCTCAGCAGCACACAATACAATGTAATTGTAAATAGATAAAAAGCACAACATAAAAATTGTTGGGGGGGTGGGGGGATTATTATTATTATTAATATTTGTAAACAACATTTAAACAGTTTACATAAAAAAAAAAAAACCTTTTTTTTTTTTGTTTTAAATAAAATGCCTGCTTGGTTACATAATATATAAAATAATATTTTATAAAATGTAATAAAACTAGAATAAATCTAATTAATGCAATACACTTTTTTATTATATTGATTAAATAAAAAAAATAAAAATGGATTAAATTGGCACAAATTAAATTGATAAAATAAAATTAAATAAACTGAGAACATTTAAATAGTGTAGATTTGTTATACCATTTTTTGAGTGTGTGTGTGTGTGTGTGTGTGTGTGTGTGTGTGTGTGTGTGTGTGTTTTTTAAGATATGATCTACGTAACTGTTCTACTTATTTCAGCGTCCTTTAACAAATGTCGTCATTTCTTCTATCCTTCATTTATTTACTTATTTTCTCCTTTGAAAAGAAATTCTTGAAGCAAACACTAAAGAATTAAAGAAGGGCTAGGGTTAGCCGCTAACTAGGAAACGGCTAATGGCTAACATTAGTGCTATGGATTCAAGATTTTAGATTTTTTATTTGTCACAAACATAGTTATATGCAGGATACAACTTGCAGTGAAATAAAAAGTTGACAAAAATAAAGATTTTTTTTAAAAATCTTATAGTGCTAGCTGCTAGCCACTTCCTGGTTTGCAGCTAACGCTAGCGCTATTGCTTCTTTAGCGTTTTCATGCATACACAAAACAAATGGTTTTTCCAGTAAGTAGGGAGCAGCCACAGTGACGCTGCTCTAACTCTAGTGTCTTTTTTATATACCCCTGGCATTGTTGTGTATGTTTTCAAGATTAAAAATGCGCTCAAACTGCGAGGCGGAGAATTAGCAAACTTGCCGTGCGCCACTTTATACGTTCGTGAGGGAAAACAGATTGTAAATTCGCTCCAAGTTTTATTTGTCATATGTACAAATTTCAGTCACAGTTTGTACAATGAAATTCTTAAGTAAGTTAATATTTAAACAGAGTTAAAAATATTTTAGGTGTGCAACAAATATGCAAAGATAAGTTCGAAGTTCGGCACGTAAAAAGGATTGCATTCTGTACATTTCGGTACGAGCACGTGTATTGCAACACCCTAAATATTTACTCAATTTCTATTTATACCTGCTATAACATAGCATATATAGCATATAGCATTATGTAGTAACTAACCTAAATCTAAAGTGCTATTGTCATATCTTTAACGGTCTCTACTGGATAAATATCTCTGAACTCTTAATTTTCCTTTAACCCTATTTTAAGAACCTTATGTTTTAAAAGGTAGAAGGTTGTAGATCTGGAGCTGGAGATAAATGTTGATGTAACCATGCAAAAGCCTGGATAATACAGTTTTTCTTAGTTGCTTTGGAGTGTTGTTAAAATTATTTTTAAAAACAATTTGTAAAACCAGCACAACACAACGCATTTCTTGCAAAAGCCTGTAGTTTTCTCAAAATCCTTAGTTAATCTCTCAAAAGTGAGTATGTGTGTCAATGAACATCTCATTGCTTATCAGAATTCCTTTTGTCATTGTTTACAAATAAGATCGTCAAAATGTTCAGGAGGACGGCGCACGGTTTCAGCGTTTCCTCATGTAAACCACGGTTTGGGTTACAATGACTTGAAAAATGCACATGATGTGGAGGTTAAACAAGTCATTTTGAGAATTTCATTTCTGATCTATGAAATGCTCCAAAGCAACTGAGAAGAACTGTAAAGGATGCTCAGACACCAGAGAATCACGTCATGCTTCCTGAAGGAGAAAGATAAAAAATCTTTAGGACTGCACAAACATCAATTCAATTCATCTTCATTTATATAAGGCTTTTGAAATTGTTAAAAGCAGCAACAATGTCCTGCAGTAGGCTTTTATGACCAGAAGGTGGCACTATTTGTACACTTGTCTTATTTACTTTGAGTCAAATGATATGAGATTTCTCCCTCTGGGCAGTGGAGTGGAGTGGACCTTTTTATTTTTCCCTATAAATAATGCATTGCATGTTTTTTAATGCAGGCCTGGATCTTTTTCCTTCAGGTGCTATGGCCAGCACAGAGGTGCGACAAAAACTGCACGACTTTCTGCTGAATAAATCGGCCAAAGACACGCCTTCATCTGGTCACCCGCTCAACCAGCGCGCCAAACTCTGGTACATGTACGTGAAGCTTCTCTGACGTTTGATTAACCTGGAAACTTGAGATTAATGTCGTGCTTGGTATCGTCATTAAGACCTTAAAGAGTTTTGGTGTTTGATATCTACATCAAACTAAGATCTGTATCATATGGTGCATCAATGATGTGAAAATCTGTATACAGTATGTTCAGTATATTTGAACATATTTGACCAATTGGTGTCTGATGGTTGGTTTTCTTTTTTTAGCTGTAACCGTCATGCAATTCAGACCCAAGGTCTTTTTCTGTAAATGTTCTTTTACACCCAGTTTGTGCAATTTACCGTAATCTATGAATGGAATGGAAAAAGCTGCACCCACTAGCTGATCACTCTTACTGGAAAAAGGAAGTGATGATGATGAGGAGGAGGAGGACAACGATGACTATGATGTAATAACACTCAAATTTTTCCTTAAGAAAGGAAATGAAAATTCTGGCATGTCTTTATGAAAGAGGTTTTGGGTGAGAATAACTTCCATATGGTCTCATTGTTCAAGATCGGAAGAAGCAAATGGTATTTTAGTGGTTAAGACATTGGAATCTGGATTAGGAAGGTTATGAGTTCAAATCCCAGCACCACCAAGCTGCCACTGCTGGACCCTCAAACAAGGGCCTTAACCCTCAGTTGTAAGTTGTTCTGGAAAAGAGCGTCTACCAAATGTTATAAATGGAAAAAATATACTTGCAAATACGCCAAACAGCCTTGTGTTTCCTAGTATACACTTACGGGAAAATTAAAATGATTATCTAGACATTTCTGGATAATTATAATGATTCATTTTTCAGTATTTATCTTGTCTTAACTTGTCTTTTATTATGATTATTATTATTATTATTATTTATTATTATGTCATTTCCTCAGCACCAGCCAGCACATGTCCATGGAGCAGAAGTCCCCCCCTTTAGGAGAGACACCTCCTACATTCAAATCCCCTCTGCCCTCTGGCCTGGACACCAGGGAGGAGGACTTCCCCCTCAGGAAGACGGGTAGGTCACAGTGCAGAGGTCGACAGCAGAAATAATGCTGCTGTGAATAAACAGTTAACAAAGAAAACCAGAGAGAGAAAGAGAAAGAGAGATAGAGAGAGAGAGAGAGAGAGAGAGAGAGAGAGAGAGAGAGAGAGAGAAAGAGAGAAAGAGAGAAGGAGGCTTGGTTACAAACCCTAGATGCATATTACGGATGGTAAGATTTACCAATTCGCTTCGGTGCATCATCATAAAAGTTAACAATACAAATCTGCATTTGAATGCCGATTGTTTAAAACAGATTTGTGTAGGTAAACACTTTTTTATTTATATTTAATTATTAGTAGAAACGCTATACTTTTATTATTTGTGAAAATTACCAATATTAGATATGTAGATTGATTTCTCCTCAGTAAACACTGCGGAGACCGAGGCGTGTCCTGAGAGTCACATAGAATATAGATTAACATGGCAGAGGTAGAGCTGCAACTTCCTGTACACAGAACCGGAAAAGAACATCTCATGAAGGCATTTAAGTAAATGTATAATTTGTGTCTGAAGCAAAGAAAAAAATATATGAAATTAAATTGTGTGGAATCAAATCGGATCGCACCGCATCAGAATAGGGGTGAATCGTATTGCATCGCTACAGTAGCTGCTTTATATGTATCTTTAATATGACCTGTGTCAGGGATTTCAGTAGCTCCATTTACATTCTTCAAACCTCAGTTATTTATTTCACTCCATACTTCATACCACTGCCAGGTTTAATTCTCAATGGAGATTTTTTTCCACAAGATGTGGATTCCTATGCTGTGGGATCTTTCCTCTATGGTGGAGGTTCCATGTAATCTAAACCTTCACTGCAGAGTCTTCAAGATTACATAATATAAGTACCTGAAACATACAGATCTGAGGAACAGGATTCACAAGAGTTTTTTTTTTTCCCGTCTGTGCACTCCAGTCCAGCAGTGGGCTGGATTGCTCCGATCGCTGGTACGTCACCCTTCATAGAAAACTAAAGAAGGGGAAGAAAACGTAATCAGATCGCTGATTTGTTCCTACAGCACACTCTCAAGCTCTGGTAAAACATACCATTCTAATATTAAACGTTATATATCAAACCATGCAGGCCACTGTGCATTTCACCCTCAGGCCTTCAGTGGTGTCCTATCTGAATCAATCCACCTCTTAATACCGTCATTATGACGCTTATAGAAACAATCAATATTATAGAGAAACGCAGTATAACAGAGCGCTGCACCACAGACAAGCAAGAAACCCAATGAACACAAAAGAACAAGTCTC
This sequence comes from Silurus lanzhouensis, assembly GCA_039877035.1. NCBI lineage: Eukaryota > Metazoa > Chordata > Actinopteri > Siluriformes > Siluridae > Silurus > Silurus lanzhouensis. Next base: position 1,742,328 of record JBCEWE010000484.1, on the reverse strand, counting down.
CTTTCACTGTAGCCACAGCTGCACCACCTGCATACATCATCTTTAGCAGGAGCGTCGATATTAACCTCATAAAATGACCCCTGGGTTTCCCAATTTTTTTGTGCATTACGGTTTTCCTGGGGATTCGAAATTTCAGGCAAATAGAAAACACAAAAGTAGATGTTCATGAAAAAGCTTAACAACCATTTTAAACTGTCTTGACGTGATCGGACGCCTGCTAGTGATCAAATCGCAGTCTGATTGGTTAAAGCAACAGCTTCAAGCAGGATAGATTTAAAATTATCAAAAGCCTGCGCTTTTAAGTTCTGCTGGTCTTAAGGCAATACGTGATGTGACGGCTGGAATCTGATTGGAGAGAAACCAAAACACCTGAAAGAAACGCTATGAAATGAAAAGAATAGACCTTTGGGAATAATTGAATACATATTAATGGGCAAAAAATATATTAAAACATAATTCAGTAATTATGATAGCGTTTGAGCCATCAGAGATGGTCTTGCTGGCCCTGATGGCTCTCCACTCATATATAATATATACTAGAAGTTTCTGTATACAACATCCACCTCTAATCCGGTACAGTTCCTGGATATGTCATTACTCAATATGTGTGTAATGGCCTAGGAATAGGAGCAAGAACTCAAACTCACGAAGGTGGCGCAAACATACTGAATGATTTCATTTCCTGGAATCGACATCATCTAGTGATGTGATTTTTCCGGCATGTCATACAGGTGTTTAGTGGGATGAGTGTGAATGCGGATGAGAGTCGAGCCTCATTAAACGCGTGTTATCGGGGCCCCGGCGCTGGCGACGCTGCCTAAATGTTAGCAGATGAGCCTGAGCGATATTTAATCACGAAGATCAGAGGTCAGCAGTGTGTGTCATGGAGCCTGTAGCCCTGCGGTCGGAGCTAATGAGGCTTACTAGTGGCCCTGTTTACCTTCAGGGTCAGCCTGGTGATACCGGTGGCCTGTGTCCCCGAATACTGCTCCGGGGCACCCAATGCAGGCTTTTGCAAACAATTACCCAAAGGAGAGGTTAAAGGCACCGGGTCCAATCCAGGCTGCTAGTTTGGCCCCTAATCACGGTGAAAAAGGGGCAAGTGCACTAGATACGGGCTAAAACTCGTAGGTGGAGGGCAGAGGGGAGCTAGCTTTAGGCTGTGTGTTTGTCCCGGGTCTCTGATGAGGACTGCTATACCTCCAAGTCTTAGTTATTTATGCAGAGGACGTTTAATATAGGTATTTGACCTTTCCCCTTTGTCCTAAAGCCTTCCTTTTGTCCTTAGGACATCAGCGTCCCTTCTATATGTCATGATATTAGAATTGAACTAATTTAGTTCATTATAAATGAAGAGCAAGTCTTACAATAAAATCTATGATTATTTTTTATTGTTTTATTTTCACATGGCAGCTTCAGTGACATTTCGCTTAGCAATGAAGACGAGACATTAATGTTTTATAATGATATGATACGATATAAATGATATATGCAGATAGATTTAACTGTACTGTAATTTTCTACTGCGGAAACGGAACGCGGTTTAGCCTCTACCAGAACTGCAAATAGCAGCATTGTAGAAATGAACAAAGTGCAGATAAATATGTAAATATATGTACAATAAATAAATAGGTAGGCTATGCAGAGGCTGTAAAGCAAATAATAGTATGTTGTGTGTGTACTGATGCGATATGATTCTTTTATGACCCTAATATGAAGCAGTGTGATTCGATTTCAATTTCATTCAACACAATGCGATTTAAAGGAAAAAATACGATTCGGTGCAATTCAATATGGTTCAGACAGTTCACTTTTATTTCTTTGCTTCAAACAGACAGCAAATCATCAATTTGTGCCTTCTGACTTCTAACACATGGCTATTTCATAAACACTCCTTTGTAGTGCAAAAAAACATGAAATATAGCCAGATGTTATTTTTTTTTTTCTGACTAAAGGGAGATTCAGCTCTACCTCTGCCATGTTAATCTGTATTTTATGCGACACTCAGGACACGCCTTGATACATCATATTCACGTAGAAGCAGTGGTGCAGAGAGAAACAGTTCAGAGAGAAGAATTCAGTCTACATATAAAATATTGCTCACAAATTATTGGTCACTTTCTAAATAATAATAGTATAGCACGTGTCTACTAATAATTATATAAATACTTTTACATACTCAAATATGTTAAAAGCAATGAATGTCCCAAAAATGTCAATTTATCACATTGTTAACTTTTATGCTGATGCGCTGGCGTGAATCGGTAAATGTTACCATCCCTAATATTATACATTGTACATTGTATGTTCAATAATTGTTATAGCAGCATTTAATTGAATGTAGTTGTTATAGTTACCCACATGTCCCATTCAAAACCACATTGGTGTAAACGTTTGCACTCAGCTATGTTACAGACATCAACAGTGACCTTATAAAAGCTCTCATGCCTCATGATATCCTTGAAAAGTATATGTTTTTCAATAATTGTATGGTCAGATCACCCAGCAGTCCCAGAAAGCGGGGGTCTGATCTGAGCTTTGCTGGGAACTCTTATCTGACTAAGCTGATTTATGGGAAGAATGACTCGCTCTGGCTGAATATTTTGGAGTTGACAGCCACAATGTCAGCCCCGCACGTTTGCAAAGTAAGGCGACACCCTGCCCATGGGTGTGATCCTACCAAGATCAGAAATAGGCCTGTTTTTTATCCACACACTGATTTTTTTTTTTTTGCATAATTTTCAGTTCAGTGCAAAAAAAAAAATTTGTCAGAGGGTCGTGTGGCTCACACAGGCAGGAACAGTGCAGCCCTCCAGGGGGGTGTTTCCTGCACTGTGTCTGAGTCCTGTATGCAGTTCTGGCCCCCTCACCTTTTCATCCTCCCTCAATAACTCAGGTAACAGCTTTTTAAAGGGGGCCGGCTGCTCACATTTGGAGATACAAAAACAACAGGAACGAAACAGAGGGGGGGAAGCAATGAGAGAAAAAATCCCTTTTTTTTTTTTTTTTTAGGCTGAATAATTTGTCTGTGCTGACAAGACGGTCTGCAGGACCACTTCCTGCATCTCCGGTTGCAGGCAATAGATCAGAAATAGAAAAGATAGAGAGAGCATGGCCAATTAAAACACGAAACACTTCCTTGGGGTGCTAAGTGCACGGTTTTTACGAGGGCAGTCGAATTCCCTTAGGAGGCTCGCTCCTGCATGATGTAAAACGCCGCCCTGCATGATGTATGCAAAACCGAAAAGATGTAGAAAAGTCTTGAAGCTGCTCTGTATCTTGGAATGTGTGTATGTTTTCCTCCCCCACTTCCTGTCTGTCCTGCTCTGATTCGGGCTGGCAGGGGGTGAGGTGGCTGAAGAAGGGGAAGCCGAGGGTGGAGGGAGGATCATAAAGGTACCGTTTGTTCTCTGCCCTGCTCGGGACCTTGTGTGGATGAGTGATTGACAGGTCGAAGGGATAGGCGGGGCTGGGAGATGCGGGGTCAGTGGGATGGATATGTTTGTTTAAGGAGAGGTAACAGCAGGAGAAGAAGAAAGTGAAATGCTCTGCCTGAGCCCTGTGCCTACAAACACTCATTTATAAAGGCAGTTTAAAAAGAATTTTTAAAAAGAATTTCACTTTTTTCAGGAAAATGTTCTTTTAAAGTAGTGCATTTTACATCTAGGTCTTTAGTGGTGTCCTACCTAAATCAATCCACCTGCTATAGAAACCATCATTATTATACAGAAACACAATACAAGGTGGGATCAAAAAGTTTTGAGTCTAGTTTTGTAAAATGCCAACAGGTGGCAGCACAAGGCTGCACGCACAGTCACATGAAGCACAGATCTTTATAAGTCAGTGTGCCAAAAGACACATCAAGAGCTGTGCAACTGGTGCTATTCTGACCACGTGTTTTACCACGTCTGCTATTCTGACCACGTGTGAACTCTGTCACCGAACTTGTGGGTTTCTCACCAAAAACAACATGATCTCCACCCACCGTACTCGCCAGATTTGGCTCCTTCGGACGCCGTCTTTCCGAAGATGACGATCAGCTCAGAGGTCGCAGAAGGTGCTTTAAATGCTTTGAAAAGAAAACTCCCAGGACACATTCCAGAAGTGGCAGGAACGCTGGGAGCGCTGTATTGCTGTGCGAGAGGACTATTTTGATGTTAATGGTGTGTAAATGTAGATAAATAAAGTACTTTCTTGTAAACAGAACCCCCCCCCCCCCCCCCCCAAAAAAAAAGTGTTATTACTAAACCAAGAAACCCAATAAACCCAATTCAACAAGTCTCCTTTCCCTGAAGCCACAGCTGCACCACCCCATACATAATCTCTAGCAGAATCATCGACCTTTAGTTTTCCCTGAATTTTTGTGCATTACGGGTTTCCTGCAGATTTGAAATGAAGGCAAATTGTGTCAGCCTGATTACACAAATTTAGATACAAAAGATTTGGCAACCCACAAACCCAGCAACCTCTCCAGTTGTAGTCAAAAAGAATGTCTGAGAAGATTTTAAAAAACAAGTTTGATTTCTTCCCAGATAATGCTAAGTAGAGATTTAGAAAATGATTGTCACATTCACAATGATCACCTTTAATACTAATGCTAACTTTTAGCAAACCCAGTAAAACAATGGAATAATTTAAAGGTTTATAATTTTCAATGGAATGCTAGCAAGATGGCTAACATTAGTAAAACAATATTGAAATATGTTTTATTAAGTGGTTTTTTTTTTTTATATTACTAACATCCACTAGCTTGCTAGCTAGTTTGACAGGATTTCTGAGAGACATATTTCTGAATGTTGACTAGCTAATATGCGACCATTAGCTATCTAGAAAGCATGGTCTAGTCAGAATGTCTGAGAGGATTTCTAAAACATGTTTGTCCCCAGAGATAATAGTAGCTTGAGTAAAAAAAAAAAAAAGATTTATTGGTATATTCATGATCACCTTCACTGCTAATGCTAACTCTAAGCTATTTGAAGGTTGAAAGAAAAGACGACTTAAAGGCAGAGACTGAAAATGGGCTATGAAACTGGATGGATTTATGAAAGTCTTTGCACTCAAGCACTTTTATGTTCATGGTTTAAATTTGACGCACTTTTAGGTCAGGAGAAACTAAAAAAAGCTACACAGGTGCATGCAGGCTTGTTAGTGCGGCACCCCGTTTGGTCCGTGCAGGCCCGAGAGCCCTCAATTCTCTGGTGTTTGTGTAAGGAAGTTTGAGTCGAGGCCACATTCGAAATGCCCTTTAATGACGCTCACTAATGTAAACACCTGGGCCAGGTTGTCGTATTTTTCCAGCGAATTAAAAACATGTAAATCCTTCCTGCTAATTGTTGTGCAAATATTTTTTGTAGTATTTTTTCTAATAGCCCTTATTCATCATGTGTCAGTGAAAGCCGTGGAACAATATTTTGCAATAGCAAAGGCTCGTCCGCCAGCTTACAACATCCAGTGTTTCTTTTTTTCCCCTTACATCAAGTGTTTTTAATCAATTGTAAGATTTTCTCTGGGGAAAATAAAGCCAGCTAATGGTCCTTCCTCTTAATGAGCTTCGGCTCCACAGAGACCGGATTTTACAGTGGCAGTAAATCTGCTCTCTGGAGCGGCTTTGATTCCGGATCGATGACGTCGGCGTGAAAACGGGAACGAACGTAAAGGACAAACATTCGTTCACACGGATCTTTTTTTTTGTGAATGAAGCGAAAGTCATAGGATGAATAAAGCATTTTCCAGTAATGCAGAATTCTGTGTGTGTGTGTAATTGTAAGTCAGTGTGTAAACACTATAAGTCATTATCCTCCAACATCTTTTGAAAAGCCACATCCCAGAGTGAGAGAGTATAACACGTTATAACCATGCCGTTTCCTGAATGTTTACTTCCTGCATCTTTGGTGCCCACGCAGTAGCTGGCATGGATGAAGGCGGCGTCTCAGAGACACTTGTTTTTGCTGTGTGACGAAAAGTGGAGGTGGGGGATTCCTCTCTCACAGACAGCCAACACACACAAACACACACTGGACACACACACATACACACATGGCATCTGTGTGTTAGTTTAACCGCTGCTACTGTAGAGAGACTGTGGTTGCCTGGCCGGCAGGTAGCGGACTTTTTCACTTAGAGCTCTGTTGCTCTGGACTAATCCACTCCAGATGAAGCAGCGAAACGATCCCCTCTATTTCAACTTCATTACAGCTGGGATGTGTCCCACTGAGGCCTGAGAGCTCTCGTATAACCCTCGTACTCAGCTGAGGTTAATGTACCTGCATTTGATTCATTGCACAAGGTGTTTATATAGATCACAGTCTTGCTTTGGTGGAGATATAAAGACGTGATAACTCTAAACGGACACGAAATGGTTTAGCCGTATCATTTACATTTTAGCGGTTTTAACAGAAAGAAGCTAGACATATTATTCTTAATGGAGATCCCTGGTCAGCCATTCAGAGGCAAGAGTATGATGGAACATCTACTGGCCTTGACCTGGAAACATTGTAATCTCGATCAGAAACATATCCTCATACTAGTAGGTCACTAAGAAAGTGTAACGAGTTAGGGTTTTTTGAAGGTTGTTTGTTACGTCACCTAGAAGAAGCTCATTCCAAAACATGGATACAAGGACAGAAGAATGTGGATGCACAACAACTTTATACTTTGGAAAAGGGTTGGTGGAGTCAAGCGTTACTCGAAGATTTAAAGCAGAGCAGGTTGTTCTGAATGCTTGTTTTTTGGCTTACATAGGCAAACATCAGGGTTTTTAAAAGTATAATGAGGTAATCACCTTCATGGAATTCGTGCCGGATCTACGAAACGCTGTCCAAACGGCGACCTTTGAGCTGGATCTTTGGGAAGTGAGATCTGGCAAGAAACTCAAGTGTAAGGAGAGCTCGGTGACAGGGTCAGAATAGCAGACGTATTTGGATGCACTAGCATTAGAGTCTCGTTCTGTAGTTCCCCCAGATACCTGGTGAAGCATTTACACACATGCGAGTCAGTTGGGCTTTAACAGCTGCTGCTGGTGTAGACAACATGATGAAAAACCGTACAAAAAAAAGACTCAAAAGTTACAACTGATTGTGACGTACGGAAAAGCTAAATAGTGACGTACGGAAAAGCTAAACAGTATCAAATGTGTTAAGTTGGAGCCTATTAACATTAACATATGGATCGCAAATTGCAAAAATGTTTCATTACGTCTCATCTTATCTCTGTTTTTGTCTCAGCATCCGAGCCTAATCTGAAGGTGCGCTCACGGCTGAAGCAGAAAGTTTCCGAGAGGAGGAGTGGCCCTATCCAGCGCCGCAGAGACGGCAGTGTGCTTGTCACGC
>JBCEWE010000484.1:1670000-1730000 GCA_039877035.1 Silurus lanzhouensis | reverse complement strand
TGCTGTATATGTAAAATAACCTCCACTCTTCCGGGAAGATGTTCCACTAGATTTTGTGGAGATTCATTCAGCTACAAGGGTGTTAGTAAAGTCAGGTACTGATGTAGGTGAGGAGAGGAGGCTTGGGGTGCATTAAACATTTACATTCATCCAAAAAGGTGTTCAATAGCGTTGGAGCTCTAAAGCAGGAGATCTTCCATAACTTCCAAAGTATATCTTCATGAAGCTGGCTTTGTGCACAGGGGCATTGTCATGCTGGAACAGGTTTGGGTCTTCATTGTTATTAAAGGGAAAATGTCATGCCACCTCATCCAAAGATTCCTATACAATTGTGTGCAGATCTACATATGGCTGGAAAAGTCCAGTGTCCTAATACTACGCCTAAACTGGACGCAATTCACTGTTATTTATGTGTGCCGTTTTTTTTGATGACACAGTAAAGACAATGTGCTCGTGAAATTCTAAAATGCATGTTATGTACCTAAATGATTTATCCTAGCATGTTCAGAATACCCATAACGCACCATTGTGAATACATACTGTATGGCATCTGTAAAAAATGCAAATAAATGACTTTATCTTCTTCTTCTTTCGGCTGCACAGTGGATCATCCTTCTCCATATCACTTTGTCCTCTACATCTGCCTCTTTCAAACCAAAAATGACAGAAGGATCTTTTTTTTTTCTATGAATGTTTATACAACTTCTTAATTTGCCTTTAAATTGTATAAAAAAGCAACAGTAAAACAGCAGGCGTGTTCCTATACTGGACTTTTAGTGAATCCTCGTGACCCTCTTCATAAAGTTTGAATATATCACCCATCCACAAACACACACACACACACACACACACACACACACACACACACACACACACACACACACACACACACTTGAAGAGAAGGAGACATAGTCTGGACAAACAGGCTAATTTTGAACAGGTCGTCTGACTGCACTGTCTAAATCTATCACGCATATAGCGTTTCCAGCGAGGCCATGATAGGAAAAGTTCCTTTATGGAAAGGTGTGAAACTCTAGAATTATCCCAAACACACACACACACACACACACACACACACACACACACACACACATAAGGTTGGGCAAAGATACTTCAAAATGTATTTTAAAATAAAATACCAAATACATTAAGTGTATCAAAATAAACTACAAATTATAGCAGCCACGCCGTGTATCAAAATTAACTACTGTATTTTTGTATTTTAAAAATACTAAAAGGTCCTTTTATAAGGGAGCATGACATTTCTTCACAAACCTTCCATTGATCTGTTTCTACACCATCGCACCGACTAATGTTTAATAACAGCAGCTTTTCTCTGGTCGAGTCACGCAATAAATCTGACACATGCAACCAGTTAATAGATCAAATATTCACATACATTTCTCTGTGATCTCCAAAATGAAGGTTAGTTTTAAAGTAACCAACAGTTTAATGTTTGAAAGTGTGCAAAAGACTCATAATTGTATCCTTATTTAGTTACTTGGTGTTTCAATGACAAACAAGTCATTCATAAGAAGACGAGTGATGGCACCTGCATTCATAGCAACTGGTTTCTAATTAATTACTTTAATCACTGAACTAATTGATCATTTGTTTGTTAATCATAAATATAATAATGTACTGTGTTAGGCAGCCATTTATACAATGGAATGCAAAATCATGATCCTACTTAACAGCTACTTTAAATGGGTAAAATATTCAGCAATCAAAACTTTATTTATCGATCATTCAAACCTATTTGAAAGCTGACAGCCTGCAAATTTTCTAGCTATGAACACTTTCATATGGATACATTTTTCTGTTCTGACTTCAACAAGTCTGGGCAAACGACCGAGCAGGCACCAATCAGAGGCCTCATTTTTATGATGTCATCATGTAGAACTTCTTACAATGTATTTTATAGTATTTTAAAACTGCAAAAATACAAAAGTATTTTGATACAAAATATGAAGCCATTTTCATCAACCCTTTTAAATACTATACCTATTATATATTCGAAATACATACTTGAAATCCATGTACCATAAAAACTGCCCAACCCTGTGTGTGTGTGTGTGTGTATATATATATATAAGCTGTCAAAGAGTCGATGGCAGAAAAAAAACGATGTCGACGTTTGACCACAACATGATTGTATATGATAAGTTACAGTTTGGGCTAAAAAAAGAATCAGCCCTGGCACTCGACAGATAATTTGCTGTATTTTTGCATACAAAAAATAAAAAAATTGTGTGAACTAAATGCCAAAATATATATATATTTTTTGGTTTTATTTATTTAATTTTTCTTGAAAGAATTGAAGGTCTTAGAGCTGCTTGCCCACTTATACCAACCAGTCCTAATATATTCCTACTTATTTGTATAACCATATATATTTCTCTCTCTTTCTGTTGCAGAAGTATTTGCCACAGGGTGGAATTCTGAAGGCAGACGGATCTCTTGCTCTGCTGAACCTTTACACGTCACCTTCCCTTCCGAACCTCACCTTAGGACTCCACTCTGGCCCTTCACCAATCAGTGTGAGTTATTTTTACACCTCTTTATTAAAGAGAATGGGATGAAATCAGATAAACAGAGTCTCATTGCGGATCAACATTTTGGAATTTGAACTAATGTGTAGTTTCCATTTGAGACATTAAACATCTTGCTAGTGATTAGCAGTGTTTATTGGATATTGGCTGCATAGGCCGTGACATTGAGATGTTGTAAGAGCCTCTTTGGCATAGAATATGGAATACACTTATAAGTATAATTCACATCAGTGCATAAAAGTACAAGTTGCCATTTGAATCATCTTTTTAAACATATTTGAACCAGTGAAAAACACTTAACATTTATTATTTAGAAAGTGGCAATAATTTACAATATTTAAGGTTGTGGTGGTCTAGTGGTTAGGATGCGGCGCTCTCACCGCTGCGGCCCGGGTTCGATCCCCGGTCAGGGAACCAACCCCAGACATTAGGGTTGCACAAGCCAGTGCACTCTTAGTGCCGGTCCCGAAAGAAAGTTTTTATGTATGTAGATCGATTTCTTGTCGCTAAACTGTTTCTCAAGCGCGTTCTCTCAGCACCGCTGCTGCTACCTGAAAATGACCTATCACAACACTACAGAGACCAGGACGTGTTCTGAGAGTCACATAGAATACAGATTTACATGGCAGAGGTAGAGCTGTAACTTTCTGCAGACACAACAGGAAAAGAACATCTGGTTTTTTTTCATCTTTTTCTTTGTTTTTGCACTACATTGGCATGTTTGTGAAAGAATTCAGAAGGCACTTAAGTAAATTGATGATTTGCTGTCTGTCAGAAATATAGAAATAAAAGTGATCCGTACCATATTGAATTGCATTGCCTCATATCTTTTCCGTATCGTATTGCATGGAATCGCATTGTGTTGATTCGAATCCCATCGTTAGCTGCTACATATGTATCTTTAATGGATCGTATCGTTAGCTATGCATCGCAGCGGCCTCATTTTTGGAGATACACGTCCCTAATATTCTAAATATATAATTGTGCTACTCTCTGTAATCTCACCCAATGTGAGGAATGCGCAAGCGTGTAGTACCATATGAGGTTTTATGTACATGTAATGAGAAGTGAATTTGAAATGAAGTGAAGTTAAAGGAAAAGTCTCCCTATATGGAAATACTTCAGTGAAGTAAAAATGCACGGAAAAGATACTTAAGTACAATAACGAATTAAATTTACTTTGTTAATTTGTTCACCACTATAACCAGGCAACGTCTGACAATCGGTGTGAGAGAATGAAACCTGCACCGCTTAATACTTCCATGTCCATAATTGTCATAACGCAATAAAATTCATAACATGCCCAGAAACAGGAGCCAGAGCTCACTCTGCACAGGAACAGATATGAATAGAAGAAGACGAGGTATCCGAAGCAGTATTTTTAGGAGTAAGCGAGCCATCAGGCTACATTCTATTTCTGGAGAAAGCAAGAAATGCCGTAAGAGGAATTCTCCTTCTGGGACAGATAAGAATACGTCCAGAATCATTCTCATCGCAGAGAAACGTACAGTCATGTGGCTGTTTTTGTTGCATAGTCAACAGGACCGCTGAGAAAACAGACTGTAGAGTGTTTTAATTTAGAATGATAGAAGAAAAAAGAGAGAATAACAGAGAAAAAAGAGACATGGTGCTAGTTTTTGACTTTTTTTCTCCCCCTTTTTTTAAAGCCTTTGCTTTAACTTCATGCTAGCACAGCTACGGGGGGTTTTGCCCTCTGACCCAGAGGCTTTCGAAGTTTGTGCGTAAATAGGGAGAGTGAGTTTTGGGTTTCAGAAAACGCTCTTTATCGCCTCATTCATCACAGCCTGATAAAACCGTAAGGAAACTGCCCCTCATAAATATGCACTGCCAGGTTTTAGATTTCAGGTTAGCCACTTGTTATGCAACCAGTGTGCACACATGAATGCTTTGAACTTGTTTTATGCTTGAGTTCGAGACTTTTTTTCTTTCTTACCAAACGTAACGCGGTTCAGCAGCAGGATTTCAGAGCTCACGTGATTCTGGATGTTTTTGTTATGAAGAGACTGAATTCCTCAAGCACAAGTGGACAAGTTACATATTTGACTCATGACCTGCTGACAGGAAATAACATGCAGTACTGAGATATAGAAAGAATAATGGTGTATAGACACCTTTCAGAAATAGGTTTCAAATGGGATTAACCAACAAACAGTTAAATAATTGTCAAAAATTTAACACACTTTCAGCCTTATTAATTTACCATTATACCGTAGTCTATTACGGACGTCCTACAATTTCTTTATTTCTTTCTTGTTTTTTCGTGATCTCGACATAACATTGTTTCCTTGTGATCAGTACCTGATTTTTCTGTGCATTTGGCAGAATCACAAATAATCCCAGTCACTCAGCCTCTTAAAAAAATGCCATCAGGCAGGTGGTACCAGAGAATCATTAATGAACTGTAATACAGTCTCAACACGGACCACAACATATTTGCATAATCTGTTAACACACTGGGACTGCGCAATTCCTAATTCTCAGAACCACTTATACCATTGCACTCAATACTATTGCACCTTATTTGCACACTACGTATCTTTTGCATTTGTACACACCTACTGTAAGCTATAGATTCTACCAGTTATCCTCTGTCTTCCATATTCGTTAATTAAATACCTCATGCTAATATGTAATATATGTAAATATTCATATAATTAATTTAATACGTAGATACATTTCCTTTTTCTACCTACAAATTGACGAAATGTCAATGACATCTGTATTTATGACAAATAAAACTTGAAACTTGAAATAAGAGCATGTTCTAGAGGCAGCATCATTTATAATAACCATAACTAATAATTTGTGGCAGCGGGTGCGTTTACGTATTATCCATGATGCTGCATCTGAAACGTTCCTGATGATCAGTACTTATTTTTTCGGGGTACTCGGCATAAGAGCAGCATCATTACAGCATCATGGATAATAACCGTATCCATTTGTGGCATTGTGGTGAGACCTGCGATGTTGTATGGTTTAGATACAGTGGCATTGAGTAAAAGACAGGAGGTGGCGCTGGAGGTAGCAGAGCTGAAGATGTTGAGGTTTTTGTTGGGAGTGACGACGATGGACAAGATTAGAAATTAGTTTATTAGAGGGACAGCGCATGTAGGACGTTTTGGAGACAAGGTGAGGGAGGCGTGATTGAGATGGTTTGGACATGTGCAGAGGAGGGACATGGGGTATATCGGTAGAAGAATGCTGAGGATGGAGCCACCAGGAAGGAGGAAAAGAGGAAGACCAAGGAGGAGGTTTATAGATGTGGTGAGGGAAGACATGCAGGTAGTTGGTTTGAAAGAGGCAGATGTAGAGGACAGCGGTATGGATACGGATGATCCGCTGTGGCGACCCCTAATGGGAGAAGCCGAAAGAAGAAGAAGAAGATTTGTGGCAGTGGGTAAATATGATTATTATCCATGATGCTGCCTCTAGAACATGCTCTTATGCCGAATACAATGCCTGACAACATGTTTAATATATAACCGTGAAAAATTGTGGTAGTTGTGGAATGGAGTTTGCCAAAAACAAGCCTATTTCAAGGCATATACATGTGTTACAGGTGGTGATAATGGATGATTCTACTCAAGAAAAATCGTACATCCTGTGAGATGTGACTTACACGACAGTTTAACATTCTCAATAGAGTGTCCATAAAATCTTTTATTGATCGGAGATCAGAGCTTGATCGTGCTCTGGAACATTTTCAGTGTAAATATTGATTCCAGCTCTGAAATCTAGTTCAAAGATGCTGAGTGTGCGATTATCCACAGGTTTGGTTGTTGTGATTATTAAAGAGTCGATAATGTCACCGTCATTTGGACTGTGGATCTACAATAAGGTTAAATTTATACAGTTAAAGGGGTTAGTTAAAATGTTTCGTCAATAACCTGCATGCTCGAAAAAGATGAAAGCACGAGAAGTACACTAGTTTACTTCTGTTTACTTTTTGAACATCTCATTCCATATTTAGTTCCCATTTCCTGTTATAATAACCTCCACTCTTCTGAGAAGATGTTCCACTAGATTTTGGAGTGTGCTTGTGGAGATTTGTGTAAGATTCCTTCTCAGTCAGGTACTTATGTAGGTGAGGTGAGGAGGCTTTGGGTGCAGTCAGCGTTCACATTCATAGCAAAGGGTTGAGGTCAGAGCTCTATAGCAGGAGATCCTCCACTCCAACCCATGTAAAGCATATCTTTATGGTGCTGGCTTTGTGCAGGTTTGCGCAAATTGTGAGCCTCCAACCACATATGGCTATAGAACATATAGAGTATAGTGTAGTGTAAGTCTATGCATGATTGTTATAAATATAAATAAATTAATTAATTGGTCAATTGATTGTGTCGTTAGTTTTTCTGGTCGTTTCAATAAACCCTCATTATTTATTCAAGGGATCGGTATGTCTCTAACTTCGTCTGTCTAAACACTTTCTTTCTGTTGGTTGTCCTGCAGCCTGCTTCATCGTTGAAGGAGCGAGCAGGTGAGGCGAACTCCGTGTCAGCCGCCTCACGAGAGCCGAAGGTGAACACCAGCCATCAGGCTCTGCTGCAGCACCTGTTACTGAAAGAGCAGACCAGACAGCAGAAGATGCTCTCGTCTGGTCAGTTTTTAAATGTAGGGTTACACTGCGTTTACGGTTTGTGCAGAATTCTCATTGTCTTTTCCTCTGTTCCTCTTTATCTACTCTCAGGCAGTGGCTCGGTTCTGCCCCAGTCTCCCCTGGTGAACAAGGAGCATTCGGGCGGAGGCTCTCGCCCCAGGCAGCCTCGGCACCGGCCTCTGAACCGGACCCAGTCGGCGCCGCTTCCCCAGAGCACGTTGGCCCAACTCGTCCTCCAGCAGCAGCACCACAACTTCGTGGAGAAACAGAAGCAATACCACCAGCAGGTTCACATCAACCAGGTACCTCATTTGGCTCAAACGCTGGTGTTTCAATTAGGCCAAAGTCTTTCAGGCTACGAATACAATAATCCGGATAAAAAAAAAAAAAAAGCATCACGTCCACACTTTAAATTTCAATTGTTTCGCAAATGTTGCTCATCTGCACCGAAAAGTCTGAAAACGCTCACATCCTTGTATTGTGCGTGAGCAAAACGTGAGGCGCTTCGACCAGCGGCATTTCCGATCAAGCCCTGGCAGCGTGTGAGGTCTGGAAAAAGCAGTAACGCTGCAGTACTGTAGCTCATCATGACCAGAATGTGACAGTCTGGAGGGACACCGTGAGTCACCCTGGGACATTTTATAACGTTGCATGCCTGTGGCTTACCATTGTGAAATGGCTGTGAAAGGAAAACAAAACGAGAGCCTGGTATATATCACATTTTTTATGTGATTTGCATTGCAAATAAAGGATTAAACATCACTAGTGTAGGATTTGAAGGCAGATTTAAATGTTGGATAACGTGGTAGACCCGGGTAAACGCCTACAGGTGCTTTCCCAGTGCAGGAATTTTTCAACCCTCCCACTGAAGCATTTCCTTCTGAGAAGCAGCAGATGCAGAGCTAGTGGGTAGCGGTGGTGGTGGTGGTGGCATTTCAAGGGTATTTGAACCTTCCAAAATATTTGTGTGGGTGGTGAACATAGCACACATACCCAGCTGATAATGTACATCTGTTTCATGCAGTTTTAATAAGACATAATAATAGTAATTATGCAATGTGCCATTCTTTAATAAACTAATTATATATATATATATATATAAGTCTAAATATAAGAAATAAATGCATGATTTAAGATGCAAACTAGAAACAAGTCAAATGATCTGCCAGTGCAGTAAGATAATTACACTTGGTAAGAAATAAGTAAACATATCTAGGCTTTGGAAAAAAAACCCAAAATAACTTAAAATAAGCATTAAAACACTTATTCCAAGCCGGAGATTTAGTTGAAATAACTTAAAACTAGCTTGTTATTTTTTTTTATGTGTGTTAAAAAGAACCAGGAAAACCAGAGCTACTAAACAAGAGAATTCAAAAATAAAACAAAGCATTTAAACTAGAAATTATTTTACTATTAAAATCAAGATCACGCATTCATACGTGTTTTCAACAATTATTTATTCAAACGAAGACCGTCTTATAACACGGTAGCTACGATGCAAAAACAAAGGAACGTCATTACTTCTCAAAATACTGAAACTTATCTAACATAAAACATTATTAATTTTATTAAACTGAAATCAAGCTACAAAACAACTTGGCATAAAGATCAAAGTTCCACAAAATAATAACCATACCGGATAATGTGTGTGCAGACTTTTATCATTTGTTATTAGGTTGTAAATAAATGTTTAGCTGTCGACGTAAAACGAGCATTTGGAATAAATAATACTAATGAACAAATCCTAAATGTGATTATTTAACTTTTTGTTTTACTCTGCAAACTTAAAACCGGTTATTACAACTAAAATAAAGTCTTGAAAGATACAAGGCCTCAAATGATGTCTCTGTTAGTAATTAAGCTCAATTTGCAGATAAAATAACTCACTTTAAACTTTACTAAGTAAGAAAAAAGATAAATAATCTTAAACCAATCATAATAATCTTACACACATAATCTGCACTTGCATAGTATTTTATTCTTAAAATAAGATTAATAAGATTTTTATGACTAGAAATAAGATTGTAAGACTAGATGAGTTTTCGCAGTGTAAAAAGGAATTATTCCCATCGGAAAACTCATAACTGTATTTTATTTCCAATGAAATAATATAAATGACAGATAAATGACTTCATGGCTACATTTCTTGTGAAAGAGCAAATAATAATCAGCTAGACATCAGCTCTCTAATCCAAGGTACTGAGTCAATCTTGGCTGGTTAACAGTGACTAGACATAGCTAGCTAGCTAGTGTTGGCTAATATCGGTATCCAATATGCAGCTAACTAGCTAACGAGAACTGATAGTTAGCTGTTAGTTATCATTTTTATGGGATCTTTTAGGTCTTTTTCACTGGATGGTTTTTAGAGGAACTTTTTCTTAGTGAAAAGAGAACCCCTGAGGTAAAGCTTTTCATACTGAACATTGCAAACTTTACAAACAACATTTTAGCATAACCATCTATTCATTGCACGCATTTTGTTTCTGAGATTTTCCTCACACGGTTCTCAAAGGCATTTTGCTCACACAAGGAGAAAAAATAATGAAAGAAAATTGTGGTACAAATTCATTCACTATTGATATTTAATAGAATAGTTACAGCGTCAATGCAAACTAGGAACCTCGCTTCAGAACGCCTGGTTTCTGGAAGTTTTCCCAAATTGTGTGTGTGTGTGTGTGTTCGTGTGTGTTCACGATTACTGAAGGTAAGTTAACGAGGCCTCCGAATCAGTGGCTCCTCATGGACTTTTTTTATAAGGGCTCAGGGCTCTTAAAGGGATGGTGGATTAAAGGCCCCCTCGCTGCTGCCCAAACGAGACAGGAAGTGGATAAATCCTGGCAGGATGTTTACACTGGGGCCACGCTAACAGGGCCGATCCTTTCTTCCTTTCTCTTCCTCACTTTCTTTTCTTTCTATTTGTCCTTAATTTTTGTCCCCCCTTCTCACTTTCTCACCTTCAAGTCCTCTCTTGGTGTCTCCTCAGTCTTGTTTCTTCTCATGGCTTCCTCTTGCCCTGAATTATTTACACTTCTTGAGGCATTTCTTTTTTTATACATATAGTATACGTCGATTCTGTCATCTATTTGTCTTTTTCTCTCTTTTTATACTCATCAGGTTTATTCTCAGTTTCCTTCTTCCCTTTTTTTTCCTTTTGCCTCCCTCCCCCTTTTCTCCCCCCCTTGACTTTCTAGCCTGGTACCTCATTTTCATTTCCTGAAGGCCTGAAAGAAAAGCTGGCAACACTCTTATACTATGCACGTTTAATTTATTTTTTTGGCTGAATTCTCACGTCTCATTTACTCCAGGAACATGTTAAAAAAAATTCTGCCTTCCAATCAGATGTATTTTATATATATATATTTATAAAACATTCATTATGTATATCTGTACATGCGTACATCCCATTTTAAATTTAGTCCCCATTTGCGTTATTACAAGTTTTTATTTTATTTTATTATATATTGGAGGTTATTATAGCTGCAAATAGGGACTCAATTCATAAAGAAGCACATAATCTTATGGTCAGGTGTCTATAAACATTTTGCTTATGATGAAATAATCTTATTTTGTCTTTCTATGTTTTGTGAAATATCCCACTTATAGTGGTCTGGAATTCAATTCCTGTAATAAACACTTTGTGTCCTCTGTGTAGATGCTGTCGCAGTCCATTGAGCAGCTGAGGAACCCCACCGCATACCTTGAAGAGGACGAGGAAGCTAGAGGCCAGGAGCTCACGCTGCCCCCTGCTGGAGTCATCCGTAGCCACAGCAGCAGCTGCAGCAGCATTCAATTAGAGAGCAGCATCCAGAGCGAGACCCCCAGCGCCCAGACCAGTGTGATCAGGGTAAAAGAAGAGCCGCTGGACCCTGAGAGCAGGATGGAGGAAGGGGGGCAGGACAGAGGTGCGCCAGGAAGAAAGGATGAGAGAAATGAAAGAGAAGAGGAGACGATGAGCGAGGTCAAGTCTGAACAGAACGTCGAGAGCATGACCGAGACGGACGTTTGAGAAAGAGAAAGAACGATAGAGCGAGTCAGACAGAAGGATATAACGAGAGAACGGTTACACTAGAGATTTTGAGCGAAAGGAAAAGAATGAAGAGGAAAAAATGAAGACAGTATGCAGGAGTTCAAGAGAATGAATCCAGAGCTTTTCCCATACTCTTTGCCTCACGTTTCTCATCGCCTTCTTCTTGGACCTTGTGATGGTTAGAAATGTATGAAAGGTATGATCAGCAGTGTGGCAGATCGTGAGGATCAGCTCTAGCAGTCTAACATCGACAGAAATCACAGTGTGAAATATTTTGGAATCGAGTGTCAATTTTTAGCCAGGCATCATGACAGCATTATTGTCAATGGTTTATTATTGTCGGTTTCTCTATCCGGAATTTTTTCAATGCGGCCATTTTCATTTTATACGCAAATATTCCAGCACTGAAATGTATTATGATGGAAAATATGGACAAAATCTAAAACGAACAAAGTCCACATGCAGATCTATCCCGTAATTAACTGTAAGAAAGAAGTTATTTTGGGAATTTCATTTTTTTTTGGAAAAATATCTGCGAATGTTGGGAACGAAACGTTAAGGCTACAATCGCAAGGACGTTTCCATATCTGTCCGAAACATGCTGATACACACAATTGCCAAACTATCATATTGGTTTTGAGATCTGGTGAGTTCGTAAGATCCTACGTTCTTACGATTCAGTGAGACCTCATAAGACTCTGTGGATGTGGGGCGGAGTCAATCTGGAAGAGACCACACCCCCTATCATGCTAAAAAGTAGCTAAAACGAAGATTTTTTTATTGATTTGTGATGATGCTTTTTTCTGAGTAATGAGTTTTGAGGTGACGTTTGTGCATATGAAGACCACAGACTATTAAATGTGAGCTGAGAGAATTAGCTCTTTTTTAATTCCATTCTCCCTAATATCCATAAAGGTTTCTCCTATTTGCTGATGTGTTTGATGTGCAGATCAACACATCAATAAAGTTCTGTTTGATCTTTCTACGTTGCGGTGAGCAATAACTTCTTGCATTGCTGTGTGTAGATGGACAGCATGTGAATTGAATGTGAATTGAGGTAACATTTAAAGCCATGTTGGCTTTTTTATGCAGTACATTATGAAGAAAAATATATCAAAAAACGACAGTGTGAAAGAGTTTAGATTATTTTCTCTGAAAGGAGCTTTTTCGGCTTTAAGGGAAATCACTAGGGGTGTCCCTGACTAAGGATATACAAAGTCGAATCAGAATTGTCATGTCAACTTTCGTTTTCTTCCACACGCATCACACGGAAACAACTTTGTAATAAAGCGACTTAAACCGTCTGTCAAGTGAAATCAAAGGCGAAATGGATCAACATTCGTAAAACGATTCCTCATAACATTTTAAACCCACGATGTACAGCAACATCACACAAAGATATCAAAGAAAATTTATAAAAATCTAACATTTTGGATCAATAAACCTAAAAAATAATACGGAAATAACTGCAGAAAGGCCACACTGCAGACAGGATTTGCATTTCACTTGTCGGCACCTAATTAAACCTAATTATTAAAAGCTTTTTCACATTTTTATCTACAGCATTAGTATTATAATATGGTGTATATTAACGTACTGGAAGAACCCAATAATAACCCAAAATGGCGTGATCCTCATTTCATAACGGCTCTGTGAAGATTTGTGAGATTGGTATCAGGCTCCTCCCATCAAATCTTCGGTTATTTTGGGGTCACCCCTAGAAATCACAGATCTCAAATTTGATCATTTCTATAGCATATAGGCTCTATGGTGGACGGCCATATCCATGTGCGTGATGGAAGCAATGATGGAAGACACATTTCTTCTATTTGCGGACATAAAAAAAGTTCGATCAAAGCATCGGCAAAGATCTTACTGGCTCTTAGAGTGAAATTTCTCCTTGTCCCCGTATGTTAACGCCCTGAAGGTGAGGTTACGACGGATAGCAAAACGTCCTTGCGTTCGCAGCCTACCAGTTCTGTTCACCTGAAAGAGTTTCAGCAAATTTGTTTGGAGTTTCTAATGCTTTCTAATTTTTAATTGAACCTACAGAAATGTGTTGGTTTGTGCCATCTTACTGTGATCTCTCTCTCTCTCTCTCTGTTTCTTTGAGAAGTGATACTGACAGACAGATATTGCAGTCTGCCAATGATTCGTGCTGTTGTGTTCTCTCTTTCATGTGTATATTGTTGTGCATAATATAGAAAAGCCATGACCTCCAACATCTTTGATTTTCAGCATCTATGTGAAATCCACCTGATAGCGAGCTTTTCCATTTTTTCTTTTTTTTTTTTTTAGTAAATGTACATATAAACACTGGGACGTGTTTTTTTCTTAATTTTTTTTCCAGCTTGTCACCATTATTGCTAAACTTAATTAAGTCCCATGTGCTGTTAAACATGCCACCTTCAAAGTGATACCCCAATCCCGCAACTTCATTCGAGCGTTCTTTCTTACCTTTTACAAATCGTGCAGTTTGTTCATCGGAACACTGGGACTCTTTCGATTGTACATTTTACATGAATTGTTATCTTTATGATTAATATTCTGTGTAGTTTAATTCAATCTCATCCATCTGTTGACTGGTGTGTACATGTGAGAAGCATATGAGGAACGAGCATCTGGTCCGACTTCTTGGAATAATAAAAAAAATTATAATAAAAAAATGGCTTTGATGGTTTTAAACCAAACTTTTATTACAAATATTATTTTGTTTGTGTTTAGTGACAGGAAATGAAATGAACATGTGACAATTAGACAAGAGGGCTCACAAAGGCTGCATGAGAAAAGCATTTATTCAGTCTTTTTTTCCAGAGATGGCAAGTTTAAACATTAAAAAGAAAAGTTCTGAATATGTCCACATTTTCCAATTTAATAATTTATCTCCAGGAAAACGGATTTTAAAAGTTGACTTATTAAAGGGAAGGACCTTGAGAGGAATCAGACTCAAAAGGGAGCCCATGTCCTCATTGTACAGACTGGTGCTATTAATTCCAGTTCAAATCCATCCTCAAAGTCCTTAAGTTGCTCAGGAAACTCAGTGGATCTTTAGGCTGTTCGTGTGGAACCATCGTCACACAGAGTGGTCTTCAATTGAAGAGAACTCCATCCAGAATTAGGGATGAATCAGGCAGAAAAGATATTTCATTTCGGATTTGAACAATAAAACAGAGCGTAGCTTTAAGTCGTAAAACTGTGTATTTGTTCTGATTTAAATGTATAATGAAATGTTATTAAATGAAAGCTGTTTCTAGATCTTAACTTGTAATCCACGCCAATCCCAGATTATAACATTATTGCTGGGTGTGAGTGGGTATAAGGTGGTGTTCTCAGGTGTTATCATTGTAAACACAAGGTCACATAAACACATAATATAGTGTATAGCTCTGATATAGGATCAGCTATTTTTCTTTCAGAAGCACCTTTCTGAAAGGTGTTGTTTATCCCTGTGATCCCTGATCCTCGCTCAGTTCTCATTTTTTGCGTGATTTTATTAAAATAAACGCCCGGGAGCGAGCCTGTCAGGCCCAGCTCTGGATCTGGCTTTAGGCTTGACCTCATTTCTTTTCCCCTTTGCTGTTTCGGACACTTTTCCCACAACCCCATCACGTCCCAGTCTCACTGTCGAACGTTACTTTAACCCCCTGTGCTTTTTTTTGCCAGGGCTCAGGGATCAGGTTAACTCTTTGAACTGGGGCTTAGCTCAGCTCTGGCATCTCCCCGACTGTGAAGGCCAGAACGTCCCTGACGCAGATATACGATTGCTAGATCACAGAGCACGGAAGCCATCTGATATGTGATTGAGAGCCCTTTGTGTATTGCAAGCTTAAACAAAAACATTGCTCCGTCCTGCAACTTCAAACAGATACTGTCATTATTTATTACGTTTATTTTTTTGTATGACACGCGTCTCTCTGAGACACAGGACAGACGTGTTATTAACATTCCGGCTAGAAATGCTAGTAAAATGTGCTGTAACAGCGCAACAGGACATGCTCTTAAAGGTTAGTTCAACATAAACCAAATTCAGTGTCATTTTTTTTGCATATATATAATTGATAACTAAAAAGTTACTACACTATGGGCATTGATGCTCTTCAGAAGTTTTTTTTTTATTGATTTTCTAAAACCTGAAATACACCAGAATATATATATTTTTTAACTAAAAACACCTATTTTTACTTCCTGTTTACAAAAAACCTCATGTCTGTATCAATAAAAAGCTAACGTCACACTATAAATAAGCGTTGGGACAAAGGTTTTGGGACACTTGACATTTCAGCTCTATTGTTAGCACAAAGTTGGATGTACTTGAACTAGGAGACCCAAACCTGCCCCTGTGCATAAAGCCAAGTCCATGATGATATGCTTTAAATGGGATAGAGCGGAAGATCTCATGCAATATCTCATGCTGAACGTCTTCCGAGAAGAGTGGAGCTTATTATAACAGTGTGGATTAATGTGGATTTAGATGTTCAAAAATATATAAATCTTATGGTCAGGTGTCCACAAACTTTTGCCATACAGTGCTGCTGTTGATTTAATTTTTGTTAAACCAGCTCATGTTAAAAATAAAAGATAATTGTTGCCCTTTCTGAGTGTGTCAATAGAACATGGATGTCGATTGGACAAGGCTGTGATCCAATGTTTATTCTAGATGTTGATTGGCCAGAAGATAGATCCTTATAAACCAAAAGTTATTCATGTACTGAGGACTAAACTTTAGCATTTTACATTTATGGCATTTGGCAGACCTCCTTATCCAATTTAATTTTTTACTTCATTCATACAAACATCTATGGGTTTAAGGGCCCCTCATTAGCACAGAAGTGGCAGATTGGTGTAGCTGGGATTTGAACTCATGACCTTCAGATCCAAAGGCCAATGCCTTAACCACTGAGCTACCACGTCCCCCTGCGTTTTCTTAAAAAATCACTACAAAAATAATGGGATTTATGTTTATTTAACTATTTTATAATTTTCAAACAGAACCTTATAATACCATGCTCATGACTTTTTCCGTATAATATTTAAAACAGTCACATTTCTTTCAAACAGCCCCTTTTTTTTCTGGTCCCAACCTATGAAACCACTTCTCTTGGATTACACATTACTACTCTTTGTGTTTCTGTAGTAAGTTGGTGGTCTGATATGATCCATTTACTGCCACATTGCTCTTTTTTACGCTTCGAAAAATAATGCGGTCAGCCCTCTCTTTAACACTGCACATCCACATTTAGCCGAGAAACCCATGGGTTTTGTTAAAACGAAGGAGATCGGCGGGCATATAGAGCTCTGGAAGCACTTCCCAACCGAAGGATTATCCTTACCTCAATTAGACAGTGGGAGCAGGGAATTATCCCCACCTCAATTAGCAAGTTTTGGATTCTCTTCTCTCTTTGGCTTATGGTATGCACCTTCAGCCTCCGAGGGGTTTCTCGTTTGCTCAGTTGATAGCCGAGGCAGGGGGTCCACCTGGACCACACTTTAGCAGCTGTGAAAGCAAAAGCATAGCACAGAAACCGACGCTTAAAAGCTGAAACCGTGAAAGGGTCTCTGCAGACCCAGCCCTGGCAGTCACAGTTAGAATTTTCCCTTTCTAGCAATGTAGCATTGTTGGAATCGGAAAATGTGACTTGTGGGTAACACTGTAAACTTCCTGTGCCATGTGAGCTTTTTCTGAAGTACAGTTTAGGAAAATATATTAAAAATACCACAAGAAGTGCAAACTATTAGTGCAATACGGTGCATAATGTCCAGTGTTGTACTTAAGTATTTTTTTTTTGCATATCTGTACTTTACTCAAGTCCATCTGAGGAGACTTTTACTTTAACTTCACTACATTTCAAAGTCAAATATCGTATTTTTTACTCAACTACATTTCACAAAATCAGTATTTTTATTTATGAGCAGATAAAAATGTAACTGGTCAAACACGCAGCAAACCATCAGTCAGGGTAGAGCTCGCGTTCCTTTTTAAACTTGTTTTGATTGCCGCTAGCCAGTGGCGGATTTAGGCAGCGGCTACATGGGTAGCCGGGCGTCGGTTGTGGGGTGGTGGGGGGTCACGGGGCATCAATTAGATTTTTTACCACTCAGTTGCACGGCCACATCAATTAGTATATCATGTCACATTGAATATACCCGGTCCGGACTCGGAGTGTTGCACCCCCTGGGAGCGGGCGGGAGCGGGCGGGAGCTGGGTGACGTCACGTCAGTAAGGAGAGCTGAAGCCAATTATGAAATTATAAATGACAAAATAGGTCTAAACCATCAGGTCTCAAACAGTATCCATGGGCTGTGTAGTGGACACCTAACTGGCTGTGAAACCTGTAACGCACCTGTTGCATGCTCAGCACCTAGTTGAATTCCTGCATCACTCCACCACTGTTTCCCGTTAACCACACGCTTCCACGTGTAGTCAATGGGAGTCGGGGTGTAGCTCGAGAGTTATGGTCTTAACGAGTATAGAGAGATACGGTCTATAAACTTTCAGACTTTGCGAGGGAGAACGTCTCCCCTACAGGGCACATAATCATGACAGACTGACTGTATCCAATTTATGTCTGCATAGCACTAACCCCCGATCGGTCTTAAAATACGCCGATGCCAGGATGTTAAACAAATAAAACATCGATCCCTATTAATGCTCTGACACTGAGGTGACATCGAGGTTCGTTCCAATTAAGGCCGAGTTTATTATTCTTCTCTTTTTTACTGACACCTAAGAAAAAAAAACCTACATTCTTTTGGCCTGAGCTCAGCTGCAGGGGTGTACAAAGATAATATATTTGCGTTGAGTAACGTGTGAAATCTGGACCGGGGCTGCCGAACAGAGAAAAAAAGACTCGTCCTGTATGTGTGTGTGTGAGTGAGTGTGAGGGCCATATTCAACCGGCTTTGACACGAATACGACAGGAGTTAAAGAAATAGCTAAATGTGTAAACCATCATTTGAAACAAGGTGCACTGGAAGCGTTGTTCAGATGACATCATGCAGGATATAAAAGAATATGGTGGTTTTGGGATAGAAATATGAAAGACCAAGTCTTTGTCGTATTTGATGATTGGAAAAGCCCTGAGGTACGTATGTTGTATAAATATTAAATCCGCCATTCGCTCATAATCTTTTCGATCAAAGGTCTTCATTAGTAAGTCACTTAGGACTGGGTGAGATATCTAATTGAAGGAAAGTCAGATTTGTGTCAAACACTTACACTTTACACCCACCTGTCATCACGGAGGTTACGCTCTGGCAGCTATTAGCGGCCTTCAGATGTTTAAATGATGAAATGCTATGATGTGACTTACTGTACACGTGGGACAGTGTGAGGAATCTGGTTTATTATCCTTTTTTTCAATGTCCCAGTGCTAAGAGAGAAAAAAAAACTCCAGTGTGAGCAGGCGTTCGAGTATGAAGCAGTAATGGCTCGTGGTTGTTTTTCTTTCCGTGCATGGTTACTGCACAGGTGGCGTGGGACAGCGCTGGCAGGCCCGGCTGAGGAAAGACTTAGAGCGTGAATGTAAGAAAAGGACCACCTCTGACTGGGAGCTGGTCGGCTGATGACTTCAACCCGAGCTATTTATTTCTGAGCTCCGTCTCCTGCCCAGTTCCCGAAGGCCACGTGCTGATGTTATCCTGAGACCCGGCCAAACACACGCTCGCACGGTGCCGTCCGATTGTTCCCGCGGCCAAAGTGGCCTCAGGGCGGGCAAGAGACTATAAAACATAGCTTTGTTTCCGTTATATTGCTTTTAACGGTGATGGGGAAAATTGAGTTATACCGAAGATGACGTAAGAACACGTGAGCAGGATTTCAAATGGAGTGATCAAAATATGACCACGGCAGCCACATGCGAAATGAAACGTTCGATTTTTTTGAAGTCCCTATGAAATTTTATTATCAGATTTAAAGGCCTTGACACAGACAAGCCATGCACAATAAAAATATCCGACATGCTCCAAATATTTATAGATCATGAATAAATGGGGGGGAATGGCAAAAAAATGTGCGATAACTGAGCTGCTTAGTGTACTCAGAAGGAATTTCACAAAGCCTTCCTACACTCACACACACACACACACACACACACACACACACACACACACACACTCACCTCATTTATAGTGAGATGAATGGGCTTAGAACAGCCCCGGTTTATTGAAGTGTCAGGATGATGGCTCACATTGTCCATACTGTTATCTCAATACCTTCTTAAAGGGTTCAAGCCTCCTTCTTCACTGAAAGCAGATAAAGCCCGAGGTTCAAGGAGGGGCAGTTGAGGAGGTGGGAGTGTAGCTCTTCTATCTAAAGGAGTTCAAAGAGAACTGCTTTATCTCCAACATGATGAGTATTGGCAGGGCTGGAGGTGAGAACCTTAAAGACCTGGATCGCATTGGGGCAGAGCACTGAGCCAGCTGCGCATAACTCCTTATCCAAAAACGTGAAAACATTTATTACTGCCTCTCCGGTGACAGTTTTACTGGATCCGTCTGAGCTCACTGGGTCTGAATGGATGTATAGCATGAAAATTACTGCTTAGCAATAATCATCAAAAGAGATGCTAAATGAAGTCCGCTGTAAATTCAACCAACCCACGCACAAATTAAACGAGTACATGCGTTCGGGATTACACTGTTATAATAAAGAATTCAACATTCGAATATTAATGATTTTATACATATTATTATTTATTTATAATAATAATAATATAAATATTAATTATTTATATATTATACACATTTGACATTTGCACACCATATTTGCACGCGTCATAAAATTAAACATTAAAAAATCCAAAATTCAATATTCTTATTGAGTTGTGTACAAGAAAATTACTCATAATCAATAATATATATTGCATCTGAAAAAGTCATATATATTACTATAAAAAAATTATAATGTAAATAATAATATTTTTGTATTATAATATTACATTTTATAAATATAAATATTAAAATATATTTTATTAATATTATATTTCCTGTTCACTTGATCAGGTTTACATTTCATTGAAATTTATTTTAATACAATTTCAATAAATCCAAAAAGGGCCTATGCAACCTCTGCCGTTTACTTCTGCAATGCAATATATATCACCGTTATTAGAAGTTTTCTATATAAGACTGTATTCTTTCGTCTAATAACGTTTTTAAACTATTGAATTTTTATGTTAATGCTTTTAATGTTTATTTATTTATTTTTTTAATTTATAAGGTGATGCCAAATTTGGTTTCAAGGTGTGCAACTGTCAAATGTACATTAGGGTTAAAATAAAATAAATAATATTGTCTTTTAATATTAATTATATGAATGTCTTGCTATCAATTATAAATATAAAATCATTGATATTAGTATGTTAGAATTTTATAATTTCAATGTAATACCAAATGCATGTATTTGTTCATTTTTTGGGTGTAAATGTACAGGTCAAAAACACCAGGTTTGGAAATTTTTTAATCTAATTTTGTGCATACATGCAATCTTGATTTCTTTTTTATGCTGTGACTGAGAAATACAATAATTTGTGATAGCTGCTTAATTTTTTTAATTTTGACTGAAACGTGTAGGTAAGTAGAGTTATAACACACAGCTTTATAACGCTTGATTCTGATTGGTCAGGTGTTGACCGATTTTCTACAGCAGCCTCTTTCACAATAGTTGCTGTTGTAATTCAGGAGAAGGCTTATTTAGCATTCTTGGAAAGTCTTTGTCTGTGACATTACATTTCCCTGTAGAGTGAAGTCTTTAGGACAGAGGGCTTTACAGTTTTTCAGTATCATGACAAGCTGCATGTTTCTGTCCAATGAGAAAGTAAATAAGTCTCTCAGGGAACTGAATCTGGCTGAATTGTTTCTTGGACTTTCCACAAGAATAAATGTAATTATAACCTGAATAAATGTGATTCTTTAAATGATAAATAAAAATGTATAACGTGTTACCATAATAAATAGTTTTAAATCAGATACTGTGGCAAATTCACAGCACTGAAGTTGTTATATTAAATGTATTTAATTTCCATTACATTTTTTATACATTATTTGTAATTACTTTATCATTAACTATTAAATACTAAGTAGCTACTGTTCTACTTTAGTAAAATAAACTGACAACTCTTTTAGTTTTATGACAAAAGTCCATCAATTATCACAAACTTAAATTATGTTTTTCCTTCATACTGAGATCTTCCAGTTTTCCCTTCAGAACTCATTCATTGTTACAATCCATTTTGTCCCCATTTGCTATTTTATAAACCTCCACTCTTCTGGAAAGATGTTCCACTAGAGTTTGTGCTCATTCAGCCACAAGGGTGTTAGTAAAGTCAGGTACTGATGTGGGTGAGGTGATGAAAAATCGGGTGAAGTCATCGTTCACATTCATTGTTCAGTTGAGTTGAGGTCAGAGATCTATAGCAAGAGATCTTACACTCCAACCCATGGAAAGTATATCTTTATAGAGCCGGGTTTGTGCACAGGATCATTGTCATGCTGGAGCAGGTTTGGGTCTGCTAGTTCATTTGAAGAGAAAGTTTCATCCTACTGCATCCAAAGAACATCCTATACAAGTTTGCACCTCCAACTTTGGGAACAAACCACATATGGCTGGTAAAGTCAGGTGTCCAAATCTTTTTGTCCATATAGTATAGAACTTTGGAGACTATATTAACTTCTCAAACCTTGAGGTGTTACCATGTTCCAGTCCTTGCCAAGAATTTGAGTCTTCATTGGGGTAGATTGCTCAACAAATCCAGGCAACCTTAATATTTATCTAGACTTTAGAAATACAACATGACAGACTTCTCAGGGTTTGTATTCTATACAGTCCTTACAGATTTTATACTGCATACTCATGCAGAGAAAAGGGCTTCCTCTAGCACCCTCAGGTCTTGGAAACCATAAAGGTTGAACTATCCAACAAACCCTTGAAGAAACTTAAAAGATTGAGACCAGACATAAAAACTGTCAAGCTTCAAAAAACCTTCTGAACTCCAGGTGGTCCAGTTTTCGTCTGGTTCTGGTGAACTGAAACACAAACTACTGTACGGAGATGCCACTTTAGCAATATGTCTCATTAGCAATAATCAGAAATGAATCCTCCTGACCAAGAATTGTCCCACACAGTGCTCCAGCTGAAGTCTTAAACTCATATATATATATATATTTTAAGGTCAAAGCTATAAAAATGTCTGACTCCATGTCTTCAGCTCCAGGGG
Organism: Silurus lanzhouensis; assembly: GCA_039877035.1. Taxonomy (NCBI): domain Eukaryota; kingdom Metazoa; phylum Chordata; class Actinopteri; order Siluriformes; family Siluridae; genus Silurus; species Silurus lanzhouensis. The sequence goes on along the minus strand of JBCEWE010000484.1, from coordinate 1,707,590 downwards.
GCCTGGTCTTCATCTTTATCATACGGTTTAGAGTTTGGTCCAGGTCTGGGGCATTTTTAAGTCCTAATAATGTCCCCAGGTAAAACATATATAATAAGATGGCATGCGATCCGAATGCAACCTGAAAATAAAAATCCGTCTCTCATAGTTAAAGTGATGAAACCTCTGGCTCAGGTTTAACTCACTGTACCACTGTGTGATAATTCTCCAACGTTTGCTGAAGAATCTTTTTCATTATCGATTAAAGTGGACTTTAGGGTGTGCGTCTTATTCAATCCTACTGCAACAGTGAGATCATCTAGGTCACAATCCTGTTTAGTTTAAACCAGTTTTCCAGAGGCGATGAAATTTGGGAAAACAAACCCGTATCGCATTTTTAAATAGAGCAAAAACAATCCAAGTGAATGCACCGTGTATCCGTGTGTCTGAAACATTACTATTCTTTTTCTTTGTGGAAAGATACAAGGTTCGATTTAATCTGATATATATGCACATTTTGTTATTGAAGAAGACTTGAATGCGAAAAAGTAAGCACTCTAATTTAATAATAAGTCCAAAAAACTGAAGTGAATCTAATTATGGGCATATCTTTGAGAATCTACACTGCTTTTCCTTTTTAATCCTTTCATGTGTTTCCCTTAGTGAGGGGCTGACTTTAAATAAGGGGGAAAGAAAAAAAGTATTTTGCAGAACAGTGAGGCTAAAAAGGTTATACTTAACCCAATATTTAACATAAATATCCCTAAGCAAGTTTTGAAAGAAGAATTATCTCCATTTTTTTCTTTCTTCCTCTCTGATATGCTGAGATTGCTAATCTTCATGCACCTTGGTGACCCACTGAAACGATGCCTAATGTCCATAACTAGTTCTTACCATGAAAGTCTTTCTTTTCAGCTTTATCTGTGCGGATAGGCTTCCATCCTTACACATCTGTAAGGCATTACTCAGTCCCCTTCATCCTCTTTTTCCACCCCTACACACACACACACACACACACACACACACACACACACACACACACACACACACACATACACACACACACACACCTAGAGGTTGTGCAGTTGGTCAGTGAGGGGGCAGCTGCTGTGAGCTTGGGGTCAGGCTGGCCTGAGCTCTTGGACATAGGGGACATGGCTTCAGGGAGTTGATGGGTGTTTATGGACAGGATGAGCTTAACCTTTAGTTCCTTTTGGGTCAGAGGAGTCATTTAAGGCAACGATGATGATGATGATGATGATGATGATGATGATGATGATGATGATCTTTCAAATGAATTCATAAGTTGAGGGAAAGCATCATTATTTGAGCTGATAGGTTTGTGATGTACCTTTGACCAAAAAATGAAATGACCAGATGACACTCAAATAGATCTGATGAGATTTTGTCCAAACCTGAGGAATTTATTATTAAGTTCATGCTGTAATAATAAAAAGGGGACGTACCAAATAATGCAAAAATCTGCACTTTTCTCAAAATCCTCAGTTCATCTCCTCATCACCTTTTGTCATTTTCACAACAAAAATGTTCAGGCATGATGTCAGTATGACAGCGCACGGTTTCAGTGTTTCCTGATGTAAACTACGGTTTGGGTTACAATGATTGAAAATGTATGAATGTCTTCTGTACGGCGTCTATGAATTTAAACAACACAAATGTACACATTACTGTATGTAAAATGTTGATTGCAAGAGACCTGACAGGATTCACACTTTTACTGTACTGTAATAGTGTTTATTTCTTTCCTGGTTGTTCCTGGTTGTTCATCCATTTTCATCCAATTCTATGTTTCGCTCTGTCACCTTCATTAGTGACATTCCAGATTCATCTGCACAATTCATCAATTCAAGACACATTTACAAAAAAAAGATAAATAGAACTGTAATCTTCACAAATTATGACAACTGCTTTAACCATTTTGCATTCAATCAACTTATGCAATGAACTGATGCTGAGATGTTTTCAGGGGTTAAAACAATTCAGGTGAAACCAGAATAATATATTTTGATCAATATGAACATAAACAATTGATAATGTAGGAAACTGCAGACATTTGTACACAATAAATTAAAAACTTTCTTTCGGCTTCTCCCGTTAGGGGTCACCACAGCGGATCCTCCGCACGTTTTACGCTGGATGCCCTTCCTAACACAACCCTCCCCAATTTATCCGGGCTTGGGACCAGCACTAGAAGAGGCTGGTTCCGTTACCAGGGATCGAACCCGGGTCGCAGCGGTGAGAGCGCTGCATCTTAACCACTAGACCACCAGGGGACCATACACAATAAATTAAATTAATGTACCAAAATTGCTTTTATTACAGTTGTGCACAAGCGACGACATGATGTGGAGGTTAAACGAGTAGTTTTAAAAATTTCATTTCTGATCTAAGAAATGCTTCAAAGCAACTGAGAAAAACTGTAAAAAAAAAAAACATATTGTCTCTATAAAATACAAAAATAAAAGAAAAAAAACACAACAATCTGACAAGAAATTCACATTTTATTATGTCATTTTAGGTATAAATAGTAGTCCCCTCAAATGCCTTAAAATATAACACCAAAAAACGCAACTTGTCCTAAAAACATATATTTTCACGTCATCTTTGACTGTTACGAGGTCTGACAATGGAGACTAGGACAGAGAGATATACTATACTGACAAAACATTTGGGACACCTGAGTATTGATATTGTCATCAAACTGTTACCACAAATTTGGAAGAACACAATTGTATTAGATGTCTTTAATGTAGTAAAATGAAATTTTCCCTTCAATTGATCTAGGAGATCCAAACCTGTTCCAGCTTGTCATTGCCCATGTGCACAAAGCAAGATTCATGAAGATTTGCTTTATAATGGTTGGAGTGGACTGCTATAGAGCCAAAAACTCTATTAAACTCTTAATTAATTAATTTGAACTCTTACCTACATCAGAACCTGACCTACTAACACCCATGTGGTTGAATGAGCATAAATCTCCACAAGCACACTCCAAAAGCCAGTGGAACATCTTCCCAGAAGAGTGGAGGTAATAATAAGAGAAAATGAGGACTAAATGTGAAATGTTTAGAAAGAAGCACATACCAATATTATGATCAGGTGTCAACAAAGTTTTGTTCATAGTGTATAACCAAAATATCATATCACGATATTGTATATTCATCACAATATATAACTGTCACATTGCATTAAAATGATGGACTGTTAAAATGAGTCTGATCATATTTTATTTATTACTCAAAATCATAACTTGGTTACCTATGTAACCCTAGTTCCCTGAGGGAACAAAAGCTGCGTGAAAACGCTTTGGGAACGCCTCGCGTTGTTCACAATCTCAATCACGTGTAAAATCTGGCCAATAGGCAAGTCATGACGTCATCAAAGGGCGACGTTGCATAAACCAGTAAGCTACAAAATGGGTGAGCAATGGTAGTGACATTAGCTCCTGAAAAAGGACAAGGTAAGTGCTGCAGGGATGCACGGAGTATGGCCCATTGACGCAGCTCTCATTCCCTCAGGGAACTAGGGTTACATATGTAACCTAGTGACGTACCCTTTCAGGAACTTGAGCGACGTCAAAACGCTTTGGGAATGAGTGTCCTATTATGCCATACTGGCCAGTCCCTGTCTAGTGTGTCTGAGCACAATCGGCATGCAGGACAGAGGAGCCGGGAGTGGCTCTGATGTCAAGGTCATAGAACCTGACAAAGGTCAGCGGGGTGGGCCAGCCTGCAGTGTTGCAAATGTCCTGGAGAGAAACTTCAGCAGACCAGGCTGTAGAGGCCGCCATACCCCGGGTGGATTAAACCTTGACTCCAAAGGGAGTGGGAAGACCAGAGGACTCATAACATGAAGACATGGCATCCACAATCCATCTGTTGAGCATCTGCTTATTGGCCAGAAAACCTTTCCTATGAGGGCCATAGCAGACAAAAAGCTGCTCCGACTAGTCTTGTGGAGGTATGTGTCCAGTGCTTACACTGGACATAGTCAATTTTGCTTTTCCTGGTTGGGGGCTAGGAAAGAAAGAGGGCAGAATGCCTGCAGAACGACAGGTCCTGAGGAAGCTGCAGGCACCTTAGGCACATACCCCGGTTAAGGGTAGAAAAAAAGTGCTGGCCATGCCCACTCCAGGAGAGAAGAAAGAGCCTGTAGGTCCCCAAACATCTTAAGGGAGGAAATTGCCAGAAGAATGGCGGTCTTAACCGACAGATACCTAAGGGCCACCTCGGCCAAGGGCTCAAAGGGGGGCTCAGATAGAGTCGCCAGCACAACGCCAAGTCCCACACAGGTGCTCTGGGTCGTATCCCGGGCCTCAGCCTCCGGGTGCCGCGTAGAAAACGTGTCACTAGGGGGTGTTTCCCCAGCAACTGCCCCGCAGGTGGGGTACAATAAGTCGCGATAGCAGACACGTTAACCTTTATGGTTGACGGAGCCAATCCTGTGGCAAACTGTTCCTACAATAACCCCAGAACTGAACCAACCGGGCAGTTGACTGGGTCCAACTGGTGGTGCTCAGACCATGCCATCTAGCGGCATACAACCTCCTTGTAGAGAGAGCTCTGAAATGGAGAATGGTCTCCACTACCTCAGTAGAGAGACCAGCTGCTAGGAACTACTCCCCCTTTGGGCCACAGTCACAACTTCCATAACTCTGGGCGGGGGTGAACCAGGGTTCCCCCTGCCTGTGAGAGGAGATCCCTCCCGGGAGGAATTTCCCAAGGAGGTCCATGAACCACGATCTCCCCAGCCAACAAGGTGCCACCAGGAGGAGATGAGCATCTTCATGGCAAATTCTCTCCAGAACTCCCAGGAGCAGCACAATAGGGGAAGAGGCGTACAGACGTAGCCTCGGCCATGTCTTCAACATTGCGTCCAGCCCCAGGGCTGGGTGAGAGACAGAGAGAACCAGAGGGGACAATGTGAAGTCTCCTGAGTCGCAAACAGATCCACCTGGGCTCTGTAATATCTCTGCCATATCTGCTCCACCACCTCTGGGTGGAGACCCTATTCCCTCCTCGAAAGGGTGTCTGCTCTCCAATTCAACCAGCCTGGAATGTAAACTGCTTGCAACAATAGGTGTTTTCCCTGGGACCACAGGAGGATCTGCTGTGCCAGAACAGGGGGCGAGACCGGAGACCCCCCTTGTGGTTGATGTACAAGGCAGTTTATTTGCCATGAGAGATGTCACTTGTCCCACCGACCTTGGGCGGAGTGGCCACTCATGACCGTTTCCCACCCCGTGAGGGATGCGTCCATCTTTAACGTATGCGATGACAAGGAGCTCCCAGGACAGGACCTTGAGACAGGAAAGTAAGTTCTTTCCATATTTCTAAGGCTCGAAGGGCTTGCCGCGAGACCTTGATAATACGGAACAGATTGCCCTTCTGGGAGAACCCTATGTCTCTGAGCCACCACTGAAGGGGTCTCAAATGGAGGAGGCCAAGTGAGATCACGTTGGATGCTGCCACCATGAGACCAAGCAGCCTCTGGAACTGCTTCACGGGAAGTGACTGGCCTTCTTTTACTCTCTTGACTGCCGTGAGAATGACATCTCGATGCTGGATCGCCTGAAGCTCTGTTCAAGCTAATACCAACCAATCGTCAATATAATTTATAATGGGGATGCCCTGAAGCCGTAGCAGGGCTAGAGCCTCATTTATGTTCTTGGTGAAGGTGCGGGGTGAGAGTGCTAGGTCGAACAGGAGGACCCGATATTGTTAAGCTTCACCCCCGAAAGCAAACCTCAGGAACCTCCTGTAAGTGGGTAGGATGGCTATGTGGAAATAGGCGTCCCTTAGATCTATCGTGACAAACCAGTCCTCGGACTTGATCTGAGACAAGATCTCCCTGAGAGTGAGCATCCTGAAACTGAGCCTCACAAGTGAGCGGTTCAAGGAGTGCATATCTAGGATCCGCCGCATTCCGTCATCCTTTTTCGGAACAACAAAGTGCTAGCTGTAGTAGCCTGACTCTCTGACTCTGACTACTTTCCTTAGGAGGGTGCGCACTTCCTGTTCCAGGACCAGAGCCCATCAGGAGAGGCTGGGGAGGACTCGTTCAGAGCGCAAACAACGTGGGGCGTTCCAAAGCGTTTCGACACAGCTCGAGTTCCTGAAAGAGAGCTAAACTGTAGCAATGAAAATGGAAACAAATCAAACTAAAGTACAATTAAAAATACAAATTTACGACTGTAACAAAAAACGTCCCAAAGTAAGAAGGTACTATAGAAACAATAACATCACGATAGCAAGCAAGAGCTGCTGTTATGGAAAAGCAATTAATCATTTACTTAAAGACATTATATGCTTTATATGCTCCAATAATTAACTAGTTCTCTAAAACAGGTAAAAGGTGAATCTCAATTTTCAATTGGAGAGTGACTATAGACAGAGCACAGAAACACAGAACTTCCGCTTGTTTCCAAGGGACTTTTCATTCTGATGGTAATGAGATGTTCATTGACACAGATACTTACTTTTGAATGAACTGAGGATTTTGAGAAAAGTGCAGGCTTGTGCAAGAAATCCAATGTAATGTGCTGTTTGTACAAAAAGTTTTGAGAAATGCACTTACTGATTTGCAATTATTACAGATTATTTGAGAAACGCTCAAAAGCAACTGATAGAAACTGTAAAACAGCAAATCATTGATTAACCTCATATTAATGGCCATGGTTTTGGACCATTTTAAATGTATTTTTACTTCTGAGAGACTCTGCTGTTTATACCCAATCATCTTACTGATGCCAACTCATGTCAATTAACCTCTTTAGTCACAAATGTTTGATTTTAATAACATTGATCTTTTCCAGACTTTTGTTGCCTCAACCTAAATGTTTGTAGACATGTTGCATAAAGATTTTCTTTACAATTTCACCAGTTTTAACATTTTTTATGTTTAATTGTGAATAAAATATGGGTTTATAAGATTTGCAAATCATTGCATTCTGTTTTTATTAACCTTTTAGACAGTGTCCCAACTTTTTTGGAAGAGGAGTTGTGAACCATGTAAAGGTGCAGAACTGACATTTATAAAACACAATCATAAATTTTGTTTTAAAAATTTCAGTTCTGCAATTCCTAAGGTTAATGCAATGCATTGGGTGTTCATAAGAACTTTCACAGGATGGCTTATTCACAGCAGAAAAGGTCTAAATCTACCCAATTATCGTGTTTTTAACAACAAAAAAATCCCACTGAGTATTTTAAACCATTGAACAGAGGCGTTGTTTTCATTAAAATGCTCGGAGCTGTTTATATCCGTTATATTAGGAAGCTTAGTGATAGTGTGTTACTCGGTGGAATTCCGAGAATCTCCCCGAAATGTTCCGTGTTTGTACACGTTTTGGTTTTAATCAGAAATCCGACCCGCTCTTCTAATCAGCGCATTGATTTCCCTCCCACTAACACAGGTCAAACGTTCCAGCTCTGCTTTCACACACAGCCGTGAATCGAACCCTGCAGAACAAATCCCTTCTGTGTGCTGGAGCAGAGAAGGAGGTATTAAAATGCAGCTCTTCCTCCAGCACTCCGACAGTTTTCTCATCAAGGTACTGAGCGGGACAGGACGGCTTTGGTTGCTTTTGCAGTCTAGCGTTTGATTAGCGGAAAGCCTTTCCCTTTTTTTTTCTTTTTTTTTTTCCCCCAACATGTGCTAGATTAAGTTTCAGAACTTCAGTTGTGGCTGGGGTAGACAGGACAATTTTGTGGTTTTGTGAAAAGCCTGTGTCTAGAAATCAATGATGTTGATGGTGAAGAGTTTGGCTCTACAGGCACAAAGGCTTGAGTTCATGCCAAATTCATCAGGGCCTAATTAGAAATGAATTATGGGAGCTTTCTGAGATTTGTTCTCTGAGATGAAGATACCAACATGAGGCAAAAGAACAGCAACATTAAAAAAAAACGATTTAAAACACTTGTGTAACTGAGATTCAGTACAGTATATCTAATAGTCGTGGCTGATTAAAATGTCCACCGGGGAAGTGCTTTTTGTGTTTGAATTTCATCTTGGAATCATTTAAGAAATAGATCATATTAGAATTTTGTTATTGCCTACTTACTATATACTACTTACTTACTGAGATTTCAACAGATGTGGAAAGAGTAATAAAATATTACTTCAATGACATTGTACTTAAGTACAAGTAAAGATACCGGTCTAAACGTCTACTCAAAAAAATCTTGAACTACTTGTTTTTAATTGAAGGAAAACCTTGAAAAATGAAAGTTCAATAACAAAAATAAACCCTAAAAAAACATGATTTAAGTCTAATGTGTAAGGCAACGCATTGAACAACTTTCCGCTTATACTTCAGTTTATTATTTATTTATAGTAAATAAATAAATATTATATTTAACTATTAAATTTATAGTGAAGAAAGAATAAATGTTTAAAACGTAGGTTTTAATTTTTATTTATTTATCTATATTTGGAATAAAAGCGGTCAGAAATGTGGGCTGGATGAATTGCGCGTTATTAAATCGACTTAATTAATAGTTAATAACGCATTATAACCCGCTCGTTTTGACAGCCCCAATTTCAACACATTTGTCTCTTTTCTGCAAGCTGAAATAATTCATCTGCTCTTATCTCTGTAACCGAAGCAGCCCTGAAATTCACTGTGTTCCTAAACAGAAAGAGATAAATGACTTGAACAATGGAAGGAAAAGAAATGAGGTAGAGAAGAGCAAGATTTCAGGACAGCTTCACCCTGCATGATGAACTGGTTAATTAAAGCTTGTGTGCCAAAACAGAAATGTAAACCTGGCTGACTCCAGCTGAGCAAGGAAATAAATTAAGGACTGAAATTCCTCCAAGACGTATGGAGCATGAAAGAAAAAAATGTACAGAGATGAGGGGTTTTTTTTTTCCCGAGAGAAAAAAGTGCATCTATAAGATATTCACTATATCATAGTTGTGTATAGAGTCAAGTTTCTCTGAGGAGACAATATTTTATTGTATTGTATTGTGTTATGGTGAAAAAAACATAATGGTTCAATTTTTAACTGCATTACTTTTTGTCTTTATTTGGTCATCTTATACATATTAGTAATATTTAGTAGCATTATAGCGAGGATTTAGAACTAGAAGTACCTATTAGGATTTACTTTGTCAGACTTTCATTAAGAACTAACTTGTCATCAAGACATGTTCAGATTTCATTTCTTTCCTGAAGGCAGCCATGTTTGTTTGTTTTTTTTAGTTGCTTTTTTTTACAAAAAGTATAAAACAGAACTCTTGCTTTTAATGAATTTTTAGGTTTGGTTGAACCCATTGCCTGTGTGCATTCAACACGGCCTGGCAAATTCTGTGTCCATCCTGGCTGTTAGTTTATTATAGCCTGTAAATAAATACATTAGACTAGATATAAAATATAATGGCCAACAACCTTTTCAACCATTTATAGTTACATTTATAGCTATACACTAAGATTAGGATGAAATAAGACACAAAAAAGACAATATATGAGGCACAAACACAAACTTTCCTGAAAACTCTTTACGGGTAGAAACCTTTCTAAATATAACAAAATCCTGACACTGGAGAATTCCTCCATATTTACTAAATAAACAGGAAATGCCCCCGATATTACAGTTTTTCCCACTTGCTTTGGAGCATTTTTTTGAATTGTCTTTAATATTTGCAACACTTTGACCAAAAAACGTTAATATAAATTTTAGATGACAGATGATGACGACTGGTTTACCCATTTTGAATTCAATGACATACAATGAACTGATGCTGAGATGTTTTGGGGGTAAAACCATTCAGGTGAAACCAGTATAATATATTTTGATCAACATGAACATAAACACTCGATAATGTAGGAAACAGCAGACACTCGTACACAGTCAGTTACATTATTGTACAAAAGCGTTCGCAATTTGATCAAAGCGACAAGAAATGTTTTTATGATGTGCACAAGTGAGGACATGATGTGGCAGTTGAACAAGTAGTTTTAAGAAATTCATGTCTGATCTGAGAAACGCTCCAAATTTTTTACATTTGAGAGATTCTCAACATTGGGCTATAAAGATCTCCACATAATATTAATACTCCTTGCTGTTGTTGAAAAGCACAAATTACATGGTATTTTTAGATGTACCACTTGTCTTTCAAAAGAACAAAGCAAAGGCACAGGACAGAACTGAACAGAACAGATGAAGAATAAATATTATTTTCCAGGAGCAGCACAGCGCTTGAGTCAGACTTGGGTAGGAGTTTATATCTTGGTAAAGTGGGGGGTTGAGCAGAGAGGTGGCAGGACTGTAGGACGCTGTGTGTGTTTTTTGTCCTGCTTATTTCTTTTGGCATTTTCACTATAATCCTGCAGGATCTGGGTTTGTTTCATGTGGATACGAGAGACCCGGGGGGGGGTACCAGAGCAGAAATGGAAACACTCTCCACGCTAAAGCAACAGGGGAAAGAAAAAAGCCACATTATCAACTCTTCCCTGCTGAAAAAAAACATTGGACGTCAAGTCATAGTGTTTACTAAAAGCAGTATTTCTGGAACCGAGTGCTGTGTGGTGTTTATTCGCTACAGAGGGCCTGCTCCTGATTATTCACCACGGCTGCTGGAAACCCCCGCCCAGCCACCTGATTCACATCGGAAACCGGAATAAACGTCAACTCAAAAAATATATTACGCACTACAAGCTTGCATGCCCTACAAGAAGTCACGTGGCCTTCACATGTGAATAATCACATGATCCACGTAAGCTTTAAAGTCTTTAACATTTTCCACAAAATTTGTTTGTATTTCGCATAAATTATTGATTTTCAGGTATTTTTTTTACTTATTCATTCATTCTCACGGGTTACAATTTTTTTTTTCCTCATAATAATATTAATAATGATAATAATAGAAATAATGATAATAATAATAATAATAATAATAATACCAATAATAAGTACGAATACAGTATCACTTAAGTAAATGATTATTTTTCAGATGATTTAAAAAATATTTATAACCTTTTTATATATCTTAATAAAAAAAATTTTCACATGCAGTTTATGGTTTAATTTTTCATGTAAGTTTCTCGACTTAATAATTTATTTTCCCCACAAGTGATTATTACACGTGCAACGGCACAACGAGTTTGAAAAAAAATTCACCTATTATCCATGTGTTCACATATTACTCCAACAAACGTGCAAATGTTTGTCATTCTTCCATAAGGGTTTTTCTTTTAAAGGAAAAAAAACCCCTTTTGCTTTAATCTCTGTTTCTCTCATAAATCCTTGTTCTAAATATAGCCCATGGATCTGATTCGTATCAGAGGCTGAAGAATGAGTTTGGAGCTTTGAGCTGGACTCTTTACAAGTCCTGGCTCTACTGGGCCCAGGAAAGCCTTGAAAGAAGAGAAGCACATCTCTTAACAGCAACTGTCATCAACTCTCAACCTTCAAAAAGCCCCCACAGAGTGTGTGTTGTACGTCAGTTCTGGGAGGCAAGTCAAATTGCTTAGTTTTGCTCTGCTTATATCAGGACCGGCTAAAATTGGCAACAGATTGTCTGCTTGCCTGCTTCGTTCACTTTACACAACATGCTTTGCATTCATTCTTCCAAGTCTACGTCCCCTGACCCCCAACTTCAATGAGGAAATCTACACCCTATCTAAGGATCTAAGGAAACACAGTTTCCATGTGGAAGTAAAAAACACATGCATTTCAAAGGTGCGAATTCTTCTAAGAACAATAGGTAAAAAAACAAAACAAAACATGAAAGTGATTTTCAACATGCCAAATGTGAAAATACACATTGGAACTCGAGTACATACATCATCTGAGATCAATTGATTAGCATGTAATCACCTGTGGAAATGGAAATAATTCAAAATAAATCACTCACGCATACAGATCACGTGACACATATTCCAGAAATAAAGTGCCTGCATGTGTAAATGTCAGACCCGAATTTAAAAGAGGTTCTTCATACAACTTGGTTAGGAAGATGAAAAAACGTTATTTCAATTCAATTCATTGCAATTCAATTGAATTCAATTAAATTCAAGTCAAGTCAAGTCAAGTCAAGTCAAATCAAGTCAAGTCAAGTAAAGTCAAGTCAAGTCAAGTCAGTTAAATTGAACTTAATTCCATTTTGATAACCCTGTTAACATTGGATATTGTCAGAAAATATGGAAGAAGTAGCTCAGTGGTTATGATGTTGGACTGCTGATCAGAAAGTTGTGAGCTCAAATCTCATAACCACTAAGCTGGGCTCTTGAGCAAGGCCCTTAACCCTCAATCGCTCCTTAGTTGTATGAATGAGATATTGTTGCTCTGATTAAGGGTGTAAGTGCCATAATCATCTTTATGAGATCAATCCCAGCACTACCAAGTTTCTGCTGCTGGGCCCTTGAGCAAGGCCCTTAAACATCAGTAGTAAGTCACTCTGGGTGTCTGCCAAATTCCATACATTTTTTTTTCTCTCCTAAAGGCTGGGACATTTAAAAATACACAATGTACAATCCTTTTAGGAAGGTATGACTTTCAGGAAGCTGTGTGTCAGGATTGGAAGCATCTCGTTCCAGTATTGGGCAGAATACTCTGTAATGTATTCCGAACAACACCCTGAAAAGACACATGGAAACAATTGCACAGATTCCTCATTCAATAACTGTACTATAAACACTGTATCTCTGGGTTACTATTGAGCAGTTTTCTTTATGCTTTGTGTCTTCACAATGAAGTCTTGCTTTCAAATACTTTTTTCTAAATTCCCACTATTGCACTATTCATTTAAGAATATTGTTAATGATTACACAGATGACTTTTGTTACTTCAGGCGAGAATATGCTCAAATAAACAAACAAACAAACAAACAAACAAATAAACAAAACATTACAAGTGATTAAACAATTACTTTGGGAAAATAAATCTTTCATCAAGTTTATATATTGATGACGGTAAAGTCGGTGAGAAACATTTTTATTTATTTCGCTAGCTAACATTAGCTCTGATTTGGTGTGACTACAAAGATCCCCTACACTGCTACTGAAGATAAGGTAGTGTATTAGTATATGTAGTCAAGTGTGTTAATGAAGATGGTGATCTTTCAAAATCACTGTTTCAGCCAGTCCAAGTGATTAGAAAGAACAACGTCATAATTATTATTATACATGTGAAAAAATACACAGTTGAATCTGCTTCAAATAAACTGTTACTTAAACAAAATAAAACAATCTAAATACTACAATATACCAAAATATATTAGATAGATAGATAGATAGATAGATAGATAGATAGATAGATAGATAGATAGATAGATAGATAGATAGATTGTTAATTGTAAAGAAAAATAAATAAATAAATAAATAAATAAATAAACCATTTTTCAAAAGTTCTACTAGATAAGTTTAATAAAAAAAAAAATTCAGCCTGTTTCCAGTGCAGGAATTGTTAAAAGAACCCAGAACAGGGAGATTTTCAGGAACACAAGAGTTTAGAAATAATTTCCAGCTGAGGATTTTTTTTTTCCAGGAATCGCTCATGTCTTTAGGCAGGAACATTTTCAGAAACTTTATATTGGATTCCAATACAGGGACTTTTTTTAAAGAACTTTGGGACTTTCAGCATGTTTCCTTGGCAGGACCATTTTGGAGGGAACTTAGGGACTTTAGGATCATTTCCACCTCAGGATTTTTCCATCCAGACTTGAGATGTAAGTCTTCACAAAAAATATTTTCAGGAAATTTTTACATTTTCTTTTTAACTTTAGTTTCAAGATTCGTTTTAATTTCTGTCTCTGTGGTTGAGGAAATGTGACACCTTTCTACCTTTCTATTGGCGGGAAGGCACAAATGATGTACATGCTGCTAACGGCATAAACGTCACATAAATTACAATTCATAGATTCCATTTAGAATTTGTAATTGTAATTAATATCCTAATCATATACACCATCAATGCAAGAACAATAAATAATCTCCCGACTCTCTGGTCTGAGCAACTGCCCATTCAGGCTTCAGTTCATTTACAAAATTCTGATTTATTCATCTGGTGATTTATTTATAAATCAGTAAACATGAGTCTCCAGGTGTGCTGGAACACACAAAGCAGAGCAGAGATATATTTTATATCAGCACGACTGCACTACACCGGAGTCAGTGTTGGAAATGAAGTGAAGAAGTAAGAGTGAAGAATGTTAAAGATCTTAATGCTTTGGCTCTGTGTTCAGTCTGCGGTAGCCTGAGCCTCTTCCTGACAATGAGGGGAGTGAGAAGAAACGCAAACATTTTGAAAGAGAGAGAGAGAGAGAGAGAGAGAGAGAGAGAGAGAGAGAGAGAGAGAGAGAGAGATTGTGAGGGACTGTTGATCTGTCAAACTCCCAACATTATTCATTCAGCGCTAAAACAGGTGCTTCACTTTCCCTACACATCACTGCTCCCCCTACCTGTCACTCCTCCATCTGTCTCAAAACTACCCCCCCCCACTCACACACACACACACACACACACACACACACACACACACACACACACACACACACACACACACACACACACACTTCTTTCTTTCTTTCTTTCTTTTTTTCTTTCTTTCTTTCTTTCTTTCTTTCTTTCTTTCTTTCTTTCTTTGTTCTTTGTTCTTTTTTCATATTAATATTTGGCCAAAACTATATATATATATATATATATATATATATATATATATATATATATATATATATATATATATATATATAGAGAGAGAGAGAGAGAGAGAGAGAGAGAGAGAGAGAGAGAGAGAGAAAGAAAGGGAAAAGAGAGAGTTGTGCATGTGCAAGGTTTATTTGTCACATTACCCAGACTCCCCTTTGGACAGAGTGAAGTGGTGGAGCGGCGTTGTGTGAAGACGCAGTGACAGGAAATGAGGTCAGACAGCGAGCTGGAACCTCTGCACCTGGAGCCAATCAGCTCTGTTCATCAGATGATAGCAAAGGCTTTAAACCACGATCGCTTCAACCCCAACACCCCTTCCCCCAAAAAATCTGCTCAGCAACTAAAGCCGGAAGTTGTCCATAAAAAAGGTGCATTGTGGGATAGGTGTGAGAGGTACAGTGTGGAGAAGTAAAGGGGGGTGAACTTTTAGGTTTGTAGACTCACACTGTTTCTGTTCATTCTTTTTATCATTAAAAATGTGTCCATGTGCTGTATAAAGAGCACCTGAAAATACCTTACCGCAAAACTCTCTCCATTACAGGTTCCCCAGTTTAATCTAATTACAGTGAAAGTCGTATCTGATTTGAACAGTATTTGAGTGTGACTGATATTGAACGTAGGCACAAAAATGCACCAGTCCTCGACACGTTAGTGAAAAGCCAAAACGGATGATTTGTTGGGTTTTATTTCCTAAATTACGAATCACAATGTACACCTCAACAAATTAAGCGAATGAAGCAAAGAGCAAAAAAGACAAATTACTAAATAAAATTTTTAAAAAGGGATCTTTAATTAACGAATAAAATGACAGTATATTCAGAGCTGACTGTGATTTGATGCCCCCCTCAGTCTCAGAGAGGGGCAACATTTTTAATAAACTTTAACAAAAGGTTTTCACAGTTTTTGGAATTTATTGGAGCTTGTTTTGGACTAAAAAATAAAGCCAGAAGAGATTGTTCAACAGAAGTGCAAAATATAATGTACAATGGAGTAAAAAAGTGCATATATTGAATCACAAATGTAATTGAGTAGAAAGTAAAAGTTGCTTTTGATTGTATCTGATACTCAGTAAAACTAGAAAGTAGCCAAAAATTTACTTAAGTACACTAATGAAGTACATTTACTCAAATGCTTTACACCACTGGGGATCGGTGCGTCTGTGTGGCCTCTCAGTTCTCCCAGAAGAAACCGAATTCTTCCGGAGGTTTTAATATAAGAGAAACCGGCGGCCTGCCTGTGCTTTGGTGTGGCTCTGTGTCTTGGAGGCCGCTTTTACTTACGTGGTGTTTATCTTTGGAGTTTCCTCGCTTCTGCGTGACTTTGGAGTAAATTAAATGTAACTTTTGCCTCGTTAAGTGCAGTCCGATTGTGACACACTTCATTATGTAGAATTAGGCCGCTGCATGACGGCGCGTCTGCTCAGTTTAACTAACCTGACTTTTGTTTGTTTTCTTCTGTCTCCTTCGCTCCTTCGTTCTTCTGTGGCTATTTAGGTGGCGTGGTCCAGCGCCAGGATACGGATCTGAACAAGGGGGAGGTGTTGAGGAGGAGTGGGGTTGAAAACGGGGGGAGGGAGTGGTGTGATGGGGCACAGTTGATTTAGCTGCACTGGTTATGAACTGTTGGCAGTCAATAAAGCACAGAACTAACTCCCCAGTGAAATAAGACAGGAGGAGAAATGACAGAGAGATGAAGAGAGGGAAAGAGAGAGAGGGAGAGAGACCAAGACAGGGTCTTAGAGGGCAGGGATGTTTGGGGGAAAATGAGAAGACCAGAGGGAATGAGATGAATGAGTGAGGGAGTGTGATGAGAGAACAGGCGAGATGGATAGTGAGAGGGGAAGAGAAAGTGGTGGAAGATGCCATTCTTGTGTAATGGCATTTTTGTGTGTGTGTGTGTGTGTGTGTGTGTGTGTGTGTGTGTGTGTGTGTGTGTGTGTGTGTGTGTGTGTGTGTGTGTGTGTGTGTGTGTGTGTTTGTTGTGGTTGTAAGAGACAGGGTACATAGAACTTGATCCAAAAATTAAAACAAAAAAAGGAGGAAAAAACATCTGTGGGTATATTGCGAAAGGAAAAGAATCAATTATTAGTAATCAATTCTTCAGATTAGTAATCAAATTCTTTCTTTCTTTCATTCTTTCTTTCTTTCTTTCTTTCTTTCTTTCTTTCTTTCTTTCTTTCTTTCTTTCTTTCTTGCTTGCTTGCTTGCTCTCCTTCCATCCTTTCTGCTGTCCTTCCACACTTTTCTGGAAACTTCCTTCTGTCCTTCCTTCCTTCCTTTCATGAACGTCAAATAACCGCCTACTGAGAAAGTTGCTCCAGGTAGAAATATTTTTTTTGTGAATAATGGAACTGCTTTTAATATATATTTTTTCTTAATCCAAATTTGATCATGCTGCACTTCGACTAATCAAGGCCAACTGATGCAGTTGTTATTATAGGAACCACAAAACTTAACCAATCAGAATCGATCATTTACTGTTAACAGCCGTGTAAATTAATGCATAGAATCATAATAGTTCCAGGAAACTTTCACAAATTTTCAGATATATCACACATACCGTAATCTGCAATCACATCCTCTAAATAAAGCATCCTGTGGGTTTGAGTGAACATCCAGTCAGTCTCGTCTCTCGTCTCTCGTGTATCGTTGTGGTCAGACTGGTGACCTGGATGTTGACTGAGGGCTGGAATTAAATCTGGGGACAACACCAGCAACACAGGTATTTACAGAAATTGGGGGAGATGATAGCTTAGTTGGTTAAGGCATTGGACTTTGTATTGTGAAGGTTATGAGTTCAAACCCCAGCCATACTAAGCTGGGCCCCTGAGTAAGGCCCTTAACCCCTTAGCAGCTCAGTTGTTTGAATGAGATAAAATGTAAATCTGTCAAATGATATTTATATGATTATATGCATAAACACAGTACATGTGCTTTTCCGTGAGTGTGCTTTAGGTTCAGTGTGTGTGTGTGTGTGTGTGTGTGTGTGTGTGTGTGTGTATGTACATTATGTGTACAGATTTGAGTGTATGTTGTAGAGTGTTAGCGTGAGTTTGGACCTCAGCCCTCCCGGGTCTATCCTGAGATGAAACAGATAAGATAATTGGCTTTAATGAAACCCAGACCATATGGTCCAAAACCACCTCCCTCCCTCTCTTTTTTTCTCTCTCTCGCGCTCTCTCTCTCGCTCTCTCTCTCCGTCTCAGATAGAAGTGAGGTCTTTAATTCAAACCAGGCTCTTGGTGCTGAGGCTCCCGTATTTCTGTTTGAAGTTGTAAACCGAGCGCGCTCACAACGCCGCTGGCCTGCTGGGCCCATTGCCATGGTTACTCTAATTGCCTTCGGTGCTGTGGCTTTACGGTGCAGGAAGAGAGCCATTATGGGTTCTGTCCGTGTTTCTCAGATTTTTTTTTTTAGGTGCTTTAGGTGGAAGGTCACAGGTCTGAGGTGGAGCCACAAAAAATAGAAAAAATAGACACTCAAGGCTGCCGTCACTGCATGCAAGTGAAAACTCAAAAAACTGAAACCAGGAACTCTGGGACAACATGAGCATGAGGTCATAGCTAGCTCCCATGCAGGATGCTGGGCTAGATTTTAAGGCGGGTTATTTATTTTGGTCATGAAGGATAGTTTGAGATTATGGGGGGTGATGAAGGGGTTGGGGGGGGATGTTTGAAATGCACAACATTTCACATACTGCTTTGAGAACTGCTTTGGAAGCCAAATGCACAAGGAAAAGAGCATTAAAGTAGATTTAATCCTAAAATTAATGCACCAATTGGCTAGCAAGGTAACTAGTCTTTTAGTAATGGTAGTGATATCCTAATCAATATGAATATATTCAAATTACCTATTAAACAAATATATATATATATTACATTTTTGGTTTTTTTTTAATTTTCTGCTTGTTAAAGTTGATCAACCATTCATTTGTTGGTTTGTTTCTTTATTTATTGCCTGAAAACAGAATACTTGATGGTTCTTCCAAGGTTTGTTGGAGGTTTTATTGGAAATCCTTCTTGAGACGCTCCAGTTAAATCTCATCTGTATGGTTTATTGTATGTAAACCATTTAAAATGTTCTCAGAGATGCAAAAGGTGAACTTTTTAAAGATTTAAATATCTAAATTTAACCTATTTTCCAACTTTGATTAAAGTTCAGAAAGTAATGGAAACAATGAGAAAAAATATGTTGGATAAATTATAGTGCACCATAGTGAAAATGAACATTTTCCAGTTTTTTTTTCTTTGTTCCAGAAAGCTTTTAAGAATTCATTTTCAACAAAAGAAGGCAACGATGTGCTCGGAAAAGTGCAATGATGTTAATGATGATAGCGGTTTAATAGGGAAATACGTTCAGTAAACAACCCCAGTTTCCATCACTGATTCTTTGTCTTTGATTATTTTATGCGTTTGTGAAAGCAGGTTATTTCTCAGAGTGCCGTAGGAATTTTCCTGATGTTTGTGTGAAGACTCGTGCAACACGTGGATTTGGAAAAAGGTTTTTCGAGCCAGGCTGGTTTACATCACAATGCCAGCAAAGCATAACCAAACAACATTAGCATTAAACATGAACTTAAATGACTAGAGACAAATGCCTGGGAACTGAGCAGGGGGAAAAAAGTAAATGAGAGAGGATTTACAATACCCCACAGAGACGTAAAACAGAATGGCAGCCTTTTAGTGTTTCTTATCTCCACCGACCTCCTAAAACTTGAGCTTCACACTTCCATGTGCTGTAGCCGGGCACCCCGGAGAGAGGGTAAGAGGGGTGATGAGAGGGTGCCAAGCGGTTATGGGGCTCCTGTAGGACTCATGGGGATGGATCAGAGAGTGTGTCAACTGCAGTCTTGTTGTGGTGGACCATCTGTTTCTCTGTTTGCTATCTTACCAAGTTTGTCTCAGTTTCTCAAAACTCTACCTGCGATCAAGCAGATCGAAAGCCATGAAGCTGTTAAATGTTCACAGGCTAGGGTTTTTGACTCTTTCTGTGACAGCCATGTCTTATTCATAGTCTGCTTTATCCTTACATTACTGTATTACTTTAGATGTTCAAGGCTAAGTTATAGATAACCGAATCAAACATATGCAGTATGTAAAATTTGTATGTAAAATATATGACTTTTCTTATCTGTGTTTCCGTCTTGATGAGGATGTGACTTTACTTAACGGATTGAAAGGGAATAAATCTGATCAATCTGATTAGAAGAGCAGCTCTGATTCTCCTGAAGATGTACCAACCAGCACACGACTACTGAAACAAACTCTCATTAAAATCTTTAATCAGAACTGCATTGGATTTCGAACTAAATTTGCTGCATTATTATATTACATGCACAAGATTATTAAATTTAACTCAGTTTTATTTAACATTGCCTGTTACACTGTCAAATACAACAGGATTATACATTTAAGCATCATGAATATTTCTAATGATTAGATTAGACTAGACTTTATTGTTATTGTGCATATTCATCTAATACAAATATGCAAATATACAAATATACAATAAACGTATTATGGGGTGCAATGGTGCAATATATTACAGTAATAATGTGCAAATTTGAAGATAACACAGAATGGTTTTATTTAAAAGTGATCATAACAGTTCAAAATGTGTTAATGATTGAGCTTATTGAGGTGACATCGAATGTTCTTTCATTATATAATTGATGAGATTATTAACTGATCAATGATGGATACATGAATGTAACAATATTCAGCCCTATGTTAAATATACATACATCAGAGGTAAACTGTTCAGTAGTAGGTATCCATCTTCACGGTTCTTGAGTTTAACCCTACATTTACATTAAAATTTTATGACATTTGGCAGATTCCCTTATCCAGAGTGACTTACATGCAGCTACATTTATACAATTGAGCAGCGATGGGTTTAAGGGTCAGCAGGGGCCCAGAATTGGCTGACATCCCTCCACAGTAACTTCATGGATCTTGGAGTAATAATAATAATAAATAAATCAGCAGTAAGCATGTTTTCCTCAAATCTCACCTACAATGAAAGTTTAAGGAGAACTTGTTGAGTTCTCTATCCTGAATCCTGAATGTTGTTTCTCTGTGGGACATTCGGATAAAAATAATCCTTCCATATGGATCTAAATATTAAGCTAGTAGAAATATAAATGATGGGACATAATCAATTCAAATACAATAATATGTATGTACATTTATTTTAAATGAACATTGTATGCATTGTGGTTTTTAGCTGATTATGCTTATAATATTTAAAATTTCTTGACTTCTTTGGAGACTCCTTCCATACATGTTAAATAAACACCTCTCTACTCTTTATGCATCTCATTGCCAAACATTGTTTTTATTTATTTATTTATTTATTTATTTATTTGATGAGAGTATGCCGACCATCTTCCCTACAAATACTGGTGAAAATCATCTTATAGCACTAAGTCAGAGTTGCTGTTATAAACTACCATCTGATCCATCAGTAGTGAAAATTCAATGATGAACATAAATATAATCATTGGGAAAGAAAGCCTAAGGAGCTAAAAACTATTTTTTATAACCAAAATGGAAAAAAGGGTTACATCTTAATCTGTAAATATATAAAAGCTCCTCATGTGCATCTCGGATAGAACATTTAACTGGTTTACATACAAGAAGCCGTACAGATGTGTGTTAACTTGAGTCCCGTAAATAGTTTACCAACTTTAACCAGCAAAAAAAAAAAAAAAAAAAATTTTTGAATATGCATCAATAACAAGGTGTATATTTTTGTTTAATATGTAATTTGGCTATTAAATATTTATTATTCATACTATCACTACTACTAGACTAGTTGCCTTTTAACCAAAAGGTGCATTTTTTAAAGATTTAATCTACTTCAGCATTCCTCTCCTTGTGCACTCGGCTTCCAAAGCAGTTCTTTAAGCATGTGAAATGCTGTGCTTGTTAAATACACCCCCCAACCCCTCTATCACATGAAATGGAACACTTTAGAACAGCTTTGTTAAGACTGTTCTGTCTTTTTCTTGTGAGATTCATCTTAAAAATGTTTAGTCTTCAAAAGTTTCTTGAATTTCAATCATATAATAATAACTTTTAAACGTTTATTTAATGATTCAGAATTTACCAATGTGAAAACTATCCCGTGCATTGATCATTCAAATACTGCAATACTACAGATGCCCTAGATTTGGATTTAGCCCTGGAGTACTTTTTTCTTTAACACTGACACGACATTTGCTCTATCAGCCATCATCATGAAATCTTTTTCGTTTTTCTCAGGACTGAAGAGCCGCAGGGAGATCAGCGCTTGGTAGTTTCCAGTCCTCGACTGGCCTAGAGAATGAGTTTTGCCAAAAAATCACTGTTGCAGACGGTGCTACAGTTCGCAAACGAGTGTGGAGGGGATACAATGAACCAGAGTTGTATAACTGAACAGGAAATATTACATTTTACGACAAACCTGAAAGAAAATTTGTACACCCACGACAAGTTTAGCCCTGTTTTGAGACAAGCAATCATCTGTGGGAAAATGCTTGATTGTGGCTTAAATTTGTGTCACTGTTTTTAATAAGACTGGGCCTGTATACTAACTTTCATATTAAAAGCAAAATATAAGTCAGTTGTTGTAACATTTCTCCTCATATTAAAGCTGAGTGCTGTTTCCTGTGATATTCCCAATTGGGTATGAGTGGGTGCGGAGTTTACAGTGTTAACCATTATTTATTCTCTTGCACATCCATTATATCAAAGAACTTTCAAAGAACTGAAACTTTTGTTGAGTTTTAGCTTTTTCTTGGTTTTTGTATTTCTCCCCTGAGGCACACTGGCTTTATGTGCATGCACAGCTGCCAACACTCATGCACACACATTCCCAATTGGATTGTACAAAACTTTTCTTCATATATATATATATATATATATATATATATATATATATATATATATATATATATATATATATATATATATATATATGTATATATATATGCACGCACATACACAGAGACTCACACAGACTCACACACTCATTCAAACATACCCACCAGCTCAAGAGCCATGAGGTGAGCCTCACAATTCTGTGTATTTATAAAAATCCTGCACATGGATTTATGTGTACTGTGCAGGATAACTGTCAAGTGAGCCACCAGCTAAGGAAACTTAATTAAGGCTCAAGGTCTGTCCAGGAGGTAAGGGGGCTAAAAGATTGTTTAGAGGTGTCACTGAAAGCTAATTACCCCCTGGGATATGGAGGCCTGGATTTACCCCCCACGGATCCCCTCCAGGAGGTCCTGACAAAGATGCATTAAGCAGCACTCTGCATTAACAAACCCCCTCACAGAACCTGCAGTGTAGCTGAACAGAGGTGTTGCCTGCAGATTTTGTAATGTTGGCGAATGTGACCTAACGCAGAGGAGCAGTGGAAGAGCTGGACGTCCTAAAACAATGGGTCTGTCCTGGATGCATCGCTGTCTTGGACATTGCTATGGTTTACACAAAGAAGCAACACGATATAAATCTATATACATTTATATAAAGTTATGAGACTTTGCTGGTTAGTGCTGTATTTTCAAAGTTAGAAGTTGTCTGGCTTGGATGTCCCAGACGTTGACATTGTCACAGCAAAAGCTTTTTTCCAATCATGATTAGCAGCAACGTTCAGATATGACATGTTAATGTGAACATTGAACAGAATGGATTTGGAGTGTAGTCAATGTCAACAGACTGCTACATTGACTCAGGACTACAGTTTGCTACTGATCACCATCACTGTATCCCGCAACATTATCTGCAATAAATGGACATTCGGTGCAACCCAGATGATGATGGGTTCCCTCTTGAGTCTGGTTCCTTCCAAGGTTTCTTGCTTTTGCCATCTCGGGGAGTTTTTCCTGGCCACAGTCGCCACCGGCTCACTCATCAGGGACAAACTTACACTTATAAAGAACATATACATTTTTTAGCACCACATTATCTGTGTAAAGCTGCTTTGAGACAATGTTCATTGTTCATTACAAATAAAAATAAAATGAATTGAATTGAATTGAACATAGAAATAATAGTGCCTCGAAGCTTCAGACTGTAATGCAGATGAGTCATAGCAGAAGGTCAGCTTGACTAGTTAGAACCAATACAAACATTTTGGGAAACAGTTTTCAACAAACGATAGTGAATTTCATCATCTTCTGAACTACTGAAAATAACATATTGATTCAATTGTTGATTTGCAAGTCATTCCTTTAAAGGAACATTCCAGCATCTCCATCCACCACATCTGTCATGATTCACCAATTACCACGGACAAGACTTTCAACATGTTTGCAATGAGAAAAACCAGAAATCGCGTTTCCTTGAAAATCACTTCTAAGGGTCATTGCTGAATTCCATTAATAAATAATTAATGTAAACTACTTCATAAGAAATCCAGAACTAAAACAATTGCATTCTAACAATGAAAGAAGTTAAGATGAAACACATGAGGGTCTTACAAAATGCCTCTAACTTTGAGTTGAATCCAAACTGCCAATGCTGAATGAGACTGATCCCGTTCCCAAAGATTTGGTGAGGTTCACTTGTAATGAGGGTGACAGTAAAGCATTTGTGTGTTTACTTTGTGGCATGTCACACCAGCCACGAATGCTTCTGCCATGTCAAAAAAGTCGATTTATCTTCATTTAGAAAATACCTTTCACTGAGGAATGCATGAAAGCTTGTGACAAAATGCAATACTGTTTAAACACTTCAGCATCTTCGATTATAAGTGACTTTCATATAAACACAATTTTCTCTATTTGCTTTTGTTTATAGAAAAACAATTGGTCATTATATATAAATTACAAAGAGATTCTGTTGATAAAGAACAGAGTATATCTTTAAGTACAGTTTTAAATTTCCTGAAGTTTGTGGAATATTGATGATCACACCCCCACATGTGCTTTTTTCCCAAACTGTTCCCACAAATTTGGAAGAACAAAATGGTCTAGAATGCCTCTGTGTGTTGCAACATTACAATCTGCCTTCAACTTAGAGGCTCGAACACTGTTTTTTGAGCACAAAACAAGCTCAATGGTGTGTTAAGATTGGATTGGAAGAACTCAGGTGTCCTTCACAAAGCCTCGACCTCCTCAACCCTACTGAACACCTTTGGGTTGAACTGGAACACAAAACCTCTTCTTTGTCCCTTTTGTACATTGAAATACATTTATATTATTTTTTACTCCCACTTTATCTAATATATTCAAAAACATTTTTTTATTTTTTTATTTATAGCTCCTTTTATTTAATGCAGAATTTAATGAGCAGCTGATCAGGTTTAAATCTCACTGCAAGTTGTATTTGTATATAACTATGTTTGAGACTAATATAAATCTTGAATATTGAATCTTGAAACACTGAAGACGGGAACCAATGGATGAACCCTGGGTTCATAGGATGAACTGAAAACCCAGCCTTCCATATGCAACATCAGTACCTGATTTCAGTAATACTTTTGCACCTGAATAATCCGTTTCTCAGAAGAAAAGTTATTATTATAGTGCACTCAATAAGCTTATGTGTGTGATGGTCAGGTTTGGACAAGCTTTTTGGACAGTGTACCTTGTGGAGATAAATGACAGATTTAATCATATATAGAGCATGCTACATTTACATTACATTAACATTTAAGGCATTTGGCAGATGCACTTATACAGAGTGACCTACATTTATCTCACTGAGCAGTTATGGGGTTAAGGGCCTTGCTCAGGGGCCCAAGAGTGGCAGCTTGGTGTGGCTGGGATTTGAACACGTGACCTTTGAATCAAAAGTTCAATGTCTTTGTCACTAAGATAGCACATCCCTATGCTACGTTCAACCTAAGCAGATTTTACATTCTGTATATATGATACCAACCAATCAGAATCATCATCAGAATCATCAGAATCAGGTTTATTGGCCAAGTGTGTTGTCACACTCAATGAATTTGATTTTCAATCCTAAAGGATCCTAAGGATTTTCAATCCTAAAGATCAGACAAAAGCTTTTGAAGGTTCAAATACAAAACAGAAACTCTAGCACTTGTTCTGTAGATCGGGTCCACCTTCAATTCAATTTTTTAATTGTAATTTTATTTGTATAGCACTTTTAACAATGGTTTACATTGTCCCAAAGCTGCCTCTTCACATTATTTTCAATGTATAAATCAGTCCTGATAAGTGTATTTTTAATAAGTTAGCCAGTGGTGATGGTGGTGAGGGAAAAAATTTTTTTCAGATGATATTAGGAAGAAACCTTGAGAGGAACCAGACTCAGAATGGGGATCCTATCCTCATCCTCATCACCAAATGTCTATTCATTACAGTCACATTATTGATGGATATTTAAAGGCATAATTGTTAATTGTGATTGCAACCCTGAGCCATTGTAGTAAACTATATTAATTACAGTCCAAATCCATCGTCAAGGGTTCATCAGTTTAAATCTCCACAGTGACTTCATGAATCTTTAGACTCTTCATGCTCAGAGGTAAGAATAAGTGTAAAAAAGTGTATCTTGTTTTGTCTGTATGGATTTTACAACTTTATAAAAAGACTGGTGTGTTTGTCAAATAATGCAACACAAGCAAAGTTGCGATCCCACACATCCAATTATCGAATCATTTAAAGCCCAACCTTGATGAGGATATTAAACTTCTCCAACTTTCCAAAAGTTATTCCTGACCTCTGCTGCATTCCATTCGTTTAGAGAATTACGGGGCACTGAGACATAAATCACTGCTCCAACCTGCAATCACATCCAAGAGATGCAGAGACAAAAAACATAACCATACATCTTACTGCACAACTCATCTCTCATTCCATCCTCTCTCTCTCTCTCTCTCTCTCTCTCTCTCTCTCTCTCTCTCTCTCTCTCTCTCTCTCTCTCCTCCATTCTTTTACTCACTTATTCTTTCTAATTCTCTCTGATTCACTCTTTTTTTTTATCTTTTACTTTAATCCTCCCTCATCAGCTCTTTCTGTTTGTCTTCCTCTGAACCCTATCACTTCTCTTATTATCTCTTTCTCACTCTTTATTTCTGTTCTTAACTCTTTCTCTATCTCCGTCATTCTCCCCTCATTCTCACTGTACATTTTTCACTCATCCTCTCACCTTATCTCGCATCATGTCTCATAAATTTTCTTCCACATTATGACACATATTTTCATACTCTCTCTCTCTCTCTCTCTTTCTCTCTCTCTCTCTCTCTCTCTCTCTCTCTCTCTTTTTTTCTTTCTTCTTCCTTCTTTCTTTTACTCTCTTATTCTTTCTCAACAGCTTTTTCTCATTCCTTCTTTGTCTCTCTCTGGGTTAATACTTCTCTCTTATTATCTTTTTTCATTCTTTTATTCTGGTGTTCTCTCCCTCTCTCTCTCTCTCTCTCTCTCTCTCTCTCTCTCCCTCCCTCTTTCTCTCTCTCTCTCTCTCTCTCTCTCTCTCTCTCTCTCTCTCTCTCTCTCCTATCTTTTTGTACTTTTTTCACTCATCCCCTCATCTTATCTCTCTCCTGTCTTATGCATTCTCTGCAAAATTATATCTGTCACTTTCTCTTTTATTCTTTCTCGATGCCTCTCTGTTTCTCTGTCTTTTATTCTCTCTCTCTCTCTCTCTCTCTCTCTCTCTCTCTCTCTCTCTCTCTCTCTCTCTCTCTCTCTCTCTCTCTTTCTCTCTCCCCCTCCAACTCAATAGTGAGTGAACTGTGCCGCCACACAGACGTGCTTTTGCATGGCTGGCTGAAGTTTGTTCTCCTGGCTCAGACAACTTTTCCACTTGACTTTCTGTTTATGCCTCCAGAGATCCAGTCGTTATTTAGAGGAGAACCGGCAAATGCAAATAAACACAGCACAGAAACGAACAAAAAGCAACACAATTTGTGCCTTTGATCACGCACAAGTGCGTGCTATGCCATTGTTTACACTAAGCACTGCATTATGATTGCCTGTTTATTTTCACGAAAAATTGCAAGTCGGCCAATTATACAGCTCGGGCCCCGGGGACTGCCTGGTGCACTTCTTCCTACTGGTGAAATCATTTTTATACGGCATTCTGACTCAGTGGACAAGTGTCTCAGGAGGGTCAAAGATTCTTTCACTAACTATGAAAAACACACATGTTGGAAATGTCACTTTCATTCACCATTCCCAAATAGACAAATTGTTTAAACCTAAATAAAACTAAATGAATTGTGGACAAGTATTTGGGAAAAATGTAGTTACTGTACTTAAGAAAATATTTTGCCTACTTTCTAGTTTTACTAAGTTTAAAAGACATAAGCAACTTTTACTCTCTACTCAACTCTATTCTCAACTGCTCCCTGTGAGCCATTTTTTAGCACCGCTGGCCTCGTTTTCATTCCAGAAAGATCTTGAATAAATTCCAAAAACTTAAACTTTGATTTTGTTAAAGTTGAATAAAAATGTTGCTCCTCTCTGAGACTAAGAGCTATACTAATGGATACTAATGTTTCTTCTACTTTGTGACACAAGAGTGTAATTTTATTTGTGAAATGAATACCCCTTTTTAAAAGATTGCCTTTCGACTTTACTGTTTTACTTATACTGCTTCATTGCTTTACTGTCTTTTTTTTGTTTAATCTTTATTTCTTTCTGGCATGTTGAAAAGGCTGTTTTGTTGATCTCGTTTAATGCAGTGTTGAGGTGTACAATTAGATTTGTGTTTAAGGAAGTAGAACCTCACAAACCAACTGTTTTTGGCTTCTTACTAATATGTGACTTGGTGTCAAGGACAAGTGCATCTCTGAGCCTACGTTCAATATCAAGTACTGTTCCATTCAGATACTTCAGGTACTCTTACAACCTAGATTGCGGACAAAAAATGTCTTAGAAAGACATCGAAAATGCATTGTAGCTGTTTGTGATATATGAAAATAAGGTGTTTGACATGGATGAAGTAGAGATTTGAGAGTGCTTCAATTAAATATGTACATGCCATTGTTCTTACTTCAGCATGTAGTTATAGAAAATATGATGATCAAATGGAAATGAGATCTAATTGTGTCTATTTGTTCATTCATTCTATCATTAGTAGGTAATTTAATTTGACTGTTCAACTGTTTTCAATTATTTTTTTAATAAATGTGGGAAATGAAATATTGGATTTTTGGAATATTTGGAAACCCTGAAGAAAGCTCACATAGACAAATGAAGAACCGGGAGCAGCAACACTACCTGCTACCCCAATTCCTAGCACAGTGCATATGAAATACTCCTACACATACATTCACCCATTGGAGAATGGCTTCCGCAGGATGTGCTCATTTGACATATATATGATATATGAATATATATAGCTAAATTCTAATAAATGGTAATGGATGTTGTGGATTTCTGGTCACTGTGGTGGAAGTATTAAAAGCTGGACAATGTGGTAACGGAGACTGCAAACGTGTGTCCTGACTGCAGTCTGGATTTTATTGTTATGTGTATAAGTGGTGTGTGTATAATCTAATCTCAACCCATTGCTCAACCCGCCTACTCAGCATCAGATTGCATTGATTTTAGATTACGTCAATATTTTCAGGATTATAGAACTCAGTATTACCTTCACATCCTGCTTGTTTGAATCCTGCCTTCACGTGTGAAAAAGACACAGAACTGTTTGTTTCTTTGTTTGCTCATGAAACTGGAATTTACTGGAGATTTTAATGTAATCTCAAAAAGTGTTGTTTCATTCCTGGTGTCTTTTAGCTCAGGTGATTTGATCACTAAAACAATGGCCATTATTATCCAGGATCTTTCATATTTTCAGCAGGAGATGGGAATTGTATTCAATCTTCTATTGCATGGTCAAGGCTTTAATTTCCTAGACTACTATTGAAAGAGAAAAATCTTCATTTTCTCATCAATATTTAATGCTATTTATACAAACAGATTTTTTGGGATTCTCCAGTCCATAAACAAGCTCACTCCAGTGAATATTATCACGTATGGAAAAGACCCACATGCCTCGGAGCTGAACACACACACACACACACACACACACACACACACACACACACACACACACACACACACACACACACACACACACACACCAGGATTTTAAACCGGCGATCTAGTCTGATCTAGGCTCTCAGCTATCCAGATAGTTTAGACAAGATTGGAATCCATTTCATAAAAACAAAACCATTTTTTTCTGCTTTCTTCCAAGCAGAAAGTCAGGGCTGATGTGAAGGACCCATGTGGTTCCATTTACAACCCAAACGACAGAACCCAGTAAATCAGAGATGAAAAGGCCTCCGCTCAAATGAAATCACACATGAATCCAGGTTTCCGTACTGTTTCAGGCACAAAGGCCCGATGCATCACATCAGCTCCGTGCTTTACGTTTTCCCTAAGAAGAACGATTCTTCAAAGGACCCCAATCCAGATAGGCTAACACATTGCAGACCACCACACTACAGCCAGCAAGACAGCCAACTATCCGAGTATATTGAAAAGCTGAAAATAAAACAAAAAGGTCCCATAGGAGCAAAATATAAGATGTGTCTCACATCACAGTGGAATGACCTAATACTCAGAAACATTCACAGTGTATTAGTGCATAATAGATAGATATAGATCCTACATTTACATCGGATTTAAATGAACTTACATTAAAAATGCATGTGGTGTAAAGAATAATGGCAGAATGATTACTGATTAATTTTTCTTTAGAAACTATAGAGTAAACTTAAACTGATGATATTTAGAGGCTATCCAGTTGGTTCACAGTTTCTTTTTTATATGTAATTCTTCACATTTTCGATGTTTGATTTCCGTAGCAAACATAAATGCAGTGCTTGTAGGAGATAATCGACATATTGATTAAAGCCAGACTGTGATTAATCCTCAACAATACTGCATTATCTATTTTTATTTGTATCTATTTTTAACAGCTTTAAAATAAAGACAAACTCATCTGATGTAAAAAAAAAAATAATAAAAAAAAGAAGTTGAGACAGCTGTATTGCCTGTATAGCTAAATACGGAGCACACGCACAAGCACGCGCGCGCGCACGCGCACACACAAAAAAAAGATCACAACTGTAAAGAAAATTATAATGAAATAAATCAGTGGTTGAAATGACACAGTAAATTAAACATTAATTTCCATCCGAATTCACATTTTACCCCAAATGTTGTTACAGCCAAGGAGAAAGAAACATTCCTCTTTTTTTTTTTTTTTTTTTTTTTTTTTTTTTTGGTGTGTATCTGAAAACGTCTCTGTCCCAGAGATCGAAAGCATTAAGCACGTGTATAAAATGGACTCTGGAAGAATGTATCTGGAAAATAAATATGTATTTGGAATACTGGAAAATGTATTGCGTTCCAGCCTGTTCTGCTTCAGCACAAACACGTGACTTATTAGGTAATTCATATATTTTCGAAAATATATATATATTTTTTTATATATATCGTTTTATTTGTTTCTAATTATTATAAATTTATCAAATGTCCATAGGGTGTGTTTAGTGTTTAGTTTAGAGGAGATTCCTAAATAGGTTTAGCAGTAATGACCAGATTCTAGAACACTTGTTAACTGGTGATGGAGAGGAAATAAATAATAATGAAACATTGCTCTGAAAATGATCCCACTGATTCCAACCCTTAAAAGCTTTCAATGGTTGGAATAAGCTTTTTTCTAAACTGTGATTAATATTTTATCACCTTTTTTATTTAATATTGCTGCGGGGAAATGTCCATTGCTAAAAGCGCTCTTCAATAAAAACTTAATTATTGTTTATTTTTTTCTCTATAAACACCGAACAATTGTAATAATATGTTAAATCATGTAATATTATCTAATTAATATATTATATGTTATATGAATTATACTTTTTTTTCTGTCCATCAAAAATTCAACCAACCGCAGATTTTGGAACGAAAAATAATGTCAATTTAGTTTCAACTATACAATTCAATCGACTTAACAATTGCATTGATCACTAAGAAGTAAAAAAACAAACACAAAAAGTTTATTAGGTATAAGTCTAAGCATGTGCGAGGAACCGATATTATGTGACATTTAGATTTTCTTAAAAAAAAAAAATTGTAAACAATGCATTAAAACAATCATTTTATACTTCAGACAAAAGAATCACACCCTAATTCATTAACCAAGATTCTTTTCATTTAACGATTTAAAAAAAAGACATGAAAGACATTAAAAGAAATTGTTTGATCTTCATCAAAAACTATTGCTGTAGTGATATTTTGCAAAAAAAAAAAAAAAAAAAATTGCCTAGTGTTATTAGAATGGACTGGTTTTATAAATCATGAAATAATGAACTGTCTCTATCCATCAGATGACTTTCAGATCAGTATCACGGTAACCTTGCACGTGCGCAACAAAAACGTGTCAGGGTGAAATTCATCACACGTGTGTAAGAGTGTTGGTGTAATATATAGATCTAAGACAAGCTATTCTGACTTTAAAAACTAGTGGTCAGGTGGCAGGGTGTGGGGGTGCGTGGGAGTCACGTGGTAAAGAACAGACACGTGTTTATCAACACAATTATCCATCAAGACACCCCCCCACCACCACCACCACCACCACCACCACCACCCCGAAAAGATCTCATAAGAAATGAAAGATAAGGACGGATAATCTTATTTTGTACATTAGTGACAGGTGATGGCAGACTGAAGGATTTATCTGAATGCATAGTGTTTTATTTTATTTCAACATCTTTTGCATCTCAGAACTGAGTAAAACTTTTCCATAGTCTTTAGAAAGTCAAGATTCAAAGTTTATTTATTTATTTATTTATTTATTTATCCATTCATTATTCGTTTATTTTATCGTTTTTTATCAGTTCCTTCCTTCCTTCCTTCCTTCCTTCCTTCCTTCCTTCCCACTTTTCCTCATTTATTCATGTAGCCCAGGCTAACGTGATAAAGCAAACATTCTGCTGTCTTTCTCTCTCTCTCTCTCTCTCTCTCTCTCTCTCTCTCTCTCTCTCTCTTTTTTTTTTTACTTGCTTTAGTTAAACTTTTTTATTGCTTTAGAAATGATTCAAAATTTCAAGGAGAGGAGCAGGATTTTCGGCATACTGTCCTTAACACAGACTTTTCCTCTTCCTTCTCTTCCTTTTCCTCTTCCTCTTCCCCAGATCAGATCACAGTCTAAGTTTACGACAACACAGACACGGACTTCTGAAGCTGGGGAATCGATTTTCTTTTTCTTGGTGAATCACAACTGTTGCCCTTTGGGTCAAACCGGATGGTTTTACATGTGTTTCACACACACACACACACACACACACACACACACACACACACACACACACACACACACACACACACACACACACACACACACACACACACACACACACGTCAAATCGTTTAACTGGACTGCTGCAGTTCCTGTGGCCCACAGTCAGTGCAGACGGAGGAATTTCAGCTGATCTAATGTCTTGCATTCTTCATGCAGTAAGAAAAACACAGGCAAGTCACTACATTTCTCCTCGTGTGGTTCATCATTTATTCGAATTTTAAAATTCAATCTGTGCCAAAAAATATCCAGAAAGATGCACCAATAATTCAGATAATATTATATAATAAGATAATAAATTAAAAATTAAAGATTATTCATTGACACTGGAGACTGTTTAGCGTTTCAGGCCTAGTCTTGAAAGAACATCTGTAACATCTTGGAAAACATCTGTATTCCTAGAAAAAGAAACTATTTCTCACATCTAGTAGATTAAAACTAGTGCAGGAAAAAGATCTACACAAGTATTTACCATTTTCTCTTCCTCTCTTCTCCTCGGTTAAGGAAAAAGAAATCCTACACAGTCCTCTATCAGAAGTCCCTAAGCAGACCAAAGCAGAGGGGGGAAGGAGTGAGAAGGACGAGGAGGAGGTTCTCGTCTTCTTCCCAACTTCGATAACAACACCGACACCAACACCGACATCTCCAAACTCTCCGTGTTAAAAATCGAACGCGTTTAAACCTCTTTTGCTTCTTGAGGAAGGAAAGTCATAAGGCTTTGTGTCAGAGCTGCTGGTCTGCGGCTGACTGTGCGCTCGCGAAGGCGGACCCCCAGCTGCAGCTCCAACATCTGCTCTCTGCTTCACGTGACTTTACAAAGAAAAATACGAAGCACATCTGGTAAAAATAAGTTTGATTCAGGTGCCTTGGTTCTTTTTTTTTTTTTTTTTTGCACAACTACATAGAATGCACGAAGCCCTGATGTTCACTTGTTTTACTTGAGAAACCTGGAGTTTGAGAAGCTAAAACCATCTAAGAGGGACGACCGGGTACAAAAACGTGTTCATGAAATAACAACCACAACAACAACAACAACAACAACAACAACAACAACAACAACAATAATAATAATAATAATAATAATAATAATAATAATAATAATAATGTTTACGATAATAAGAACGACAATAAAAGTTATTATTATTATTATTATTATTATTATTAATTTTATTTGTTTTATTATTAATTGTTATTGTTATTATTTTATCGATTTTATTATATTATCTCTGATTCAGAATAGTAATACATAGGAGATTAACACCTGCCAACTGCGCCTTGTGTGTGTGTGTGTGTGTGTGTGTGTGTGTGTGTGTGTGTGTGTGTGTGTGTGTTGGGGGGGGGGGGTGTTGTAAATTAGTGCTGTTTATCAAAATAAACCAAAGCGTTTTGATGAAGTAATGAATAATTTGGCTTATCATAATTTTTTATACTAAATTGATATTTTTGGATATTGAAACTCTCTCAAATAGTCTAAATGGAAACTAAATGTAATTATAAACTAAAAATAATTTAAGGTACATAACTGGAGCTTAAAGACTTCTTATATATCTTTGAAGCTTTGCTCTAAAGTTACACCACATGCACTTTCCAGGGTAAAATACACACAATGTACAATACCATTACACCAACAAAACACAAGTACTGTTTAATTATTTAAAAGAGTGTTTCTGGATGCTACATTGGAATAAATGAATAGTTAAAATCATTAAAATCATTTTCTGATTTTTGAACCAAACTGAAATCTGTTCACGTCCACTTCCTCCATCCAAACTATTATATTACATTCAATGTTATATTTTAGAAAAATTAAAGGACAGTGCATTTCTGTGTTAATATCAGTTGTCCCTCCTCACTGTCCCGCATCGCACCGCACCTCTGCGTGACCCCGAAACCCGCCATGAATTCACATCTGGAAATTCCACACGAACCAATTCCACACACATTGTGTCTTCAAACGATTTCTTTTCACAATCCTCAAATATTTTTCCAGACCTGTTTTCCACCTGACACATCAGACATTTCATTCCCCCCCCCCCCCTCTATCACCATACTGTATCACATTACAAAGCAGCATTATTCGTGTAATCATGGATGCTCTCATACTTTACTCTTCATTCTTAAAAACACACCTGCAGAGCCAAAAATTAAGGATTTAGTAACAATCAAGAGTGCAATGAAGAGAAGTCGGTATTTTCAGACCATTATGTGCGCCTGTATTTTGTAAACACAAACTAATATTATTATTTATTTTTGGGGAAAAATAAGTAATGTTTTAACGATTTTATATTACATTTACCTTTGAAAGATTTATTTTAAAAAATAATACTAACCATTGAATTCCAGCATAGCATTAGAATTATTTTGCACCAAATACCTGTAATTAATACTGAATAAAATCAGAGTATTAGTACTATTGGGATTAAGATTGGACCCTGACAGGAGATCACGTGCCACACAGATAAATCATGTATACAAGTTTCAAAAATACTGCAATTTCTAAAATAAGTTATAAAACTTTAAGTTTATATATTAAGCATGGTGCAGACATGCATATTTGAGCTTTATCTTTTTCGTTTTCCCATCGCTCGTGCACTATAGATACAAATCTATAAAGAAAGTTTAAAAATTTGTGTTAATCATGGTAAAATCAGACCGGAATAAATTTATATCCAAACCAGTTTTATTGCAGAAAAATAAAACGCATATTTACAAACATCAAACAATCAAATGCATGTAGACACCGGATCCGTTATGCATCAGAAAAAAAGTATCAATAAATAAATAACATTTTTTTAATCATTGACCAGATGAGAAAAGAATATATACAGATATGAGCCTATTATTTCTTTGACGAAATAAATACGACGACATTCATATTCGTGGCTCCACGCTGTCAGAGCGAAATGAAGCGCCTGCTTGCTCCTGCTGCTGCTCTGCTGCAGTCTCTGTGGCTTGGTATGAGATGTCAAGGCTTGTGTGCTCGGAATGCATGCATGAAGCCTACACAAAGTCTCCAAAAAACACATTTTACAAGCACGGATCTCGAAGGCAAATTCCTCAAATATTGTCGGTAAGTGCTCGCGACGAGGCCGCCGGTCCAAACCGGGTCTCCAAAAAATCTGCTCTGTTCGCCAATAAATCCGGGCCTTCTGACTTTTAGTTTCCTTTTTGGTCCTTTCTGCTGTGCACGGGATTTTCTCCTCTCCTGCAGTCCTTCTGCTGCTCGCAGCTACAAATCTGCAAGAAGAAGCAAGAGATTTAATACAATTGAAAAATGACAAGCAGAAAATATTTATTTTGAGGATGCGTAAAAGGCCTGTTGATCTCACACCAAGTTTTGGGTTTAAAATAAATAAAAAAAAACCATCATGTTATGGATGCAAGATATTTGTGCACAAAGGGTTTCGACAGTGCATACCGTCATTTTAGGAAAGATCCGTGGCACAGGTCCGTGCGCGTTAGTGCGATGTTGACATGGACCATGCGCCCTCCATCCTCCACACGGAGAACGCGTAGCTGAGCCGCTCGTGCGCCACATAACTACAGCTCGCCATTTTGGAGTCCAGCTCGTCGCTTTGCAGCACCTGGCAAAGGAAGTCGATATAACGCGCGGCGAGCTTGAGAGTCTGTATTTTGCTCAGTTTGTCCGATGGCAGGGTGGGGATGATCTTGCGCAAGGAGGCGAACGCCTCGTTAAGGGACTGCGTGCGCTGCCGTTCCCGCACGTTCGCCATGACGCGCTGCGTCTGCAGGTCCTCGAACGACTGCGGGCTCCCGGCGCACTTTTTGCCTCGCTTCCCAGACCCCGGGGTCGGGCTGTCTGAATCCTCTCCGCTTCTGGCCGCTCCCCTCCTTTTTCTTCCTCCGCGCTTCTGCTGATTGTCGAGCTCCTCTTCGCTGTTACCAAGACTGTCCACCGGGGATTCCGGGGAACTGGACTCGTCGTGCATCGCCTCTTCCTCGAACATCACCCTTCGGCTCGCTTCTTGCTGGAAATTCGCCTTGGATGTGTCGCGCAATCGCGCTGGCCTCGCGCGCCACCGAGGTGTCGCTCAAAGCTCAGGAGAACGTTTGGAGCGCTCTTATAGCCGGGAAGGCGCACATTTTATGGCGAGGCTCGGGATTGGCTCAGAGTGCAAGCGACGCAGGAGTAGGAGAGGCTGAGCTGATACTTAAAAAAAAAATCAGTTATACAAGTATCTGGACTTTCGGTAACAGAGTTAACTCGTGCACCATTAAAAACATGCTACCCATCTAAAAGAGATAGGACGCTTCACATGGAGGTTATTATTCATACTTATTATTCATACAGTCAGGGGGAAAGATTTTATAAAATTCCCCATTTCACGTCACACTAAATAAACAGGGCAAACCCACACCCTGAAAAAAAAACGAGGTTGCACAAGAAAAATTACTGAAAGTTGTGTTCAAGGGTCAAGACATTTTGCAACAAGGTTCCAGTGAAGCATCTTCCTGGGTTTTCTAGGAAACATAAACATTAAAAACGGTTAATAATTGGAGTTAATTATGTTTACCTTAAGGTGGAGATCTCAGGAGCCGAGAAGTTTCATTGACTGCTGTTGGTACTAATAAGCTTTTAAGAACAAGTAGAAGATTATTTGGCTCAATTTTGAACGTAGCACCTAAGATTAATGGCTAATGTATG
>JBCEWE010000484.1:1572500-1667500 GCA_039877035.1 Silurus lanzhouensis | reverse complement strand
TGATAGTCCACGTGGTAAGTCGGTGATGCGCCGAGGCATCCCGCACCTCCAAAGAAGGACCGCGGGGGCACTTCAGCGTTCACATCGCTGGCGAAGTGGAACATAGTCTGCTCGTGAAAAGGCCTCTGCGTGTCCATGTCTCAGAACAGT
This sequence comes from Silurus lanzhouensis, assembly GCA_039877035.1. Taxonomy (NCBI): domain Eukaryota; kingdom Metazoa; phylum Chordata; class Actinopteri; order Siluriformes; family Siluridae; genus Silurus; species Silurus lanzhouensis. The sequence continues at coordinate 1,667,350 of JBCEWE010000484.1, read as the reverse complement.
CCAGGGAAAGGGCTACATCTCGACTTCTGACTTTGCCTTTTATATCGGCATATCAGCAGATTAAGAGTCTCTCCTTATGAGTGAAAAGGTCAGTGCTTTTAATCTTGATGTGATATGACGCCTGATGGTCCAGGACGCGTGGACACCATGCAACGACGCCTGTATTTCACCTTTCTGTTAAAGCATAATCCTGTCAGAGCGTTGAGGTCAGTTCCGTTTTGGCAAAAATCCAAAGGGCCCAATCCCTGCTGATTTAATAAGTCTGCTCATTCAGCTCCATTTTCATGTCTTCATGTGTCTTGCAATTCAATCTAAGCCCAGTTTAAGGATGAGAGAAAAAGAGTAAGGTCCAGCAGTCCTGCCATAGCCTAGTGATTCGTCCATTTGATCTCACTTTGTGCTCTACAGTCCTTAATGGTGCGGCCTAAATAGAAGAGCCTCTTGACAAAGGGTCACTCAGTCGTGTTTGCTCTGTTTCCCAGTGCACTCTGAGGCTAAGTAATGAGACTTCTGCTACTTAAATGGCCAATGTTAGAGACCAAATATAACATTCCCCAACATTCACTATACTTGAGTGGCCTTTCTTTTGCAAATTAGTGCAAATAGTTTCCTGTTCCCATGGTAAAGCTCCCACTGGTGTTTCTGAGTTAAGAAAAATGTTTTTTAATGTAAATATTATCTACCTAGTCTTTAAAAATATTCTGAAAAGAGTGTTTCATTAACTCGCTGTTAAATGTGGGTTTTTAATTCCTGTAATCTTTGGCCTAATAATACTTCCTGGTCTATTGGGATTTCTTTTCTATGACTTTACAACCACCAAAGCCAACATTTCCAGCAATTATTACTTCAGTGAAAATTCCAAACATATACTTTTCTCCTTCAAACTTTTAAATATGTTTCAAAATATTACATTTATACTATTAAGTGTGGTTTATAAGGTTTATTAAAGAAGTTGATTGCATATGATAATTCTATAATAACTTAATATCCATAGTACAAAATCTTCCACCTTTCTTTCAGCCAATGATGGTGTCAAGTGAGCAGAGCTTAAACGTTCTATTAAGTTTCTAGGTTTAAGAGGATGTGGTGGTTGTGAACACACAACTTACACAACAAACATATTAAAGTTATTACTAGGTACTATGGTTACATGGTTAGATTGGATACGGTTAGTTCTAGGTCTTAGATTAGATAAGGTTAGAACTAGGTCTGAAATCTGAAAAATGATTTACATAACTCCTATGTAACTTTTCTTTACTGTAGTGTCTTGTGATATTAAGATATTCACTATGAAATATTCTGTCAGTAAAAGCACTAGACTAAATCCAGGACAGTAGATCAGTGAAGTAAGTACTTAAGTTCTTCTATAACTTTTTTTTCTGCTTCTTTCAGTAATAGTTAATAATAAAGCATAATATGGCTTAAGATGTAAAACCAAACAAAATGTTCATATATTGTAATAAAGATAACTGATGTATATATTTTATTAACATAAGGAAAACCAGTACATTTACGGCATTTGGTAGACGCCCTTATCCAGAGCGACTTACTTAGGGGAGGGTTTTAGGGCTTTGCTCAAGGGCCCAGCAGTGGCAGCTTGGTGGTGGTGGGATTTGAACCTGTGATCTTCTGATCCAAAGCCCAATGCCTTAACCACTGAGCTACCACCTTCCCAGTAGGCTTTTGGCATCATTTCAAAACAAGGCGATAGACTTAATGATGGAGTAAGTTATATGTAGTTATATATACTGTAAAATATAGTGTATATACATTATAATTATAATAAAATATTGATTTTATCGATGCAACATGAGTGTGTACTTAAAAATCAATGATTGTAGCAGTGAAAACAACAAAAGCTGATCGCCAAAGGAAGTTATCTGCATGGTTAAAGCACTGGCAAGGTTTATGACAATATTGGGGCCACATTTCTGCAAATGGAGTTGGAGATTTGGTCAGGAATGCTGAGAAATACACTGAGATTCCGCAATCCATCATGCAACACCGTCATCGAAGTGCCAAAATATAGCCACAAATCTGCAGCAGGACAATGACCCCAAACATACAACCAATGGCATTAAGAACGATTTTCAGCGTAGAGAACCACAAGGTCCTGATCTCAACATCATCAAGTTTTTCTGGGATTACATGAAGAGACAGAGATTTGAGGCAGCCAGCATCCACAGACGATCTGTGGTTAGTTATCCAAGATGTTTGGAATAACCTACCTGCTAAGATCCAAAATCTGTGTGCAAGTATTCCAAGAACATCTGATGTTGTTTTGTAGGCAAAGTGTGGTCGCAACAACTATTGGTTTGATTTGGATTTCTCTTCTGTTCATTCACTTTCCATTTTGTTCACTAATAAATATAAACTAGTAACACTTCTGTTCTTATTTTACAGCATTTCTTTTCACAACTATTAAAAACTTTTCTGAAGTTATATATATATATATAATAATATAAAAAAAAAATATATATTATATATATATATCAAGTCAAGTCAAGTCAAGTCAAGAGGCTTTTATTGTCATTTCTACTATACACAGTGGTACACAGTACACAGTAAAAATGAGACAACGTTTCTCCAGAACCCTGGTGCTACACTAAACAACAAACAGACAAAACAACATTAAGCTAAAACACAAGTTACATAAAGTGCATCGAGTGCAACCTGGTGCAAACAGTGCAGACAGACGACACAAGACAAGACATAAAACCCTATATAGCGCCGACCAGTAAACCTACTGTATACTAGATTATACAGTACTGTACAAGAAAACTGTAAAAACTATACAAAATATAGACTATATTCCAGAAGTGACTATAAACAGTGTAGTGCAAAAAAATACAGCAGCAGTCGAAGGTGCAAAAACAGCATGTAAACAGTATAATACAGTAAAAATGATACAGTAAAAATGATAAGTGTGCAAAAACAGCAGTTGAGAGTGGTACAGTCGAGAATAATAAATAATAAATAATGAATAATGAATGGTGGTGGAATGGATTGAGATGAGTGATGAGTGTGTGTTGGGTGTTAAGTCCAGGAAAAATGTTTTCAGTTTGTTACACACATTTGAGTGAGTGTGTGTGTGTGTGTGAGAGAGTTCCGTTTCAGTTCTGTGTGTTGAGAAGCCTGATGGCTTGTGGGAAGAAACTGTTGCACAGTCTTGTTGTGGCGGTCCGAATGCTTCGGAACCGTTTTCCTGATGGTAGAAGTGTAAAAAGTGTGTGTGAGGGGTGTGTGTGATCGTCCACAATGCTGTGTGCTTTGCGGATGCAGCGTGTAGTGTAAATGTCCATGATAGAGGGGAGAGAGATTCCGATGATCTTCTCAGCTGTTCTCACTATCCTCTGTAGGGACTTGCGGTCCGAGACCGAGATATATACATATATATATAAATCCATATATATATATATATATATATATATATATGGATTTATTATTCAGACAGCCTGCCACTATACTCTGTGAAATACTGCTCACAGTTGGAGTGTTCACCTGGTCATGCACTGTACTGATTCCTCTGTGTGTGTGTGTGTGTGTGTGTGTGTGTGTGTGTGTGTGTGTGTGTGTGTGTGTGTGTGTATCTGTATGTGTTCACTTCAGGACAGATTGAGTGTGTGGTGATTTAAGAGCGCAGTTCATTCCATCTCTTCTCTCTGTAGTAAGTCTTTGCGCAGATCTTAGCCGATAACAGACAGTGTGTTCGGGAGATATTTATGAAGACTAATCAGAAAGGTGTAAGATGATGGCTTTTGTGCAGGATGTCAAAAAAAGCAACCTCTTTTAAATCAAAAAGAGTTTTTAAAGCTAATTTTTCCTTCTGGTCTATGTTGACATGAAGATCTCAGCCAGGTCAACCACCTTACTAAAGAACTGAAAGTATTATTAAATGGTGAAAATATCAATGACATTCCCGCTTCTCATTGTTCAGAAGGTGAATACTGGCAGAAGTGGCGTCTGATCTAACTCAAATTAATTATAGTTTTTAAAGGTTCAGGGACTTGAAATCCATTAAAAAAATTAACGAAATGAATAAATGTGTTGTATAACAAGTAAATTGTAATCGGTCTAATCAATGATATGGTATTAAACAGAATAAAATGCCATTAAACAGTTATTGTATTAGAACTGAATTCTTTGGAACTTGGAGCTGTTAGTGAAAATGTCATAGTGTTATTTCATTTCAGTTCAGCACTTTTACCAATGAACATTCTCCAAAAGTCAAGTCAAGTCAAGAAGCTTTGATTTTCATTTCTACCATATATAGGTGACGCAGTACACAGTGAAATGAGACCACGTTCCTCCAGAACACTGGTGCTACATAAAACAACGTAGAGCTACATAACAGAACACAGAGCTCAGGATTAAAGTTAGTGTCCGCACCACATAAAGTGTGCAACCTGGTGCAAACAGTGCATGATAAAAAAAAACAGTGCAGACAGACAACACAAGACAATGTGGGACAAATACACAAAATCCAAAATAGTGCCAACCAGTAAACCTACTGTATAATATGTTATACACTAAAATGTGCAAAAGAGAGAACTGTACACAAGAGTGTATTTGAGATTACATTATTTTTTTACAGATTTACAAAGATAAAATAGTTATAAAATTAAAATGTATAAGTTCAGTGCCTATACGTTTATCCCTGATGAGTAAACCAGTGGCGACAGTGGCATGGAAAAACTCAAGGAGAATGTATGAGGAAGAAACTTTGAGAGGAACCAGACTCAAAACAGAATCATTTTCATCGAATGTCCATTCATCAGTGGTGGATGAAGTACACAAACAATGTACTTGGTTAAAGTAGAAATACATTTAGTGCTCCCTTTAATCTATACTATACTAAAGTATTTGGCTCAAATGTACTTAAGTATCCAAAGTACTATGATTTGTTAGGGATTTAATGTTCCAATTATGATTTTTATCACTGCTTAATTATTTCAATTTGTGTGAAAAGACTATTGTTACTCATAGTACACCAATCTACTAATTGAATGAGATTCATGAGCCCAAAACCTTCTTTTTAACTACATGTACTGCTTGCTGTTGAACTGTATGTTCGTGCTAAGTATCACCAATCGGCAATAAAAACAAGTTCTAAACAAAGCGAGCGCTCAACCCTGATTGGTGGCTCGCAGCGTGTTTGACCAGTTACATTTTTATCCCCATAAATAAAAAAATAAAAAAACTCTTCCCAAACGGAAATACAGAAAAAAGCTACTTTAGTACAGTAACGAATTACATTCACTTTGTTATTATCCACCACTGCCATTTATTATTATTTTATTATGTTGTTAACCCACCTTGATTTTCCGATTATTTTAAAGTGTTTTATTCCCCGTAATAAAACAGTTCACTGGTAAATCAGCGTCACATCATCAACGTTTTGTGTTCATCAAAAAAATTCTGGACCACTGACTCTCCATAGACTTCATATAAGGAAGATGAGAGCATCTTTGCCATTACTCTCTTTTTCTTTGTCTGTCTGACTTTGTCTGTTTTTTTTTGGCAGGAGGATAAACATGATGTGCACATTCCTATGGTTGTCATGGAGACGCTGAGAAAGCACAGCTGGACAAGAAGAATATGAGGTAATCCTAAGATCCTGAGCCCCGGGGGCTGCTCCTGGGTAAATATTGATTTTAAATAAGAAATAAAATAAAAGGAAAAAAAGAGCAGCAAAAGAAACAATGACCCAGTTCACCCAGAGTAAGCATTTATGGCCTACAGTGCCAACAGGCAAACTGTAGTTACAGTAAAGCAGTTGACACCCTGCTTTATATAAGCCTTTAAAAAGGTCAAAAGGTATAGTAAGTCTTTCTGCTATTACAGAGGGCTGAATGATGATAACCTTAGTCCTGACATTGTCCATATCACCAGAGGTATATGATATAATAATATGTCTTGATATTACTTGACAAGATTCCAATTTCAACAATAAAATGCGTTATATAGAATACAAATGCTGGTCACTTTTAGGAGACGTTTTTCCACCGAAATAGGGATAGTATTATGAGGAACTGAACTGGTCAGGAACTGAAATTAATACTTAATAGCTAATAAACAAATATATAGATTATAGATAGATACAACTTTGATGCAAAGGACAGGTACACAGCAACAACATGCAGTTTAGCACCTTATAAAAGTGCAAATAGTAGCAATTGTGCAAACAGACAAGTGCAGATAAACACGTACGTATATAAACAGCATGATATATATATATATATATATATATATATATATATATATATATATATATATATATATATATATATATATGGTAGCTAACAAAAGTGAGTACACCCCTCACATTTCAGCAACCATTTAAGTGTATCTTCTGAATTGACAATACTATAAAACTAAAACTTGGATATATTTTAGAGTCAGTGTGCAGTTTGTGTAGCAGTACAGATTTACTGTCCTATAAAACATACAGATATATTTGTCTTAATAACTGGCAACAAAAGTGAGTACACCCTAAGTGATAATGTCATGATGTTCATGTTTTTGTCTGCTTGTCAGGACCATACAGATTTTTGTATATTGTATAAGTTCAGTAAAAAAAATTGTGCTTTGAGTCCAATTCTCTCATACTGCTCACTAGATGTTCAACATGGACCTCATGGTAAAGACTCTCTGAGATTTTGAGAATTAGAATCGTTTCTCTGCAAAGATGCCGAAGGTGTAAGAAACTGAGTAGCAGAACAGTGGACAGGGTCATACAGAGGTTTTCCAAGACGGGTTCCACAGACCTCGCAAATGTCCATCAAAGAAATTGAGACCTCGTGTTGTGCGTCAGGTGCAGAAGCTGCTTTAAAAAACAGGCTCATGAGTGCTGCAGCATTGATTTAGAGGTTGCTTGTGCAACCCTAATGGCTGGGGTTGGTTCCAATCAATATAAATCAAATATCCAATCAAATAAATTAATTTGTGCTGCTGAAATTCATAAATACCAAACAGAAGGAAGTCTGAAATTTTGTGCATTTTCAGTCTCTGTGATCCAAACTTTAGTTTATATCAAGAAATACTGAAACTGTGCAGCATCACACTGATAACATGAATAAACATTCTGATGATCTTGTTTGTGAACAATGACTAAGGGACTTGTTATATTGATAGGAATGAGATGTTTATTGACACAAATACTTACTTTTGAGAGATGAACTGAGGATTTTGAGAAAAGTACAGTCTTTTGCAAGAAATCCAATGTATTGTACTGATTGTACAAATAGTTTTGAGAAATGCACTTACTGATTTGCAAATATTAAGAAAGATTCGAGAAACGCTCCAAAGCAACTAAATAAAACTGTAATAACCTTTATGGCATTTGGCAGACGCCCTTAACCAGAGATTCTGCAGATTTACAACTGAGCAGATGAGAGTTAAGGGCCTTGCTCAAGGGCCCTGCAGTGGCATCTTAGTGGTGCTGGGCATTAAACTTGCAACCTTCCGAGACAGAGTCCAATGCCCTAACCACTGAGCTACCACCTATTACATGCCAACTATTACATCTATAACTAAGATACAGTACATCTATACCTGAGAGCAGTAAACTCCTGTCAACACCTTACAGCAGTTATGAGCGGTCTTTCCTTCACCACCCTCGGACACGGCTTGTTAACAAGAAACCGCAAAGTATAACATTTTCTGTCCTGGAGTCTATTTAATGACAGAAAACACAGCGTTCCTTCAGGATCGAAATGCTACATACTGAATGGCATCATAGACATAAAACACCACAGAAGTAATACATAAGCACACCTACAAGTGTGTAAGCAGTGTGCAGGCGTGTGCGAATGATGTTTGTGCAAAAACAACACAACACAGTACAATAGAGCAAGTGAAAATGCAAGATCAAGCAGTACACAGATATAATTGTATGTGGAATAAAGTGCAAAGGCATTCCCATTTAATTTACATTACAACTATAATAAAATGGGTCTATTTAAAAGAAGTAATCTACTACAAATCAAACATATGATAAAATAGTGGTGTAAGAAATTATCTCTTTGTATCCATTGCAGATGGAAATTATGTAACTTGAGTTGGTGTCATTTTAACTTATTTTAAAATTCATATTTTTTTTAAACAGTTTCTATACTTTCATTAAAACCAATGTTGCCTATTGTCTCTGGAACTGATTATCCAGGTTTGCTTTAAACTAGGTGCATTGTGGGTGGACTCTACAGTGGATTTGCATTGGACATTGTGGAATTCCTTCCAAACTCATGAAAATGACTGTCCTCTCATGGCACATTTACCAATGCATAAAACCTTATTTTGCAGGTTTGTATAGAACAGGGGTGGCCAACCCGCGGCTCGCGAGCCGCATGCGACTCTTTGGCTTGTTTCATGCGGCTCTTACGTTCATATCGAAGTTTGTGTTTGTTTGTTTTTTTAATGTGCGTGTTTGCTTCGCTTGAGTTCAATACGGTATTTTTAAGACTTAAATGAGCTTGCCCCTACTGGGAAACTTTGCGGTATATCAGACCCGGGCAAACTACGGCCCGCGGGCCACATCCGCCCCTTTGTACGTCCCCGTGAGGCCAATCATAAATTACAGGGATGCACCGAGAATTTTCGGAAATCCTTAAATCACCGAAACAACACGGCAGAAACACAACTGTAATGACGCAATAAAAAAAGCGCAGCAGCACACGGTTATCTGGATAAGAGCAACATGTCTGCGGTGTGCGGAGAGCGATGTGCAAAACATGCAATGCTGAAATTTCAAGAGGGGGTGTATCTGCAAAGAGTTTCTCCAAGTCGGGATTAATTTATCACCTAAAATCCAAACATCCCGATTGCCATTCTAAATATGAGAAGAACGCGGCGCAGAAAAGTAAAGTCAATCCGAGCATGCGCACTCCGTCTGTAGAGGACGTTTTTGAAAAGGCAGGAAAGTTTTCCAGTGATGGTGCCGAGGCAAAAGGCATAACACAAAAAATTATGGATTGAATTTTCATTTCGGTGCATCCCTAAAATATTATCATTGGTGTGGCCCTCTGACACAATTCAGGTTTCTCATGTAGCCCCTTGTAAAAATTAATTGCCCCCCCCTGCAGTATATTCATCTCACGCACATGCGCATTTGACGAAAATACCGTATTGAACTCAAGCGAAGTGAACACGCACATAAAAAACAAAACAAAGTCCTTGTTTTCTACCCTGAAACACGTGAAATCAAAGCATCGATCTGTTCTGACTGACACCCATGTGAAAGAATTGCTTCGAGTGGCAACAACGGAATACGAGGCAGATTTGAAGGGGATTGTTTAAGGCAAAGAATGCCAAAAGTCACACTAAGTAACATGCATAGTAAAAGAAAAATGCTATTGTTAATTATTACATTTTTGTTTGTGGACTTGGTTGAACTGAGAGTTTGTGTGTGTGAGACAGTGCACACAATGTTCATTGTTGAAAATGACTGTCCTGTGGTCTTAGAACTGTAGGAGTCAATTTCTGTGTCATTATCATGTTGTTGTGTGACATTTACAATAAATCTGGCTGAGCAGAGGTGTGTGTGTGTGTGTGTGTGTGTGTGTGTGTGTGTGTTTGTGTGTGTGTGTGTGTGTGTGTGTAAGAGGAAGGGATGGGTGATGTTCATGTGTGCCCATGTGTATGATGTGGCTCTCGGTCTCTGACTGGTTGGCCACCCCTGGTATAGAACGAAGGAAGTAGAGAAAAAAAGATTGGTTTTTTTTATCAATTTGGGAATATAAATTACAGAAACACACAAAAAAAGTAAGTTAGTCAACTCCAATCTCTATAGCACTAAAGAGAAAAAGCTGAAAGCTGAAAGTATAGTTCTGGCCAGATCTAGCACGTTTGGCCTGAGGCCTTTGGAACCGGTCCTCAGATAAGTCTGATCTCTGCATAGTAATATCGCCATCCATTTCCTTAACCTCCCTTTTTTTTTGCCCCACCATCTGACTTCAGGACCGTTTCCTCTCACTTTGTTGTGCAAGATCTGCAGATAAAGGCTTACAAAAACACGCAGCCATTACGCGATTCACCAGAACACAAAACAAAACAGGCCCCTAATTGTGGTCAAAGTGAAAAGATCATGGCCGAGATGAGCAAGAATGCTGAGAACGGCAGCAAATTAACGTCCCGGAGCAGAGATCGAAGTGAAGTGAGCCGAAGCGAGAAAGAGAGATAGGCCTGGGAGCGGACTGGACTTGAGTGCTCCAGGCCTTTGTAGAACTTTCGCAATCATTGCTGCTCCCAGTGGACTGAGATGTGGAGTGAAAACTATTTTTTTCAAGTTGCATAAAAAATGACCAAAATTAGGTTATTGTGAAAGCAATATTGGACAAACATTTATATTTAGGCAAACTTCAGAAACATTTGCATTCAAATCACAGTGTTTAACAATCCGTCAATGTAACGTAACATTTCCTAACACGAGTAACAGAAAGTTCAGTTCTGCACAAATCAGGTTCTTTCATCAAAATTAGGGCTCTTTCCCCACAGATACAAAATCAGTGGTGGAGGAAGTACACAAACCATGCACATGAATTAATGTAGAATAGAAATTAAAACTAAAAGTGCTCCCTTTAAACTTTAATTTGAGTAAAAGAACAAAAGTATTTGCCTTTAAATGTACTTAGGTTTCCAAAGAACTTTGATTTATTAGGGCTATAATGTTCCTATTATCATTTTTGTTAAAAGAATCTTTGCTTAATCAATTCAGTTTTATGTGAAAAGACTCTAATGTGACTCTTAGCACACCGATTTATTCATAGAATGATATTAATGACTCAAACACTGGTTGATTTCTATGAGTCCAAAAACTTTTTAACTACTTAAAAACAAAATCACCCAAATAAGGACACGGTTGTTGTTGAGTTCGAGTCTGGAGTTTCTTCAGTCATTTATTCCTCTTTAAATATTCTGCTTGCTGTTGAACTGACTCTGAACTGTAACTGTTTGTGCGAAGTAGATACCACCAAGCGCCAATCAAAACAATTTTAAAGCAGAACAGAGAAAAGTGAAAAAGAAAAAAGCTTTGAAAGTTAAAGTAAAATTCCAGAAGGAAATACTTCAGTACAGATACCTGAAAAAGATACTTACATACAGTCATAAATAAAATTTACTGTATTACGGTTTACCACTGTACAAAATATACAATTACCTGCAATTTTTGTTGAACACTGATTTGATTATGTTAAAATCAATGTGAGAAAATAATAGCAGTTAGAGGGGAAGTGGGGGGTGGGGGGTTGGGGGGTTGGTGTCTAATGCTATTTCATGCATTCTGGGACATTTTGTTAAAGAGTCAGATTCTCATGCAAACATGGCCAAAGTTTAAAAAAAAAAACCCGATTTGGACATATAACAGAGTATTTCTGTGTCAGAGTATTTCCATGTCTGCTCTCCAGGACTGTTTTGAATGCACTGACTGGGACATGTTCAGGGAAGCTGCAACCAATGGCGATTTCATCAACTTGGAGGAGTACACGTCAACAGTGACCAGTTACATCGGCAAGTGCATTGATGACGTGACTATCTCCAAGACCATCACTATACGCTCCAACCAGAAGCCATGGATGACCGCCAAGGTTCGTGCGCTGCTAAAAACAAGAGACTCTGCCTTCAGAGCAGGGGACAAGACGGCCTTAAAAACAGCAAGGGCCAAACTGTCCCGTGCCATCAGAGAGGTGAAGCGCGCACACGCCAAGAGAATCCATGGCCACTTCCAGGACAGCGGAGACACCCGGCGCATGTGGCAGGGCATCCAGGCGATCACGAATTACAAGACCACATCACCTGCTTGTGACCGTGACGCCTCCCTTCCAGATGCGCTGAACGACTTCTACGCCCGGTTCGAGGTGCAGAACAACGTGGTGGCGAGGAAGACAATCCCTCCTCCCAGTGACCAGGTGCTCTGTCTAACCACAGCTGAAGTGAGGAAAACTCTATGCAGAGTTAACCCACGGAAGTCTGCTGGACCTGACAACATTCCTGGCAGAGTGCTCAGGGAATGTGCAGAACAACTAGCAGATGTCTTCACTGACATCTTCAACATCTCCCTGAGCAGCGCCACTGTTCCTTCGTGCCTCAAGACAACGACCATCATTCCTGTGCCAAAGAAATCGACTGTCTCCTGCCTCAATGACTATCGTCCCGTTGCACTCACACCCATCATGATGAAGTGCTTCGAGAGGCTTGTCATGAGGCATATAAAGACCCAGCTCCCACCCGCACTGGACCTCATGCAGTTTGCGTATCGTCCAAACCGCTCCACGGACGATGCCATCTCCACAACCCTCCATCTGGCCCTCACCCATCTGGATAACAGGGACTCTTATGTAAGGATGTTGTTCATAGACTTCAGTTCAGCATTCAACACAATCATTCCCCAGCACCTGATTGAGAAGCTGAGCCTACTGGGCCTGAGCACCTCTCTCTGCAACTGGATCCTGGACTTCCTGACCGAGAGACCTCAGTCAGTCCGGATCGGGAACAGCATCTCCAGCACCACCACACTGAGCACTGGGGCCCCTCAGGGCTGTGTGCTCAGTCCACTGCTGTTCACTCTGCTGACTCACGACTGTGCACCAACGCACAGCTCGAATCATATCATCAAGTTTGCTGATGACACGACCGTGGTGGGTCTAATCAGCAAGAACGACGAGTCAGCATACAGAGAGGAGGTGCAACGGTTAACAGCCTGGTGTGGAGCCAACAACCTGTCTCTGAACGTGGACAAAACCAAAGAGATGGTTGTTGACTTCAGAAGAGCACTGAGTGACCATTCTCCACTGATCATCGATGGATCTTCAGTGGAGATCGTCAAGAGCACCAAATTCCTTGGTGTTCATCTGGCGGATAACCTCACCTGGTCACTTAACACCAGCTCCATCACCAAGAAAGCCCAGCAGCGTCTCTACTTCCTGAGAAGGCTGAGGAAAGCGCATCTCCCTCTGCCCATCCTGACCATGTTCTATAGAGGGACCATCGAGAGCATCTTAAGCAGCTGCATCACTGCCTGGTTTGGGAATTGCACCGTCTCGGATCGCAAGACCCTACAGAGGATAGTGAGAACAGCTGAGAAGATCATCAGAGTCTCTCTCCCCTCTATCATGGACATTTACACCACACACTGCATCCGCAAAGCACACAGCATTGTGAACGACCACACACACCCGTCACACACATACTTCACCCTCCTACCATCAGGAAAATGGTTCCGAAGCATTCGGGCCGTCACATCAAGACTGTGCAACAGTTTTTTCCCGCAAGCCGTCAGGCTCCTGAACAAACATCTGGACTGAACTCTCTCTCTCACACTTACACACAACTGAGTGACTGATCTGTACAACCGGACTCAACACACATACACTTCACACACCCAGGTTTCAGCACCATTCACACCTCTCATTATAGCAAAATGTTTACATGCCGTTTGTTGCTGATCTCCGGGACTTGCTCTTTTTGCACAATATTCTTTTGTGCAATATTTTGAGTATGATTTCATGTAGGGCGAAATTCCTCGTATGGGAAGAGCGTGCACACAGCAATCAAATCGAGTTTCATTCGGTTTACGGAAGTCGTCCCTGCACTGCACAGGACTCGCTCGACAAGAACATATCCAAAGAACTGAGTTTTTGGTGTGAGGGAACAAGTTCAGTGCGTGCCATATAGACATGTCCTGCCGTAGTCGTCACCGCTGCCTATGTTCTTGCTGTTTAATTTAAGAGTTGGGATCCAATTCTGGATCAAACTTTTATCAGACTTTTGTTGCCCCATTCCAACGTTTTGCGGCTATCAAGTTCCTAATGACATTATTTTGTCCTAAAATGGTACATTTCCTCAGTTAAAACATTTGATATGTTTTCTATGTTATATCAAGAATAAAATATGGGTTTATGAGATTTGCAAATCACTGCATTCTGTTTTTATTGACATTTCACACAGTGTCCCAACTTTTTGGAATTGGGGTGTATATAGGTGACCTACTTTCACCGTTCCTCATGACATAATATCTGTATAATTCTGACATATATGTATAATAAACTCTCTGATTTAAGTCAAGTTTATATCATGACTAAGAGTGTCATGGAAGGACATATTTGGATTGGTGGCATTTTATTTATTTTTAGACTACTATAGATAAATGTAGAGAAGGTTGTATTCATGAGTAGCATAACTTTCAATTCTCACATATCCTCAGTAATCCATCGGCCCCTAGTGATCAGTAGAACCAGTTCAGACTTTGGTGAGTGTTTTGTGCATGTTCGTTTGCCATCTGCATGGGCTTCCTCATCTTAATGGAGTTCTTCATTATCCTCCCAACTCCCAGCATGAACCAGGATAGAGTGGTTCTTCTTGGATCACATTTTTTTTTAAATGGTGCTATACAGACTTTAATATTTTTTCCCTGCAGGGACCAACCAGAGGCTGAAAAAGTGTGGGTAATAATCAATATGATCAACAACTGAATGATATTAATTTGGTAAGTGGTATTGCCTTATTATTATATCATAATCAGATTTGAAAGTAAAATCCCATCTTTGCACTTTTATAAAAAGACTCAAATTATATCTCCAGATTGTTCAGATATATTACGTAAGCCGAGAAGTCTCCAGCTACATCTAAAGCTTTTGTACTGGTGCCATCTTACTGTTTTACTTTATAACCACTTCCTCTGGATTGTATGCATTGCACCACCAGTAGACTTCCCTCTCAGCCCTAATAAATGAGAAATAAAATATCTCGACCTCCCTCTCTTTGTGTGTTTTATGGTCTTTAAACATCCCACTGTTCTTACCGCTTTCTCTTTCTCACTTAGTTTTGATGTGTTCCTGATACAATCCCTTGCAGTAATTTTATGGTCTGTCTATAAAGCAGTAACTATTAATGATCTGTATCCAAAAAGTTGTGTTTCTTTTACACAAGACTCTAAATAAAACTGATATATATATATATATATATATATATATATATATATATATATATATATATATATATATATATATATATAAATATATATATATATATATATATATATATATATATATATATATATATATATATATATATATATATATATATATATGCGAATATGTATTCGCACACGCACAGGACTTTTGGTTCGGTGCACACGTATAACTAATGCAATCCTTTTTACGGGTGAAACATTAGTTACAATCTGTGCTCCTTCATGAACGTATTAAGTGGCGGACCGCAAGTTTGTTTTGTCTCCGGCGCACAATTTAAATGCATTTCTTTAATTATCGTAAAACGTAAAAACTTACACAACAATGCCAGGGGTATAAGAAAATAAAATAAACTAGAGTTAGCACAGTGTCACTGTGGCTACTCAACCCCATACCGGAAATTCGATTTGTTTTGCGCTTGCATTAGAAAGAATCCAAAGTAACACTTTGAATTCTTTAGCGTTTTATGTCCAGCTTCAAGAATTTCTCTTAAAAGGAAGAAATCCTGACAATTTAGCATCTTGAAGGACTAAATAAATGAAGGATGTAAGGAATAAAGACATTTTTTTAAAGTATGCTAAAAAAAAGAACAGTTAAGTTCATCATATCTTATTAAATATTAACTGTTAAACACACACACACACACACACACACACAAACATACACACACACACACACATTTACATGCTTGCAAACCCGTATTACCCAGATGGGGTCTAACAAATTAAATTTTTCCATTTGTTTAATTTTATTCGATCATATTAATTTGTGCCAATGTAAAGAATGACTTAATTTAATATATATAATTTAATATATAATAAAAAAACATATTGCATTAATTAGATTTATTCTATATTATTTTTTATAAACTATTATAAACTTCAAATTGTTTTTAAAATGTAAACTGTTGTTCACAAATGATAATAATAATAATAAACTGCGTAAATAAAAAAACAACAAGCAATTTAAAGTTTTGCATTTTTTCCTCCCAATCAGAAAAGCAGTAACATGCGACATGGTCATGTGATCTGGCTGTTGTCTGTGTGGCTGATGGGAAATGAGGTCCTAGGCAACCCTGTTGGGAAAATGGTAGCCCAGTGGTTAAGGGTCTGGATTACTGCTCAGAAGTTTGGGGGTTTTAGCCCTGCAATCCTGTGGCCCTTGAGTAAGGCTGTTAAACCTCTGTGTTCCTGAGGTGATTTTCAAGTATAAAGCACTTTTCTGTCTGTTGTAAGGCTGTGTGGAAAACAGGGAAATGTGGTAATAAAACACTTGCAGTTATGCAGATAATGCCACGATGGTGTTATGCAGGCAGACACAAAGTTGAGTTTTTTAAGACCACAGCAATTTTTAGAGAATTGACATGCACTTTTCTTTTGTCCATTCTTGAGCTTTTTTTTTTTTTGAGTGGAAGATATAAAATGGCCTGCAATAAACCTCTGACCTCAACCCTATTAAACACCCTTTAGATAAATGTGAATGCTGACTGCACCCCAGGCCTCCTCACCTACAGTACATCAGTATCTTACTTCACTAATATAAAATATACTGTATAATGCAGAAGATAAATGTACACAGTGTAGACCTCTGAGAGACTCAACAGCCCCAAGGCTTATGCTTCTTCTCAGAGCTGTGCTGGAATTTCCTGTGCCCTCGCTGATTCAGTGAGGGATGGGGTGGGTGGGCTTCAACATGTCCCCCAGGCACAGCCATTATGTTCTTTCAAAGTTTATGCTAAAGCATTTAGGCCTCCTATTACACTCACTGTATGCTTTATATAAATGAAACAGTGCACTCATAGTTTCCATGAAAGAAAAAACCCTCACTCTTATTTCTTACATTTTTAAGGTGGTGAATAAAATACAATAAAAACATATTATTTAAATACTCTCTTTTTGCAATCATGATTAGTGGCACCGTAGAAAAATCCGTATTTATTAGTTTAATTGTTGCACTGTCATCTATTAGAGTTGTCACACATAGCTCATGCAAAATGACTGGCATCAGGTGGTCATGTGACACCGCATCATGCACAATGAGTTTTGAGTACTTTTCCCGTCAATACTTTGACGTCTTAAGTTTCTCAAATGTTAAAAATAATGACCAAATTGCACGGAAACTTGGTTTACATTTTACTTTCTGCCTGTAAAGATCAGTGAAACAAATGCAGTGAAAGTCATTTCGCCTTAAATATTTGTAAAATCGTCTCAAGCTATGTACAGTGTGTAATCTATTACATTGTCCATTACATTGTACATTAAGTCCAGTTTAATTCTGTACCATCAAATCATCATCCAATCAAAAAAGAGCACTTGTGTACAGGTTTTAAACTAACCTAATAAAAAACTTGGTAGAAAAGAAATACACTCGTTCTAAAATAACTTACTCAAATACTTGGATTATTTTCTCACTGATGTTATGTATGTGGTGAGTCTGATATGGCTGATGTTGATCATCACTCTGATCACTCATTACTCATTACTCTCAGTAGACTGATTAGGTTATGACTCCTCGGTTTTAGATTTTGTAACCAGAATTGTAACTTGTTAAACCTGTGCTTGGTACATGTGGAAATCATTTTCCTGACTCTTACCTCATTCCACCCAGTTCCAAATGGGAATTCCATAGTAGAATTTTCGTCATGATTTGGTCAATAGAAATGCAGCCAAGTGTAAAATTCCTGTTGTGAGACATTGTATAATTCTTTGGAAATAATAAGAAATTTATAAGTAAGTTAAAACCAATATGATGTTTTTTGTGTCTTTATTCTAGAATATGCTTTAGCACAGGACGAAAAGCCAAAAACCAGTGAAGATAATTGAATAAAAGACCCAAAGGATTCTGAATATATCAGAAATAAAGGAGGACTTACTGCTTCATCCGAAAAATAGCAGTCTGTACAGGAGTTATTTATAAACAAATTACCAGCAGACTCAGAGTATGTGGTACTAAGGAGGAAAGTCAGTGATCATTAAGGATAAACTGATCAAATGAAACCCAAACTGTATAAAAGATACACACGTTCATCCTATCAGCATAGTATTACCTCCAAAGACATGCTCAAATGTCGTAATGCTAATGAGAAACCCCACCACCACCACCATGTCATGATTGGCTGGCTGTTGGTGGTCCCCTGCATTTGTTTTTTTCTTTCATTTACAGAGCCTGGGGTGCTACAAAGACTAGAGTTTCTACTCTGAGCAAATATTTTACTAACAGCAACTGGAATGTAGTTATAAAGATACCGGTGTGAACAAACTCTGACTTATATTGTGCCGAATCCATTGTTTGTGGGATTTCTAATACTTCTCATACAGTGTAAAACGCCTTTTAATGGAAAATTTGATGGAGAGCAACCTGGAAAAAGACCATTAGAACGCTGGTACAAAGCTCAATTTACATTGCCGGTGAAGGTATGCCAGTAATGTCCTGAGTTATGACTGTGTCTTTTTCTTTGAAGTGATAGTCTCCCCATCAGACTGAACTTTCAGTCTGGGCATCCAAAAGGCCAATAAACACTGAGGGAGTAGTCTGTCTACTTCGGACAAAGTGTGCCAAATGTTCCTGCATACTTATAGAGCACCAGGAACTTTCCAAGATGGCTTTTAAATGCATGCTAGGTTTAGCTACCAACTGTACTCACCAACCTGGTCTTAAACACATTTTATAGCTATATACATGTGTTTTTTATATATATAAAATTATAAGACGTCCAAAAAACGAGATGCCAATTTCAACGAAAGGACGTTTATAATTCAAACGTCCCTACAACTGAGTGTCACGGTTTGCTCTGTCTCCTGGGAACAGCGTGTAGTCGTATGATAAATAGCTTTTTTCTATCAAAATGTAGCGCAGTAGAAGCAACGGTTGGCAAAAGTCTGAACAGATCTAAAGTACAGCATTAAAGCACTGCAGATATGTTCCACGTTTTCAGCATACAATATGGGTGTGTGTTTGGTGATGGAGGTGGGGCGTTTGTTTAATTCTAATGAGGTGGTAAATGGCTGTAACACAGAAATGAGTCACAGACTTTTCATTTGCCAAAGAAAAATAAACCAGTCCAATATCTGATCCCATCAACCTAGTGTTGTTTTTCAAAGAGGAACATAATGTACGCACAAAGCCGAAATGTCTCTGTTTTACACACAGCCGCCTGCTCACAAACAAACCTCGCATGACTAACAAGTTATGGCTTTAAGGCAGAGAGGTACGCACTCCTCTGGAGCCAGAGAGGTTTGCTGTAGCCCTGTGAGAGAGGGATAATGGTGGAATATGAGGATAGAGAGAAAAGAACAGTGCAGTGGAAGAAGGAATTATGGCTGAATAGGGAAAAGCAGTGTGAGAACGAAAGGAGTGGGAAGATAGCAAGTGAGAAAGACGAAAGAGGGAGGCGGAGGTGTGGACAGTTTCTTTTTTTCTGTAACAGTTTTGGAGTAACCTGGCTCTCTAGAGACAGAGGAATGAAGTTATGAGGAACCAGAGAGAGAAAGTAATGTTGTGGGTCAATGCATTCCCTCCATGTCTCAGGCTTATTGGCCAGCCTTTCCTTCCCCACCAAAGCCCACTGTGTGTGTTTGCACAGCTGGGCGGACAGCGCAGATAGATGGACGGAGAGATCCTGGCCACCCCTCACCCCCACTTGCCACCCCCCCTTCCCCAAAAATATCAACCCCCAAACTCTCCACTCGGCTTCTGCGCCCCCACCGACACTTCCACTGGGGGTTTCCTCCACTCTTAGCCCAGAGGTCCTACAGCCTCTGTTTAAGTTTGTTTGCTTTAGCAGGCCACCTCACCATGACTCCAGGCTGTCCGTATTTTTAGAGAGCCTCCTTTTCGTTTTCCATGAAGACCTAACCACAGTATGTTCGCCTTCCTATTATTTTCCTTCTGTCTTATTTATTTAATTCGTATTGTGAATTTTGTTTCCTATAATAAAACCCCATCGTCCTCTGATCTATAACAGCACAATAGTACAATAGTCGATTCAAGAAGATGGGGGGTGTTTTATTGCTTTGGTCTGCATTGCAACACAGGAGAAATAGTCGGTCATCAAAAACCACATCATACCAATAGGTAATTCATGGTATTAAGCATAGCTGACCACAACAATTGCAGATGCATTTATATGAAAAACTTCTACTGTAGAGTTAATCTTTAAATTGCAGGTTAGATGAATGTAGATTACAGGCATGGTGCATTTAGTGGTCACCATAGCCAGTGATAATAGTGGGCTATAATGTTCATGTTTGGTATTCGACCTCTGATTTGATGGTATTTATTTAGCATATTTACTGTAATCATAGGGGTTTTTGTAGCCCTACCATTTAGTTTGAGAAAACCAGCTCAAATATGATCCCATGCAGATTCCTTCATTAAAGAATAATAAATAATAGATTCATCCTCCATTTGACCTGCACATGTTATTGTGCTGCTGTGGTGCAGCTACGCATTTGCGATCCACCTGTGACTGAATAGACAGTGACTGCAGGTGGAACAGCTGGGCAACAGATGTCATGGTTAGCCAGCATGCACAATCCCATCACTGTCTTTATGAACATACATGGCCAGCACTCCATTTGCTAGCCTGGTGGCCATTTTGTTTCTCTGATGCAAGGTGTCCTGTTTCACAAAAGGGGAATCACGGAAACAGTAGAAATTGCATTTGTGTTGTGAAAAACTGTCCGACTGAGGTTAGTTAGGTCTTTTTAGCACTTCTGCACTCTTCTGGATCTGTTCAACAAGAAGCCAGCAGAAAATCCCAAACAGATGTCCATTTCCCTAGCTTTTATAAAACATGCATTTCCAATTACCTGTCAGCCTGTGAAGCCATGTGCCTTCATGTAGCCTGCAGAGCAACTCAACACTGCCTTGTGCTAATGTTCCGGAAGTATTACATCACTGAAAAATAAACTGAAGCAGGTGTAAATATATTTGTGTGGCTAGTTAACAAACTATAAATAAACTTATTATTCCAAAATGCTCCTAAAACTCCCAAAATGACTAATGCCCTCAACGTTTAATAATATTCCATTTAAACATTAGGTCTGTCAGGAAAAAGACCAGCGTGTATAAATTCATAATTGCTCCATCAAATGCAATAAAACAGACGAAATTAGGTTTTTAAGAGCCGATTTTCTACACTTCTAAAGATTTAAATGTGCAAGTGTTTTGAAGAAGGTAAAATAAAAAGAGGGGAATTACAATGTGCATGCAGGGGTTTGAGGAGATAAATCAAGCCGTTAGCATGCACACCTCGGTTCTCTTTGTCAGTTTTTTTAAATCTAAATTGAAGTTTAATGCACAGCGCTTGAGTGCTTGTAAAATCCCAGCATTCAGAAAGCACACAGAGAACTGTCAGTCCCGCTAAACCTCAATTCCTATTTACTTACAGTATCCTGGTCCTTTAATTGGAATGACACTTTTGCAATATCTACATGCAATTCACTTAAAATCAACAGTCTTCATGTGGTTCCAGCTAAAATGTCCCCCTTATGTTTATGTGGTGATCCCATTAAATCGCTGTATACTTGGCTTTTCTATGCTTTCTCCTAGGGGCCTGACACATAGTTTGTTGAATTTATCCCTTGATATTCTCCGGGTGGGCACAGACATTGCCAGTTTTGGCATTCATCTTTAACTAATGTTCTTCATCCTCTCTCTAAGGATTCACCATTCAAAGAATGACAGGCCATGCCTGATGGTCCTCTGGGTCTTTGTCTAACAAAGGACTGTGGGGAGAAAAATGGAAGGTAAAAAAAGAGCATGCACAGAGTCAGAGAATCAAGGGAGCGATATTTTGAGAGAAGCTGAGAGAGAGAAGGAAAGAGACAGCAGAGCGATATTTCTCCTCTCCTCCCCAGCTGTGGAACCTCACATCTGGCTCCATGTGGGCCAGATTAATGCCAGGCTGTCAGGCAACAGTGGCCATACCCCACAGACGGGAAATGTTGTTCTTGGAATGCCACGCCACCCTCCGAAATATTCAGAGTGACTCCCCCGATTCCTTTCCTCTTCTCTCTCACTCACTCATTCTATGTCTTTCTTTTCCTCCTGTCTGCCAACATAAACCCCCAAAGCCGCAGCAGCTTCACTGCTGACGGGCAGAAATTAATCGTGAAGGCCTTACATGGAGTGATTTATCAACGGCCACTCCAGTTCACAGTCTGCGGTGAGGCAGGCCGGGGCCTGGGAGCTCTCAGGAACCCAGCCTAGGAAAAGTCAAAGAGAGAGAAAGCGAGAGAAAGAGCCATATTTACCGTTAACAAGTGCCACCTACTAAGAATCTCTGGTAGAGCACAGATCATGATCTTTTCATGACAAATGGAAATAAAAATGTATGTTCTAACTACCTCGAGCACACTACCATGAGCAAGTTAATACCTGTTAACGTAATGCCTGTACTCATAACATCATCAAGAGCTGGAAAAGGAGGTCTGTCTCACATAACCTACCAACCTGAAAAATCTCCCACCAAAAATCTCCAGCTGATCTCATCAGCCACGTAAACACTTGCCTTGGAGACTATGGGCACAATCCCAGAACAATACGTTCCTTTAGACATTGTACAAATGCAAGGTCTCGGGAACATTGTAGATTTTATCCCAAGGCCTGGAAAGGGGACAGTCTAGTCAAATACATAAAACTTTAATTGAACATTTGCTGTGCAAGACTGTAACCATGAAGAACACTTCAGTTGTCAGATTGCTGCCCTGAGCTAACGAGTAGGCATTCGATATAAAGTAAAGCAACACATCACTTTTATGGCCACGGCTTCTTACATAAGAAGGATTTCGAGCAGGCCTAGGGCCTTATGTGCTTTGTCCTGTTGCAGTGGACTCTCCGCTTCACAGAGGAGGGCTTATACTGTCTCTACCTAATCCTGTGCATGAAAAATTTGGAAAGTGGTAACTGGCCCTTTTACTCAAGCATCATTCTCACAATGTCAGTTCAGACTTTTGATTCCCTTCAGCTCTTATTCTCATACACTCATTGTGTTCTTGCATAGGATATCATTTTATTATGTTTGTGGCAATTTTATTCACCATATTATTTCCAACAATTGATAAAGAGAACAGTATTGCACACCTACCCACTGTCCAAGTAAAGCAGTCCTGTAATGTAGTAATGAGCAAGGCGTCTATGTTCTAAAAGAAACAGTAATGGATGGCCTGACTGCCTGCCACCCACCCGGTCATGGCAGCCTCCTGAAATATTAAGGGAAAATGTTGTGGCTTTGTCTGCTGCTTGTGTAAATGAGAGTCAGAAAGTAGGTCAAACCTAGGATTATATGTTGGACTAAGATACATTTTTTTGGATTGTGTGCTGGACTGGCTAGTTTAGCCTGGCTTTACAGTATATGTTAGACTAGACAATATTCGTCTGCCTTTTTTTTCTGGACTGGTTAGTTTAGCCTGTTTTTTTGTATGCTGGACTTTTAAGATGGTCTGCTTTGCTTTGCTTTTGTATGCCAGACTATGTCACTTTAGCCTAGCTTCTGTGTCCAGTGTGTAGCTAGTATTTGTCTTGGGTCACTTTAGACTAGCCTTTGTTAACTTGACTAGTTCAATCTGACTTATGTGTGTTGGACTGGATCTCTTTAGACTGGCTTATATTTGCTGGACTGGGTCATTTTAGACTGACATGCTATATTTTGTTCCTTCATCTTTGCTTCTATGTATAGGACTTGGCCACGTTAGTGTGCAACTCAGACAATTTTGGCCTAGAAGATCTGTGTAGGACTGGGATACTTTCGGTAGGCTTTATTGTGGTCTACTGGATACGTAGGGCTGGATTTTGTGTGCACAACTTGGCTGCACTGTTGGAAAAAAAAGCTGTCCCCTACAAGAGAGAGATCCCTCTTGAGAGATAGATACCATAGAATCATGGGTTTGCCGCTTTGAAGAGTTTTCATATAGAACTTACACGTAGACGCTGTGACTGTTACAAAAAACCCTTGAAGTACTTTTTCTAACAGTGTAGTTTGGCTTCCATGTATATCAAGGTCTCACCATGGAGGGTTCTGTGTCGGCCAAATGCAGCACGCAGGCATTTATGAAGCTGGGCCAATATAGGCTGCAAGCTCCTCTGTAGGCCAAGGCTGGCAAGGATTAGAGTCAGGAGTTCCTTGGTTTGCTCACACGGGCTTTTGGTACTTAGCAGACACAATTGATCATTTCTGCTGGGCAGCTGTACATTGGAAAGTACCAAACAGCAAGAGGAGGGTGTTTTTTTAGAATTTCAAATTGCCCGTGTTAAATGGTGGCTCACCGCAGTTTGAAAGCTTCTGGTATGCTTTACGACAGTTAGCCAGAGGTTAAATAAGTCAATACATATAACAATATTTCTAAGGGGAAATAACAAAAATAGATGTAATGGATTTGCAGATGTGCATACCTTTTGGCACTCCAGGTAAATGGGTGTCACTTCTGTAAAAGCTTTATTGCTCGGTGTTCAACCTTTTTTTTTTTTATAGGATGCAGGCAACTGGTCCTATAAACTTTTTAATTGGAGCTTATTCGCACTGTAAGACCAGCAGGATATGATGCCGCCTCTCTGTCTGGGGACTGTTTTTTTTTCTGTTTACTGTTTACTGTGCTTTCAAGAGCTACAGCACATGTCGTAGTCAAGTGGTCTAGACGTCTTTTGACCAGGTGATGGATCTCAGTTAAGGAGGTTAGTCTATGGAGAATGGTGTTTCCTCTGCAGTAATCGCTACTTCCTGTACAGGTGAAGGACCTACCGCTGACCCACGGCCAGCCCCTGGCTTGTAAAAGCACATTACGTGCACTACACCATGAGTTGCGAGATATTAAGAAACAGATCCAAGAGAAAAAAATTAGAAGGTATATTTTCCACTATAAATTCAGGAGGGCTGACACAGGGTTTTATGTGGGAAGGTCAGCACTTTGGGCAAGAGGAAAAGAAAGAGAAAGAGCTGCAATTTTAGGTGATATAAACTGTTATACGGCACTTAAAGGTGAAAGATGGCTTAGTAAAAGGACCCTAGTCCTAAAAAAGCCACTTTGATTTATCTGTTACTGTTTTAGTATAGATTATATTGTATCTTGTTTTTTTTAAACATGATTAAACATTGAGATAAACATTTGAAATGAAAGGAATAATCATAATCCCCCCCCCTCCCAAAAAAAAATAGAGTCCACTTGTTGACTCATATACAGCCATATACAGTTTGAATAAGTACTAAAAATAATTTTTCCTAAATAATGCTAAAGTTTTAATGCATTAAATAATGTACGTTTTGTATTTTTGTGAATTTGTCTTTACTGTACTTCACAAATTCTTCATAAAAAAATATAGAATATGTTACAATTTCTGTCTAATATTTTCTGTCTAAAATGTCAAAACTTTGAGATTATAAAGATCTTTATAATAATAAAGATCTCATCATTATAACTGAAACTGTAAATAATTTGGAATAAAACTAGATAATAGAAGATTTTTAAGACAGCTTTCTCTCATATCAAATTAATTTTAAGTCATGGATGTAGATTTGATATTCGTCAAATTAGTTTTAAAAATGGTAGGAATTCGTTTAATAGACATCTATTATAAATACATTACGTAAACAGGGTTTTTTCCTCCCCGTTGAAGAACATGCTGTCGTTAGAGGTTAGATTGGAAAAAAAACATTTTTTTTTTCAGTGAGTTTTTTTTTCAATGGTTGGGGGTCTGCTATTCTTATACAACCTGCTATAAAGAACTGCCAGTGTATAAGGTGATAATACTTTAGATGGATGGGGTAAGGGTAAAGGTTAGTGACAGAGACAAGGACAAAAGGTGGAGCGACTCACTTTACAGAAAATCTGCTGTGGCCATTACTCACACATACTCACACACAAAACATCAAAAAGGGCGCACCTGCACCACTGGCCTCTCTGTGAGCGTCTGCTCTTGTAATTTTGGGTGCTGTGAGGTCAGTGCAGGCTGCATACTCAGATCTGGGTCATTCCACAGCTCTGTCCTTCATGCATTCTTCAAATACAATCCCATACGTATACACACACACACACACACACACACACACACATACACACACACAAATACAACCGTTTAAAAGGAACATCAGTCAGAGAAGCCACAGAATCTTTACATCACCATCTATTACCAAACTCCTAAACAAACATACACTCAATCTGTATTGTCAGAGAGGAAAGCCACAGAATTCATCATATCACTAAAAGAAAAACCACAGCTCCACAAATGAAAAGTAAAAAAAAAAAAAAAAAAAAAAAAAAAAAAAAAAAAAAAAAGAATGAGCCAATGAATTCGCAGAGTTTGACTTGAATTGCAGCTTGGTCAACTTTTCACCATAGAAAAACACACAGATAAAATTCTCAGTCAAGACTGACATAAAATATAGTGTGTGCTTTAATGACAGTGGCTCCGTTTTATTTATTTTTTTCAGAAGTCCAAAATTTTTTATGAAACAAGACCACTGAGGCTATTGTGGATAAAGTGCTTTCGTATGTATACTCCGTGTGTGAGGCAACTGCAGAGTCAGTTTATTTTACATTTTATTCAAACAGTTCACATGGACCGCCGATACCGCAATATGATGAAAAGTACAAACATAGAAGTGTGGCAGTATTTTAAAGGATGGTATATTCAAGATTGTGCTGCACCTCTAAAGCTTTCCACTTGACCCTAGTGTGAGCTCATTTCTCTCAGGACCCTGTGTGTCTCTCAGCGGCCCAGCCCAGGCTGTGGTTTACATTACAGGCAACACTGGAGAACACTAAGAGGTGTGTTAATAAAGTCTGTCAACAAGACAGAACAAAAACAGCCAGAAAGAGAAAGGCCCAGAGCACTGGTTTTCTTATGTGTTTATATAATAATACAAACTTGAGAACATTCAGCTCGAAAAAAGCAGCAAGTGTCACCAACTCATCATCTGTTCGTGTAGGTGTGTAGAGTGTAGTGCAGGAGGACCTCTCCAGGGTGTTTTGCATTGCTGCAGTACATCATCTGATGAATTAAGGACCGAAGAGCCCTTTGGCCTGACATATATCACCCGGAGCAGAGTGGAGAGAGAGAGAGAAAGAGAGAATGAGAGAGAGAGAGAGAGAGAGAGAGAGAGAGAGAGAGAGAGAGAGAGAGAGAGAGAGAGAGAGACGCAGCACCCTGGAGAGCAGTGGAATGCTTCTGTTGCCTGCCTGGGATTGCATACGCTGACATTCGCATATGTACACGTGCGTACACGTTGATAAATCTTCCGCTATATGTTCTACTCCTCCACTGACAGGTCCTTGGAGCTTCCAGAGCTCCATCTCAAATGCATACTGAAAAGATGAGGTGTTCTTGAAATGTATAGAGAGGTAGTGCAGACATGGTAGTCTTGCAGTTTATCTTTGGCCTGTTTTTAAAATATTGACACTTCTATTAGATTAGGGATTTTAAGGATGTATTTAGAGATTTTAGCACCTTTATAGAGTACTATGTAGCAATAAAAACAATAAAGCCTGAGCGTCAAAGCTCTCCAGGCCCTTGACACAATTAAGCTTTGTCTAGACGTCTTTAAAGCCTTTGAATTCCAGTTAGATTAGAAAGCCTAATTAATCTAGCCGAGCTGGCTCAGAGACACTGCTCTGGGAAAGAGAGAGAGAGAGAGAGAGAGAGAGAGAGAGAGAGAGAGAGAGAGAGAGAGAAGGGACTTGTGGAGGAAAAAACTTCAGCATGAAAGTACACTGGATGAGAAGAAAGATCAACAAGCCAAATAAAAGCCAGTTTCTTAACTAAAAAAACAAACTGTCTCAGTATTTCTCAAACAAGAAGTACATTTTTGTTGTTATCAGTTTTTATCGTGGTGGATCTTGGTGGAGTTTCTTTACCCGTGTAAAAAATAACCACATTTTCTTTTGTGGCAAAAAATAAAACAATGGTTTGCAAAAACCATGGCTATTATGGTATGCCGGTCACATTTTTACGACGACCACAAGTGATTATGTCATCCTTCATGAAAACAGTTTCAACCGAATAAAAGTGATGTTTAATAATAAATAAAAAACTCTGTTTCATCATTTTTAACTTGAGTGGTTTGCACTAATTGAGAAACATGTCACAAAACATTTTGAAACAGCATTACACAATACAACCCCAATTCCAAAAAAGTTGAGACGTTGTATAAAATATAAATAAAAACATAATGCAATGATGTGCAAATCTTATAAACCCATATTGTATTCACGATAAAAGCATAGAACATAGAAAACAAAAGTCTGGAAAAAAAATCGTGATTGTAATTAAAATTAAACAGTTGCAACTAATGAGGTTAATTGACCACAGGTCAGTAAGATGATTACTGTGCATCTTAGAGTCTCTCAGAAGTAAAGATGGACAGAGCTTCCCCAATCTGTTAAAGATTGTGTCTACAAATTGTGGAACAACTTTAAAAATGATGTTCCTCAACATAGTACATAATATCTTCAAAAAGTCTGGAGAAATCTCTTTGCACAAGAGACAAGGGTAAAAAAATCAATATTGGATGCTTGTGATCTTCATGCCCTCATGATTCTGTAATGGAAATCGCTGCATGCTGCTGACATGAAAACATTTGCTGCATCATGAAATGAAAAATACAACAAAGGACACCAAGAACTGTTGAGTAGCTAGAATCCTGTATCAAACACATATGGAACACCATATGTGGGCTCCACCGAAACTTCAGAAACTGGTCTCTTCAGTTCCCAGACGTTTGCAGACTGTTATAAAAAGAAGAGGGGATGCCACACTGTGGTAAACATGGCCTTGTCCCAACTTTTTTGAGATGTGTTGATGCCATGAAATTTAAAATCAACTGATTTTTCCCTTAAAATTATACATTTTGTCAGTTTAAACATTTGATATGTCATCTATGTTGTATTCTGAATAAAATATTGAAATTGTAAACTTCTACATCATTGCATTCTGTTTTTATTCACAATTTGAAAACTTTTTTGGAATCGGGTTTGTATACAGAGAGAAGACGTTGTTCTTCACACCGGCAAACATGGTGCTGTCCCAACTATTTGAGACTTGTTTCAGTCACCATATTTCTACAGTTGACAATCAGTGGCCAGCAAAAGATTTCCCATAATAAAACATCCATCTCTCTTTTAAATTTTAAATACGAATCCTATACAACAAAAAAAGATACTTGTCTAATTGACAACAAATCTGGCTTTTTGGTTTTAAAATAGATTAATCAGTACCAAAAGTAAAATTAGAGCTATTATCACAAAATAATTTAAGATAGTAATAAAAGTAAGAAAATAATACCACACAATAATGATTAATACAATATGATTCCCCCATTATGATCAGCATGATGCGAATTAATGCAATACGATGCAATGGGAAAAAAATTTAATTGCAATTCAATGTAGTACAGTTAGTTCACTTTTATGTTTTTGGTTCAGACAGACAGCAAACGATTAATTTAGTTAAGTGCCTTCTGACTTCTAACCCTTTTACAAACAGGGCACTGTAGTGCAAAAAGGAATAAAGATTAAATAAAACCAGACGTTCTTTTTCTTGTTGTGTCTAGAGGAAGTTACAGCTCTACCTCTGCCATGTTAATCTGTATTCTATGCAACTTTCAGGATACGCCTCGGTCTCCGTAGCGTTGTGATATGTCATATTCACGTAGCAGCAATAGTGCTGAGAGAACGTGCTCGAGAAACGGTCTAGTATTGGCCACAAATTGTTGGTTACTTTTTAAAAAATAAAAGTATAATACATCTACTAATAATAAAATAGAAATAAATTGTTTATAACTGATGCAAATGTTGGTGATGCAAATGCTTATGATTATGAGAACTTTACTAGAGAATCTAGAGAGCTTTACTCTCAGTGTGTTACACTGCTCTGTGACGTAAAATAAGTAGGAGTTAAAAAATCTGGCTTCTTGTGCCTCTAATGTAACTACCTTATGAGAGCTGTGTGGTAGGAAAAAGCAGTTGGATGATCAAATCCAAATAAATCCATTGCTCATGTATTATTCTAGAGTGATATATACATTTAGTACACATATACTGTCTTTGCTCACTTATGAATTTCCTTAGTGAAGAAGAATGAAAAAGATCTTGGAAAAAAAAAAAACATTTTATACATCGAGGATTGAGGAAGACATACTAAGTTTGTCTACTCTCTTCTGTAAGTAATTCACTGATGTTTAGTGACTTTAGTGACGTTTTTTTGTCAATCCAATCAGTTAATATTGTAATACACCTGTTTTAAAACTATGCCTTTGTCAATAATCGTAAGCGTGGAAAGCGGAGGATTTTGTTGCACTGGTTTTTGGAAAACCGTCTCTCACAGAGTGACCACCATATATACTCGTGAGTGCATGTGAAATTTATGAGGCATCATGTAGCACAACGTTCACTATAAAGGATGTTCGCACATACCTGCTTACAGCACATTAACACCCTCTTGTGAATGGGCACTATGGGAATGGTGGCTGGGTGAAGACTGTCAAGATTTGCTTTCAATCTGATTAATTTAAAGAATGCAACGGTCTTTGTTGTAAAGTGTGCCAAACGTGTCGATATTACATATAAAAACAAGTGTGTTTGGTCCAAAAAAATACAAAAAGAGAAACCACAGAGGTGCCAAAAGCACATTCAATTCCTCTTTTGAAAACACTAAAGCTATTTCATGGATGTCAATAACCTGATGCAGGGGCCTTTAATATAATTCAATTCCAGCTCTTAAGCTAAGATACAGCACACGCTTTGAAGATGAAGAAATACAGGTCAGGCTGTTAGAACACTTAAGTCCCCCTCCTCCTTTTTTTATGGGTTTCCAACACTGGGAGCTCCGAGAAGGCTAGTCAGAAATGCTTACAAATCACTAATTGGGGGGGGGGGGGGGGGGGGGGGGGGGTTTAGGGTCTACGAGGTAGGAGGAGACGCGTTAGCAAGCCCGGACCTCCACGTCAGAGCCGACGGCCGTTTCCCTATAAATCCCTTTTCCTTTAATGTGTTTGGTTCAAAGGCTGTCCGGTCTGGAAAGTCTGACAGAGTATATGTGAGTAGAGCCAGAACCAATTAATGTGATCATCTCTGCACTTGGGCCAGGATAGCACGGATGACTTACGTGAACTAATCAGGAAAAAGCACGAAAGAAGAAACAGAGAGAGAGAAAGAGAAAGAGAAGGCCACAATGCCAAATCTGCACTCTAAATAAGTTCCACAGGACCACAGATTGTGTCTGCTCCAAGTATCCATTTAAAACTCATCTTAAATCACAGATTTTATGGCTCCTGTATGAGAAGGTGCTCTGAGCTGTTTGTCATTTTGATGCAGGACGCTCCAGTCATAAACTCAGCAAAAACAGCTTCATTTGGTTTAAAAAGAGAAATCACATATGAGAAATGTTCCTCAAGCAGGTTTTAAATAAACGAAATACAGATAATAGGGACGAAACATTTACATTTATGGCATTATCTCGATAATAAAACTAAGCAGCAGGGGTTAAGGGCCTCGCTCAGGGGCCCAAGAGTGGCAGCTTGGTGCCTCTGGGAGTTGAATTTGGATCCAAAGTCCAATGCCTTAACCACTAAGCTACCACCTCCCAATCCAGTGTATCAAGTGTGTTGAGTGTTGGATGTTCAGTTGGGGCATATTCTAATTTCTATTCTAATTGGTACAAATTTTTACTATTCACTGTAGCAAGGGTGAGATTTGGGTGTAAACTCTTTACCAGTGTAAGACATATCCCCATAACATATTCCCTTAACATATTCCCTTAACATATTCCCTGAATATACTTTAGAAATCAGGAGGATTACTGGATATTTTACATTTACATAAATAGCATTTGGCAGATGCACTTTTGGGGAGCAATTTAGGGTTATTTCATTTATACCACTGAGCATTTGAAGTTTAAGGGCCTTGCTCAAGGACCCAGCAGCGGCAGATTAGTAGTGCTGGGATATGAACTCACAAACTTCTGATCGGAAGTCCATCATGAGCTATCCCCTTCAGGAAATACTAGCAGGCGGCGGTTCATTACAGATCATTACACACGCAAATCCACACACTAATTCACACAGCTGATCCATCTACACACACACTTTGGGAGGTATGAGGTAACCAGAGAACCTGAAGGAATCCCACACAGACACAAAGCAAACATCACAGCAGACATTCATTTTGTATTCTACAGTAATAATCATCTATATACATATATCATGCTGCTCTCGTTTATTCTTTACATTTACAGCATTTGGCCGATGCCTTTATCCAGAGCGACTTACAATTCATACAACTAAGCAGTTGAGGGTTAAGGGTGGGATTTGAACTCATGACCTTCTGAATAGAAGTCCAACATATTAACCATTGAGCCAACCCTACTCCATGTACTTATACGTACACTGTCATTGTAATATTTATATTTATTGAAACTGTGTGAAAATTAGAATAACATTTGAATATAAACACAAGCAATTTTTTTATTTATCGTGAACTACTTCCAATCTACAGAAATTTTTTTTTTCGCATTTGACCAAATACAAGGCTCAGCACTGTAAGATACTGTATCTGTTATTGTCAGGCAAAAGAACGTGCCGGAAACCGAAGTGAAATCCACAAGGCTTTTTAATGAGAAAAGAACAGGGCAAAGCACGAAAAAGAAACCCCAGGTTTGCTAAACCAGGTAAGAGCTGTGATCAGGCAGAAGCTAAACAAAACCACATAGAGACACGTAGCCAACGAATAAACAATACTGAGTAGCTTGGGTAGTCTGACAGTGTTCTACTGCCTAAGCTGTAGAACAGACAATGGGAGCTGATGAGGGCCAGGTGTAGCTGATTAGTAAGTGGGAGAGTGGCTTGGAGTGATAAGTGAAGGTGTGGCTGGTGGATCCCTGACAGTTATACATCAACATGGGAAAATAACATATGTTTGATTCGTGCTGGATGGTGTCATGGTGTCAAAATGGTAACCTTGGAGCTGGATCTTCATCTTCGGGAAGATGGCGAAGTGAATGCGGAAATGAGATCATGTTGTTTCCAGCGAGAAACTTTTCTGTGCCAGATTTGACCAGTTTCATGCAAAAGTTTTCTGTTTGATCTGACATTCTGTCCATGATTAAATCGTAGAGGTGGTAACGCACGTTATTAAATTAGCACAAGTTGCACAGCTCCCAAATGTGCACAGGACAATGGCTTTTGGCACACTGACTTATGAAAGTCGGCGCTCCTTGTGACTGTGCGTGCAGCCTCGTGCTGCCATCTGTTGGCGTGTTACAAAACTAGTCTCAGAAGTTTTTAATACCAGCTATCGTATAAGTCTGGTAATTGATCTAAAAATGCATAAGTAAGGAAAAATCATTATTTGGCAGTAGGATTATAATGAAAAAATCTAATAGATGTAAAGGACAGTAAGGGGGATGAAAATAATACACTAAAATGAGTTATTATACACCACTGGACACTGGACTACGCCATAAAATGTGGTGCTTGAACTTTGTTGAGGTGCTTTATACTTGTCACGTGTACTTTACAGCACACTTAAAATTTTGCATCTGAAATCGCATTTCTCAGCAATGTTAGGAAGCTAAGGGTCAGGGATGTTACATTGCCCCTGGAGACCCCAAGAGTGGGAGCTTGACGATACCAGGAGATGAACCCAACTTTCAATCACTAACCACTGAGCTACTACTTTTTATTATAAATATAATTATGTTATATGCTGTGCACAAAATGTGTATTGTATAATAATAATAATAATAATAATAATAATAATAATAATAATAATAATAATAATAATACACCATCTGCATATGATTTAGAATTAAAATATGATCCATTACCTTTGCATGTATTTGTTTTATACAGCCATTTGTAAAAGCTCCCAATAATCCTGGAATTGCTTTATGAAACATCGTTTACTTCCCCTTTTGGTGAATAAAGCACGCTTTTTAGGTGGGAAAAACGCTGCCAATTACAGGCACACCTTCCAAAAACTATTTTCCTGCACAATAAAACCAGGTTGTAAAACAGTGACTTAAATGGTAAAAAAACTTAAAGGAACAAAAGGAAAAAAATGAAGGAACTCGTAATGCAGGGTTAGGCTCAATGTTAATCAGACCCTCACTAAATATCTAAGTAACACTGGAAAACATACAGGTACACATTTTGCTAATTGAACACTTTGGAAACAAGGTGAAATAAACAAGCAAGGCAGGGGATGATGTCATTTCCTCTCATCGCTACGAATTCAGATTCTTTATGTAAACCAACATCAAAGGGGAAAAAACAAATCTTTAAAGGCACTTGGCACTCGGTATCTATTAATTGCCTGTTTTTGTTAGGACTTCACCAAATAAAAAAAACCTCCCCTGAGGAATTAAATACGGGCCGTATCCAAAACAGTGCCATCTCCATGGAGGGATGCGTGATCTGGCTGGGATTATAAGCTGTAATGTGTTTGGATGTGGAATCTCAGGCCTCGGGGACGGAGCTGTGGGTTCTGCTGGACGCCGGCCCGATCGCTGAGTCAGCAAGTCACACCAGGTGAAGAACCACAGCGTGTGAGAGCTACACCGCAGGAGCACTGGCTCTTAAGGATTTATGGGAAAGGCACTGCGTTGCAAAGATCTACAACTTTCATCTCTGATAGCTTGGGAATGAAGTAGAACAAAGGATTTAAATAGACATTTTTTAAATTAGTCTACATATAAAAATAGATATATTTCTCGAGAATTTGGGATTTTGCTGTGCCTGTAGCCGTATATGGACTGACAGACAGCAGGATCATTAGGAAATCTTACAGTATCATTAAGCATATCCACCTCCTTTAGCTGCAAGCAAAACAGGATGTGAGTATGTATGCAAGGCTCTGAAAGGTTTTGTAGGCAAAAAAATGAGAGTTGTTAAAGAAAAACAGCTGGAAAGGCATTAAATATGTTTTTACTGCAATGTTTGTGATGTGTTTAGTGTTTCTCTGTGGTCATTTGCAGGAGATAAAAATGCAATGATGTTAAACATCATTGTGTGATGACTAGCAGGTTTTGTTGCTAGCAGCTAAAACCAAAAGTGCTTCTAATCCTCATTTTTCATTTTTCCAGGCACAGTTAACAATCTATCAGATGATGATTAAACAAGCTGTTCAAGCAGAGTGAGTCAGCGGGACAGAATAAATGACTGCATCGGTAGAGATTTCCTTGGTCTCGCTTTCAGCAGGTAGTTAAAGGCAATTGTACGTAGCATAAGCAACTGTTATGCAAAGTAAAAACTTTTTCCTATTAAGACCCCTTTCCACATACACATGTACTGTACATATTGCTTATTACAGGTCAAACCTAAGCTGAACAAGTCACATGTAACAAACGTCTTCCTATGGGGAGTTACAAAAGGAAGCGAGGATTACACTCATGTCTCAGAGAGGCACGGTTCATCATTTAGTCCTAACCCTGTCCACCTCGTGCTCTCAAATCAACCCAAAAATGCTTCATGAATCATAGCAAGAGTGGAAGGATCACTTATCAGAGCTGGAGGCCCAATAAACCCGCCAAGCCGTCAGCCTCCTCCAGCTCCCAGGTAGTGGAAAAACAAAGACAGGAACAATTTGAGATGGACTCTGTCCTACAAAACTCAAGAAGGTGAAAAATCTCCTCCCAGCAAAGGTTTTGGGTCTCGTCGGGTAAAAGTGTGACCTTGTTAAAACGTCTCAGTCTGTCTGTGTGTGTTGTGTGTGTGTGTGTGTGTGTGTGTGTGTGTGTGTGTGTGTGTGTGTGTGTGTGTGTGTGTGTGTGTGTTTTTTAAAGGGGCAAAAGATAAATATAATGTATCAGTCTGCAAGTAATCCCTAGTGACTTGGAATGGAAATAAAGCCAGGTTTGGTCTATCCTTCCATCTCACTTGAACACACACATACACACGTACTTTTGTAAAAAAGTATAAAAATTGTGAAGCCAAATATGTAATACGTGAGAAGACTCAAACTGGCAGGAAAGCACGGATGTTATCAGCTTGATCCTCAGATTTACAACATGTAGTTTTCTCAGAACAAAAGGCCAAAGCAAAGTAATAAAAATTTCCCACATGAGTCATACACTTTCACAGAGCAACAGAGAATCAAAAATGCTATTTGTTTGTGTGTCCTCATATAACAACAACTCAGTTTTGATGATCTGATGGCAATCAGTTGAGTTTAAGCAACTTTCTGTTGCAGCTGAATTTAACCTTCATCCTGTTGCGGTTTTTTTATTAAATTTTTTTTATAATGAACAAATTTGGTGAACAAATTGCAGCTCCTTTTTTTGACACTAGGCGCCGCCATTTAATAAAACCGCAATAAATTAAACTCAAGGGGCATATATATATAACAGCAATCAAAGACAAAAACGTAGTTCATTGTTCCTAATAACAATAATGATTTACTATTTTATAATTGGACTAATATTAATCAGAAATCAGAATGTTTATTGCCAAGTAAATTTACATTCAAAAAGGAATTTGTTTTAGTGACAGAAGCTTCCAGCTGCACATTTTAATAAATAAATGAATAAATAAATAAATAAATAAATAAATAAATAAATAAATAAATAAATAAATAATATTGCACATTTTTATTAAATAAAATAAAATAAATAAATAATGGTATTGCACATATTTAAATTTTCCTTGCTCAATAGTAAGAGAATTTAACTGTTATTGAGATAGATTGCATGGAAGAAAAAACTTTTCCTCTGCCTGTCCTGTGCTGTCCTGTCCTGTCTTGGCTAGACAGCAAAAGTTCAAAAAGAATATGGCATCCAAATATTGTATCCTAGGTAGATTTCACAAAGCCCAAACAAATGCAGAGTTGATGAGATTTATTAAAAACATTTCATGTGATTAGAAGGAATAAAACACTTCGAGGTGTGCATGCTGTGCTAAGCAGGCATGGCTCAGTGTGAAGCAGGCCTACGGTTGCCAGTCACTAGAGCCTTTAACACTGTGTCTCTCAAGGGTTTCATTTCTCTCATAACACAGGAAATTGCAAAAGGCTGCAATTCAATATTTATAGAAGAACCATAAATTTTTTTTCAATCAGTTGGTTACCTTTAATATTGTGGGATGTCTGTTTATAATGCTTCTAATCGATAAATAAAAACAATAATAATAATAATAATAATAATAATAATAACACTTCTTTTATTTTTACGTGTTAATTGAATAAAACAAAATGAAATTTTGTTGTGTTGTTAAAAAAACTGGAAAACTCTTACTCTTACTCTTAATAAATTTAAAAAAAATTAATTTTTGTTCTCTTTTGGCTGTTATATTGTTTTGACACTGAAGATTCCTTCCATAAGTCCTAAAATTATAATAGCTTAAAATCCCTGTCCATTCAATTCAATTCAATTCAATTCAATTCAATTCAATTCAATTCAATTCGTATAGAACTTTTAACAATGGACATTGTCCCAAGGGAGCTTTACATAAATAAATATACATTTAAGAGTCATAAATCAGTCCCTATTTGTTAACCCGTAAAAAGTGAGCCAGTGGCAAGCAAAACTCTATGAGATAGTGTGAGGGAGAAACCTTGAGAGAAACCAGACGCATAAGAGAATCCATCCTCATATGGGTGGTGCCGAATATCCATTTATTAAAGTTCCATCATTTTTGAGGTTATCAACTGTTCAATAATGGATGCTTGATTGCAAAATTGTTGCAGACTTTTATTAATTACAGTCAAAATCCATCTTCATGGTTCTTGAGTTTAACCCTCCACACTATAATGGATCATGGATCAGAATTAGTTCATCAATATGAACAAATATATAACATTTATTACTAGATGTAGATTATGTGGTACATCTGCCATACAAGTTTTTAGTGTAATTTTTGGATTGCTCTGGATTTCTGTTTCAGTTAAAAGGATTTCAGGCTGTGATTGTAGGCAGAACTATCATCAGAGTAGAATTTCAAGCAACTCCTGGAGTAGATGAAATTGTACTATTATATGTAGTATTATATTTATTTTATTTTTGCAGGTATTCCATCACCTGTGACACTCTATTTTCTCCTCCAATTGGCCTTCGATGAAAGGGAAAAAGGGTTTGAACGACGTCGCTCCAACGCATCCACACGAACGCAAGCTGAAGTCCAGGGCTGGGAGAGTGCACAGAGGTGGGAATATTTCCTCAGAACAGAAGCCACAGTGGGGAGCAGACTGCGCACCTGCCAATAACGTTGTTTTGCCTTGGGATTCTTTTTTCTTCAGAGAAATCTTTCTGAGGTTTGGAATGGCCCTTTTATGTTTCCTGTGCACGTAATATAAGAAAGTTTATACCTTCAACACGAAATACTGGCACGAGAATTAAAGCACGTGTCTTGGCTTGGTCCTGTCTGGGAAATCCCTCTCAGACTAGGACCTATACCAGGACATTTCAGATATCTGTCTCAATCCTGTTTTTCAGGATTAATGAAATCATGTACTAGAAGTACAAGTGTCAGTTCTTCTGAAATCTCCGTAGGTACACAGCAGAACCTTACAACCATTTGAAACTGCTGAAGTGAATATCTACGAAAGCGAAAAATAGAGAGTTGAATGTAACTCATTGGATTCTTGCCATCATGAAACTTAAATTCTTCTTCTTCTTTTGGCTTCTCCCATTAGGGGTCGCCACAGCAGATCATCCGTCTCCATACCCCCCTGTCCTCTACATCTGCCTCTTTCAAACCAACTACCTGCATGTC
The DNA here is from genome assembly GCA_039877035.1 of Silurus lanzhouensis. Lineage (NCBI taxonomy): Eukaryota > Metazoa > Chordata > Actinopteri > Siluriformes > Siluridae > Silurus > Silurus lanzhouensis. The sequence continues at coordinate 1,628,698 of JBCEWE010000484.1, read as the reverse complement.
TTCCCTCACCACATTCTTAAACCTCCTTCTTGGTCTTCCTTTTTTCCTCTTTCCTGGCAGCTCCATTATTGTATAATGATCATACAGTACGCGCTCCTTAAAACAGACAACAGAAATTTTAACGTAAATGGCATCAAACTAAATTGTCAGTATTTCAAACAGCATGGAAGAAGAGTCTCCTAAATTATAGGGAAGCTCTTAGATCAGAAACTACTAGATCAGCATATTTCTCTACCCTCATAGAAAATAACAAGCAGAATCCTAGATTATTATTTAGTACTGTAGAAAAATTAACAGGGAATTTAAGTACTGCACTAACATGCAAACAATTAATAATTAGTCATGATTTCATGAACTTCTTAAAGAATAATAAAATTATTGAAAAAATAAAAAAACAACCTAAAAACAAGTTGAAATAATGTGAATAAATAATAAACATCAGGCAAAATCCACAATCCAGACAATTAATTTAAATCCAAACTATTTAATAAGTAATCCTGTAGATAGCACTATAATTATAACAGACAGTCAAGTTTTACCCCTATTTAAAAGAATGACTTAAATTTTTTCCTTATCAAGATCATCAACTTGTGTTCTCGATCCCTAACCTACAAGTTTATTCAAACAGATAATTCCAGAAGTAATTGAACCTTTTCTCAAATATAATAAAACTGCTTCTATTGGCACTGGTTATGTAACTAAATCTTTCAAACTGGCAGTTTTTATCCCCTTAATTAAGAATTCTGACCTTGACCCATGTCAGCTGTCCAACTATATACCAATATCAAACCTCTTCTTTATCTCCAAGATTCTAGAAAAGGTTGTAGTACAGCATTTCTGAGGAATAACATTTTCAAAATGTATCAGGCAGGATTAAGGCCTCATCATAGCACAGAGACGGTGCTGGTTAAGGTGGTAAATGACCTGCTATTGACCTCTGATCAGGGTTTTGTCTCTTTGCTTGTTTTGGTTGACCTTAGTGCAGCTTTTAACACCAATGATCATAATATCCTCCTTGCTAGATTAGAAAATGCTGTTGGAATAAATTAAACAGCTCTGTCCTGGCTTAGATCTTATTTGAGGTCTGAGGTAAAGTTTGGTGTTCCACAAGGATATGTCTTAGGCCCACTGCTTTTCTCTTTATATATGCTGCCTCTGGGTGAAATATATGTTAACATGGTATTAGCTTCCATTGCTATGCTGATGATACACAGTTGTATGTTTCAGCAAAGCCAGATGAGAGAGATCAGTTTAACAATGTTGAGGAGTGTGTAAAGGACATTAGACAGTGGATGCATGATAACCTCTTTCTGCGTAACTCAGATAAGACGGAAGTACTTTTACTAGGACCACATGCAGCTAGAAATAATCTTTCTGATTACGCAGCATCTCTGGATGGTCTTTCCGTGTCAGTGTGTACAACAGTCAAAGACCTTGGTGTGATTATTGACCCTAGTCTTTTCTTTAAAGCTCACGTGAATAATATTACCAGAATGGCCTTATTTTACCTTAGAAATATGGCTAAACTTAGAAATCTGATAAGATTACAGGATGCAGAAAAACTAGTTCATGTTACATCACTGTTACTTCTAGATTAGACTACTGTAATGCTTTACTGACTGGGTGTATCGAGTAAATGCATAAATAAGCTTCAGTTAGACCAGAATGCAGCAGCAAGAGTCCTCACTAGATCTAGAAAATATTAGCACATCACCCTTGTTTTATGTAGCACCCAATTACATATCGCATTAATTATAAAATACTACTACTGATGAATAAAGCACTTAAAGGTCTCACGCCGCAGTATCTGAGTAAACTTCTGTACCAATATGATCCCCCACGCCTACTTAGACGCCTACTTTTACATCCTCAAAGTTCTTAAGTTGCTCAGTACACCCAAGCTGCATTCCAGTACTCAAGAAAATGTACAAATCCCAAAGGGTTTTTTTTTTGATCCTCCACAAAATTTGTTGACTTTCCAAAAAGAATAAATTAGAAGTTCTGAGAGTTTTGGCAACTTTCAATACCAAAATGGTGCACAATGTAATTTACATTTTGAATTAAAACTAGCTGAAAAACTATATGAATATAATTTTCTTTCTTTGGTTGGGTCTGGCATTTCATAGACACATTGGTTATCAGTAAATGGATTTTTCATGGCGTGCAATTAATATTTATTTTATTGTCCCACGAACCAACAGGTTTGATCTGAACCTGTGACCTTGGAAACATTGAGAACGTTATCCAGGAAATCCAAAACGCATTTGTACAATACAAATGACTAAACAGAGGTACATGGTGAACTCAGACAGAGCAAATGCAATAAGAAGTACACAATCCATCTTAAATATTTATGGGTACATTCTCCAGGCTTGTTTTCAGCTGTTAAAGAAACGTCCTTGAAAAGTACATTCTTGGCATTGAGCAAAACTCTGACACAAATTGCAAATACATTTAATCCAGGATTAAGTTCCTTTTTTTTTAATTAAAATGATTTTCCTTTTCTTTTTGAATTGTACATATTGAATGGGACTGGATGACTGATTCTAGCATGAGCAAGAAAGAGACCATGTAATATAGTTCTGATTTCTCATTATTTATACGTTTTCTACTCATGATGACAAAAATTTTCTCTTTATCATGATTTAATTTTCTCCACATGCCCACGCTATGATGCTCTAGATCTAGAACATGCTCTTGCAGTTTTTTCTTAGTTGCTTTGGAGCGTTTCTCAGTTCTTCTTCAACCTCCAAATCATTTAATCACGTGTGCTCATCATAAAAACATTTCTTGTTGCTTTGATCAAATTGTGAAAGTTTTTGTACATTTGTTAAATGGATTACGTACGAGTGTCTGCTGTTTCCCCACATTATCAGATGTTAATGTTCATGTTGATCAAAATATATTATACTGATTTCACCTGAATGGTTTTCATCTTGAATGTCACTAATGAAGGCGAGTGAACGACATCAGATCAACCAATAATCAACTCGTTCTCTAAAACAGGTCAAAGGTGAATCTCATGAACCTTCAGTTGGAGAGTGAATACAGACAGAGAAAAACACAGTTATACATTCTGATAATGGATCAACAACTAAGAAACAAACAAACACTTTACAGTACAGTAAAAGTGTGAATCCTGTTCGGTCTTTTACAATCAATATAAATCAAATATCCAATCAAATCAATAAATTTGTGTTGCTGAAATAAATACCAAACAAAAGGAAGTCAAATTTTGTGCATTTTCAGTCTCTGTGATCCAAACCATAGTTTATATATATATAACAAAAATACTAAAACTGTGCAGCATCATACTGATAACATGAACAAACATTATGATTTTGTTTATAAACAATTTTTTTATTCTGATGGGAATGAGATGTTCATTGACACAAATACTTACATTTGAGAGATGAACTGAGGATTTTGAGAAAAGTTCAGGCTTTTGCAAGAAATCCAATGTATTGTGCTGTTTGTACAAATAGTTTTGAGAAATGCACTTACTGATTTGCAAATATTAAAACAATATAAAAACAAATAAAATGCATTGCCTCTTAGGACTTCCGTAGCAAACTGAATGAGCTGCACAATTTAATAATGCGCATTATAAATTTAAACTTCAAGGCAAATGCACCAGATGTCGCTTTCAAAGTAATAATTTAAAATTCTAAAAATGCAATCGATATTAAAATTCAATTAGTTATCTCTCTTTCTGCCTCAATACACCAATATACCATCATTTATGGTGGATTTTCACTTTAAATCCACTTTACTCCTTGAAAAGGAACACTAGAAACTCTACTGCCCTCTATTGGTTAAAAAAGTGAATATCCTGGTGCAGGGTCATCCTTTCTTTATTGCATGGTTGTATATAATATATATATATATATATATATTTTTTTTTCTTTTTCATTCAGGCACTTTAAGACAAAATGGAAAACGTTTACAGTATAAAAGCATCATTTCATCTTTTTCTTCTTTTTAGCTGTAATACCATTAGCGTCCTCTTGGACTCCATCCTGTTGTGCCTTTCTCTTTTTACTGCTTTTATCACTGAGGTATCCGTTTGACTCACTGCCCGGGAGATCGACTCTCAAAGACGGCAGCTCAGTGTCCGATTCCTTTTTTTCCTTCTTCCTTTTCTTCTTCTTTTTCTCCTTTAAACAGCTGCTGGGATCCGAATCGACCTCCGTTCCGTTACCGTTAACCTCACAACGCCCAGCCTCGTCTGTCTCGACCTCCTCTAAAGCTTGTTTGTCCTTTTCTTTGTCCTTTTTCTTCTTCTTCTTTTTGGGTTTTGAAGCCTCAGACATCTCAGATTGATCTTCAGTCAAGTCTACTTCAGGGGTCAATTCCATTGTTTCATCTTGCCCCGTTTCTGTAGTGTCGAAGGAGGAGAGAAGCTCATTTAACCTGAAATACATTCACACATGTGATCGGAAGCTCAATGGGACACAGCAAACACTTAACATTAATCTCAGATTATATTAAAAACATCTGGAATGCTCAGATCTCAAGATTAGACTGATTTTTGTATCAGCTCAGGTCTGATCAGAGTAAAACTGCATTTACATTTTAATTACAAATGGATTTGGCGCAGAAGGTTTTACAATTTACGTAATGAGGCGCGACTATACAAAGTGTGGGTTTCACCTCTGTTCTCTTCATCTGCCTCTTTCACACCAACTACCTGCATGTCTTCCTTCACCACATACTTAAACCTCCTCCTTGGTCTTTCTCTTTTCCTCCATCCTGGCGGCTCCATCCTCAGCATTCTCCTCCTACTGATATACCCCATGTCCCTCCTCTGCACATGTCCAAACATCTCAATCTCACCTCCCTCACCTTGTCTTCAAAACGTCCTACATGTGCTGTCCCTCTAATAAACTCATTTCTAATCGCGTCCATCGTCGTCACTCCCAACGAAAACCTCAACATCTTCAGCTCTGCTACCTCCAGCTCCACCTCCGGCTCTTCTTAACCTGCTCGCTACACTCACCACAAATCACAATATCATCCGCAAATATCATAGTGGAGGTGCAGTTTCACCTCCACCTTGAACCAGTCTGTTGTTCCTACTGCACACTTCACTGCTGTCACACTGTCCTCATACATGTCCTGCACCACCCTCACATACTTCTCTGACACACCAGACTTCCTCATACAATACCACAACTCCTCTCTCTCCACCCTGTCGTACGTAAATCCACACACACACACAATGCAACTCCTTCTGTCCTTCTCTACACTTCTCCATCAACGTTCTCAAAGCAAATAATGCGCCTGTGGTGCTCTTCCTCAGCATGAAACCATACTGCTGCTCACAGATGGTCATCTCTTCTCTCAGCCTGGCTTGCACTACTACTTCCCATAACTTCATGGTGTGACTGATCAACTTTACAAACTGGACAAAATCCATATATCAAATTTATAAAAAGATACGTTTACTTTCTGATCGGTGAGAAAAATGACGCGTTCTTCCAGTGTTATGATGAAACACACTAAAGTGGATTGAGCACTAAAATTGAATCACACTTCATAAATATTAAAAGAACCTGGATTTTTCCAGTCGTCCCCTGATGAGCAGAACTCCAGCCACATCGGCATCCAGCTGGAACACCTCGAAGGTCAGGCTTTCTCCCAGCTTCAGACCAGAGTCTCTCCACTGCTCTGAAGTGAGCTGAGTCGGCTTCACCACGCTGGCGTTAAAGCAGCTGTGCACCAGGCAGCCCGCGTGGCCCACTCCGATTTTATTAATCACACCCTACATAACACACACACACACACACACACACACACACACACACACACACACACACACACACACACACACACACACACACACACACACACACACTTTAATACATTAAACAGACAACAGTTTGTGCACACCTGACCATTTACTCTTATAATAACCACCACTCTTCTGGGAAGATGTTCCACTAGATTTGCTAGAGATTTTGTTCTCATTTAGACAAAAGGGTGTTAGTAACATCAGGCACTGCTGTAGGTGAGAAGGTGAGGAGGCCTCAACAGGGTTGGAGCTCTATAGCAGGAGATCTTCCACTCCAACCAATGGGAACATTTCATGCTACAGCATCCAACAGCTGTCCTGTACAATTGTGTGCCTCCGACTTGAAGACTAACGATCTGGGGATGAACCACAAACGGCTGGAAAAGTCAGGTGTCCCAATACTTTTGCCGAAATTGTGTATATTAAAAGAATTTTTCTTCTCACAACCTGACTGAAGCTCATTTGATCCTTACAGCTGAAGGATAGCTGAAGCTAATTATCCAGTGCTCCTGCCACTTCTGGAACGGGTCCTGAAAGTCTGCTGTTCGAAGAGTTTTAGACACCTTCTGCCTTTCGTGCCGGATCTCCGCAATGGTTTTAAAATCGGAAAATCGGTGGTCGGAATAACACCAGGTAACACCATTAGTCTCAGAACCCTTTTTTGATAACCACCTAGTAAAGACAGAACATAGCAGAAGTACACACACACACACACTCACCACAAGTGTTTGTCTCTTCTTTGGCTTGAAAACCACAAATGATGCTTCGATGTTTAGGTGAATGTAGCCTTGGTCGTCAAAGATGTCCCCATGACGTCCTATAATCTTGATGTCTTCATAAGCTAGAGGGACGCCTTTCAAACTGTGGGACAATGAAAAGACAAACAGCTCCGGTTTAGAGTGTAATTGATAGAGACAATGTGGATGGTTGCTTACACGGTACTCTGTGCCTCACTAAATACAAACAATTTAGTCATTTATCAATTCAATTTAGTTTTATTTGTCCAACACTTTAAACAATAAACACGGTCACGAAGCAGCTTATAAAGTTGGAAGGTATAAAGTTTAGTGCCTAGAAGTTTGTTCCTGCAGGCATCTAAATAATGTTCCTGATATAAAACTGTACTGAGTATTTTTTTACTGGGCTGCTAAAGGTTTCTGAGATCCTGATTTAAACCTCATGATTTAAGTCCCATATGAAGGTCTTGAGGAGGTCCTGGGTTTGGGACAAGGATCTGAGATCTGCAGGTCCCGGGTTTGAGACAAGGATCTGAGATCTGCAGGTCCCGGGTTGGGGACAAGGATCTGAGATCTGCAGGTCCAGGGTTTGGGACAAGGATCTGAGATCTGCAGGTCCAGGGTTTGGGACAAGGATCTGAGATCTGCAGGTCCAGGGTTTGGGACAAGGATCTGAGATCTGCAGGTCTAGGGATTGGGACAAGGATCTGAGATCTGCAGGTCCAGGGTTTGGGACAAGGATCTGAGATCTGCAGGTCCAGGGTTTGGGACAAGGATCTGAGATCTGCAAGTCCAGGGTTTGGGACAAGCTTGTGAGATCTAAAGGTCCAGGGTTTGGGACATGGGTCTGAGATCTAAAGGTCCAGGGTTTGGGACAAGCTTGTGAGATCTGCAGGTCCCAGTTTTGGGACAAGGATGTGAGATCTGGAAAATTGAAGCCTGGAACACCGAGAATCTGGGACACTGAGAATCTGGGACACGACTACTGTTCTTCCAAAAACATTGACCATCACGTACCTTTCGGAGAACTTTAAAAGCTCAGCGTTAAGTTCCTGCTGGATCCCGGTCCTCTTCTTGTGCAGGTACATGGGCGGCAGAACAACATGTCTGCGGTGCGTTTGCAGCACGAGACACGAGTACGGCGTGGGTACGAGCTCACGCGCCTCCGCGAAACACGGGATCAGACACGGGACCGACAGAGCATCGCGCCCCGCGGCTGGGTTTAACACCAAGGATGACTTATCCTGCCCAGTTACACTGCGGTTCTGCTCAACTTCTCTCTGCTCCAGGTTCGCCATGTTGCCTAAACTCGAGGACGGAAACACGTGGTTTATTTCTTCGTGCTCAAAAAACTAAACAAAACCAAGGGGATTTGTCTCCACCTAGCGAACAGGAGTAGTTGCAGCAATCTGCATATAATCGAGACTTAAAAAAATGCATTTTCACTGATTAGGCAAAAGTTATTGATTACTGATGACCTGTAGTTTTCTAGACATAGGAAAAGGTTATTGGGTAAATATTGATCGATTATTTTTTTTATAACAGCAGCTCTGACAGCACTAAAATGATTAATTACTTATTCATTGATTAATTTTCTAAACATAGCCAAAGGTATTGATTAATTATTGATCGATGAATTTTATAGTCAATAACACCAGATCTGACAGTGCAAAATCTTTTCTATAGTACAATTTTACATAGGGAAGCTCCAGCTAATTATCACGACTATGATTTATATTAAACAGACTAAGTCCTTCAGATGAAACACCATCATGGTCCTCACATTTTCTGGCTCATACAGTTGCAAACCATTGAGCTTTCACAAGAGTCTTACCATCAATCTATTAGTTGTAGCTTATAACCAGTTGTAGCTTTCTGTATGTCCTTGACCAGGAATAGACTGTCTGGGAAATGTGTAGATGGATCTATTGACCCTGTCAGAGGATCAGACTCAGAGGCACCTTTGAAGGTCAGGCAGGTAACTGTGTAAAGGTGTCACGGATAGATATACACGCAATTCCCAAGTGTGAGTAAGTCAATGTTTTTGCCGTATATGAAACACACACACACACACACACACACACACACACACACACACACACACTGACTGAATATAAAACTGATGCAACAATCTGTAGTGTGTGAAATGTAGGGTTGCAAAGGGAAACTTTCTGGAAATTTTCAATGGGAACTGCATCTGGGAAATCTTTGTAATATTCCTAGTTATTAACCAATTTACCAGGCATTTATAGGAATTTATAGAAATTTTTAGAATGTATTGGAATTCATTAGAAATTTGGGGAAATTGATATAAATTGTATATATATACAAACATCAAAATAAACTTTTTTGTCATAAGATGCAAAACATACATATGTTTTTAATTACATATTTGACTGATTTAATTGTTAGCATAATTTTTTTGACATTTTTTTTTTTTTACATAATTTTGTGTGCAGGATTCAAGAAATGTGTGTTATGTTATGGAGGAAATGTAGTTTTAAACTACATTTGAGTTCCCTGTTATTGTCTAACCTGCAATTTGGTAAATTCCCAATTTATTTCAATATATTCTTATTAATTCCCATGGAAAGTTTGTTGTCTTGAAAATTCCTGGGAATCTGCCACCCTAGTGATATGTGTGTGCACGGTACTGTTTTATTATGTGTGTGTAGGGTTGTGTTTAGCTCTTTGTGAGACGCTAAAATCAACATTGTGTAGTAAAGTGGAGAGTGAACGGTTCAGAGGAAGGAAGGACAGTGAGGCGGTGATATTTTCTTCCCTGCCCAATGTGTCCGTATATATTTTACTCACTTAATTACATGAGAAGATAATGGAAATATATTTATAAAAAATATTATAAGATTTAGCACTGGAAACACAGGAACAGCTCCAGGTTTGATCATTAGTTTAGGTTTATGTTCGTCTACATTTTTTCTATCTTCTCCCTGCACGGGTTTCCTCTGGAAGGTCTAGTTTTCACCATCCAAAAACATACAGATTACACTAAAGTCCAGACTTACTGTAGTGTTTGTGTTTATATTCGGACCAAATAATAGAAATAAGTGATTGTTCTGACTTTCTAGGGACATTTATCTGGGGCTCAATAGGGAAATCGATTTCCCCCCAGTTTTTGTACAATAAATAACTAAAAAAAGACGACATTTGGTATAACGTTTTCCTTTTCTTCTTCTTCTACTTCTCCTTTTTCTTCTACTTCTTGTTCTTCTTCTTCTTCTTCTTTTTCATTTCAGCTGCTCCCGTTAGGGGGCGCCAAAGCGTATCATCCGTCTCTATATCACTCAGTCCTCTACATCTGCCCCTTTTAAACCAACCACCTGCATGTCTTCCCTCACCACTTCCATAAACCTGGCCTTCCTCTTTTCCTCTCATCCTCAGCATTCTTCTACTGATATACCCCATGTTCCTTCTTTGCACATGACCAAACCATCACAATCGTGCCTCTCTTACCTTGTCTCCAAAACAATCTACCTGCACGGTCTCTCAAATAAACTCGTTTCTATTCCTGTCCATCGTCATCACTTCTGATCTTTAGCATCTTCAAGCAGGTCTGATTACAATTTTAGAAACTTTCCCTTTCCCTTTTGCAGATACCCTTCTACCATAAATCCACACTCCGCACTTCCTGCACTCGTTTCTTCCTTTCTATAACACACTCTGCATTACTTTGCATAGTTGATCTTAGGTATTTATATTAAGGAGGAATAACTTAAAGTACTAAGCATATATAGCATTTTCTTTTACAGCAATACCATTCGATGGAAAAAACCCTGTGGCTGTGTGTGTGTGTGTGTGTGTGTGTGTGTGTGTGTGTGTGTGTGTGTGTGTGTGTGTGTGTGTGTGTGTGTCATTATCATAATCAATCCGAGACAAGTGCATTTCATGTTTAATTTCATTTTTATATGAAGCCTCTATATAAAAATACTCGTAATCAATAAATTAATCTCTTATACAAGCATTTTGTATACATTGTGCATTTTGTATATTCGAGGTCCGAGCATTCATTATGCCGTACATGACAAATTTTTGAGACAGATTCCGAGATCATTCCCATAACCCATAATCAGTAGGGATAATGTAGAGATGCAGGAGGAATGCATAAAAGGAAGAAAAAGGGATAATATGAGAGAGAAATGGAGTAAAAGTTGCATGCATATTCTGTGCTCACTGACAAAATGCTCTGTACTCAATAATGAACCCTCCTGAAGCATCCTGTCCCTGAATGCTGATTGGTGCTCAGTCTGCAGAGATGATCTCTTCCTTGCCACAGTAGCATAATGTATCCGATGGCTTGCTGTGTGCAGGAAATGTCCTACAGATGGCCATCAGCCCCGTAGCGCCATTCCTACAGAGAGTTCAAAGTCATTGAAGGGACACACACTAGCATGTCACGGTGATGCGCCCCGACCGTTGTATGTGATTTGCGGGATGCCATTGCTGGAGTTATCCATTACTTCCTGTAAAAAAAAGAGGAAGAAGACGATCAGAGAGATGCAATCGCCACCAGGCGTGAGACAGGAACTCAAAATACAAGTGCAAGCCTACACTGAAACACTGGGAAACGCCCGGACTGTGCTCTCCTTTCCTCCGTTCTTCCTCTACCTTCTCAGCCATCTCATGCGAGTGATGCAGCGAGTGCTCGCGTTCCAGGAACATGCGTTGCTGCTCACTGCTGGCCAGCCGGCAGGTCAGCCATGTGGACAGGGTGCAGCTGCTGACCCCCAGGCAGGCCAGAGACATTGCAGCCATGTGCAGAGAACGTACCGCGTCAGGACGCTTCACCAGCGCTCGCACAAACTGAAAGTTCAGGATTCCTCCAATCAGACCGCAAATGCAACACGCCGAGAAAAGGATCATCTGGGAGAGAACAAAACACACAGAGAGCGGGATAGAAAGCTTAAAACCTTAACTTTGGCAAACTGTGGCCTCCAAAACCAATGATAAAGTATTTGGTAATATGACAGTATTTGTCATAATGGTAAAAGATAAACATGCACATGATCACGGCTGATGTGAGTACATGTATGTACAATCTATGACAGAGTTCCTTACGAGATGTCTGGTAGAAATTTCCCCTTTCTTACTAAAGAAATTTAAAACACTGCATGAAAAGAGATGTATAAGGACCAGTACACTCCTGTAAATTTCACTAATTTTCCGCATATTCAGAAATATACTGGGCGGAAATTCCACATGTTCGTATACATCTGATTCTGTCCGATTTCGGGATATATGTGACTGATGTAAACTTCCATGCTATGACCATTTGCTCTCATGATGGATAATCCTCTGGGTAGTTTTTCATGCCCAAGAGATATTTGCAATTCATACCTATAACGCTTTCACATCAGGCTTGACCCAAAACTTAAGAGGGGGGCTAAGAGCCTGGTAAGGCATGGCCTGGTATGGTATGGACAGGACTCAAACCCACAGCCCCCAAACCCAAAGTCCAATGCCTTAACCCCTAGGGTACCACCTACTTTAGCCCATTCCAAAGTCTTAACAGCTATTGGGCCAAGCTGTTTTCAGTTTCTCATGCAAAGATGGGGAAGCCACAACTGGTTTCTATTAAAAAAATTAATACAAATTCTTAAAACATACATTTTAAATATAGTTTTTCATTTTGATTGTTAAATAGTTTTTTAACCTTTCATTAATTTGATCATTTTTTTATATAATTGCTGGAATACATAATAACGCAAGTTTGGACTACGGAAGTCGGTTCTAATGAGCCACAGTCCAGACGGAATTGCATTGTGTAATGGTGAAGTGTGGAATGATAGTTGGTTCAGGATTCCTTTCACTTATGTGAAGTCTCCAACTTTTCCTGCTCCAAAACAACCCAAACCATTAAGCTTCCAGATGTCCAATATGGACTCATCTGTCCACAGAACTGTCTTCATTCATTTACTGTCCAATTCTTGTGTTTCTTGTGCCTTTGATTTAGTTTCAAAAGGAACATGTATGTGTCTCAAAAACCATAAAAACCATAAATACTTATGTGTGTGTATATATACTAACAACCAAATGAACTAATAATTAACCACAGCCATGTGTGTTGTAAGTGTGTTGTATATAACAACCACAGAATCCCAATAACCAGGCAATCTAAAGGGATATAGTTTTTCAGTGGCTTTTTTAAGTAAGGAAAGGGTTCTAAAATATTTTTTTTTCTTAATGTGTATTTGAATAAAGGAGTCACAAGTTATATATATATATATATATAAAAACAAAAGCAGAAAACCAATATCTATCATTTACCAAATATTAATTTAGCTGAATTCAGAAGTTGCTTATATTTAATGAATTGCTGGGGCAAAAATGATGAAAATGATTAAAGTATGATTAATTGTGCAGTCTTACAACATTAATTATAAACTGTCTCAGGACGCAGCAGGATAGCTCCAGCTTTGCATATTTTGGCCAAATTATAGGATCACCATAAAGGTTAAAGCGCCTTCAGCAGAAAAAAAAAGAAAAAAAATGCAGAATGAGATATAGAGGAGAAAAGTAGAGATGAGTTTAATGGCGGTTCTGGATTCTGCTGTTCTGTTGTTTTTAATTGACAAACTGTGCCAGGGAGAGGTGTTATCTAATGTCACCGTAATGCAACCTCATCACTTTTTTATTTTACTAACTTTTACCTCCGATTGTTTCGAGAATGCACTCTCAGCTTGTGTTATTTAGCCACAGTCACGACTCTCATTAACATTTTATCGTTGATTACAGAGACCCACACCAGCTCTAATTACAGTGTCACCACTGCTGTAAGTGTACTAAGCATTAAAAATGAGAAAATACACATCCATTTTGATGTTAGCCTTCAGTCTGTGTGGGGTTGGTTGGGAAGTGGGGCTTTTAAAGGGTGGGGTAGCGGTTATCCTGCAGTGTGTGATGTAATGACTATATGGTAATTCACAGTTAGTTTAACATATTATGTAGTTTAAGGCACTTATAGGAAGAATTAATATTTAGCTTTTCTCACTGACTACATTTGCATTTAATGTACTTATGAAGGTAGACATTATTATTGAATTTGTAGTTGCTTGTGTAATGTATTTTTACACAAAATTCTTGGTAATAAATATTCAAAAAAGAAATGACATAACTTAGAGTTCATAAGAACTACAGATGGTCCCTGAGTTACAACAGTTTTTTCGCTCTTATGATCACGGTAGCGGTAACCAAGTTTCCTAATATGCTCAGATATACAAAGAATGAATTTCAGCGTGCTGTAATGTACACGTGACAAATAATTCATTCTACAATAACGTAAATATATGATCATTGAATTTTCTAGACATCTCTATACATTTCAAGCAATGCTATTGTTGGACCATTTAGTTTCTTCAGAGATTTCAAGATTTGAAGCTTAAAATTAGAGAAACAAGTTTAATAATCTGTAATGTCATAATAATATCAATGTCATGGTTTTTTGGTTGGTTGTTATCTTATCCAAGGAAATACAGGCTGACAATATTCATGATATCTTTTTGCAGTGAGGCTAAAAAGAGATCAGCTCCTAATTTTAATGAAGATATTACTTTCCATTACTAGCAGCATAATTTTCTGTTCATACACTAGTTATTATGCATTTTTTTTAGTTTCAATTGATATATCGCCTTAAAACAACATTTGCAATGTTTAGCTGCTAGTCGCAAACAGCTAGCTAAAATTAATATTTATAATTCTTTAAATATATTTTTTTTTTTACCTACAAATGCATCGTATTTACCATCAAGACTGATTTTACTCCAATTTATGGAATGTGTGAAATCATTGTTCAGGTTGTTTAGAGAATTCACAATATTGGGCTACATTTCTATGTATAAAATTAAACAAATCAGCTGTGATCAAGTTCCTAATTTAACTCCATTATTGTTTGAAATGTTGAAAGGTACATTTTTTTGCTCAACCTTCCAAACTCCAAAAATTCTAGCTTCTAGCTAGTTTCAGCTACAGCTATACAAGTATAGATTTAGCAATGTACAGTATACTGTGGTGGACAAAGTGCAAAAACAATGTACTTGTGTAAAAGTTGAGATATAAAATATTACTCCAATATATTACTATGTAAAGGTGTCCCTTTAAACTTTTGAATAAAAATGCAAAAGTATTTGATATTATAACTATAATGTTCCTATTATAATTTTATCACAAGACTCTTTGCTTAATCAACTTAGTTTACGTGGAAAGACTCTAATGTGACTCTCAGCACACTGATCTATTAATAAAATGATTTTTATGACTCAAACACTGATTTATATCTATTACAATGATCATAAGCCGAAAACCTTCTTTTCAACCACTTAAAAAAAATCACACAAATAATGTCAAAGTGTTTTTTGTGGTCAGGAGTTTCTTCTATCATTTATTTCTCTCAAATTGTTCTGCTTGTTGTTGAACAGACGCTGAACTGTATCCACCCTGATTGGTGGATTTCTGCGTGTTTGAGTTAAGTTTTTAACCGCTCATAAATTAAAAGAAACGACTGATTTTGCAAAATGTAGTTGAGTAGAAAGTAAGATATTTAACTTTAAATTGTAGTGAAATTAATTTTAAAGTCTCTCGGAATGGAAATACTTGAGTAAAGTACAGATATGTGAAAAAAACTACCCAAGTACCCTAACAAATAACATGTTCTTCCATACTGTTCACCAGTAACCGTATATAATATCGGATATACAGTATCTATACACAGTTCTATAGAGTATATCATTAAAGATTCAGCAAATCTTTTCTTCTGTGTTTATATGTCATTATTTATTTATTTTAGGAGAAAAATGTAAGTGCTTGAGCATCTGATCTCAATATGCCTCCTCCCAACTGAGAACTGCCACTTTGCTGATTCTGTATATGACATTTTGCAGTGCCATTATTTTGTCACTTCTGTTTACATTCCCTTCTCCTGTAGGTCGAAGTAATGCAAACAGTTTTAGATAAGCACTTTCCTACCTGAATTTGCAGGCTGTCTTGCTTTACTTACAAGCAAGCAGAAAATGATGATCCAATGGAAAGAAAAATGCAGGCAATTTACTCTACTATCTCGAACACTGTAGAGTGTCCTAAATGCCATTACAGTGAGCCATTATGAAACAAGAGAGGCTATCAATTGAGTCATTTACTAATGTGTGGAAACATTTCAGTCATTCTAATGCGCATAAATTACATTCAATCACCAGAAGTTAGAGCTGATGTGGAGAAGGAGATGAGAATGTATGTAGAAGATGCAGAAATAATGCAAATGTAACTAATTATGGTGCAATAAAATGGAGAATGGATGAGCGGTTTATAGTTACCACATAGATAAGTCAAGGGAGAATATGTGCAAGGGGGTAAGAGAGACGTATTAAAGACAGACAGGATGGATGAAAATCAAGCTGTCAGGAAGAGGACGACGTCAAGTCCTTTTAGACTAGGTTTCAGTTTGCTATAGATTTGTCATTAACAGTCTCTCCTGTGACTCCTCTATCAAGGTGTCTAATTGAATCTTGTCCTTCATACAGGATCGTGGAACAGAATGTCTTTGCACAAATGCAGGATATGTGCACACTTCTGAAACAATGCAGTTCTTTACTTTTCAGTAGTATACTTATTTAGCAGTCAGAAAAAGACCCCCAGACGCACTCAGTACTGATTTATTTTATGAATTAAATTATTATGCATGATATCATAACGGCTTTTCTCATAAGGTATGCTGTTTATTTGCATTTTTTAACATCCACTTGAACATTAAAACTATGTATTAAACCTATCATGAAATTAGAAGCGTATATATATATATATATATATGACTTCTTTTGGAGTTATTGAAGTTTGGAATAAACAAATTCATTACCCCAATAACTGCCCTGTTGAGCAACACATGCACCTGAGGTACCAGTGATCCAGTCCCTTTCTTCTCTTTCTGGACCTGCCTGATTCATCCTGATGCACTTCCTCTGGATGGAGTCAGTTGCTGCTGAATATGGCTCCACACGATCAGCCAGCCTTAAACTTTCTTTCGGCTCCTCCCGTTAGGGGTCGCCACAGCGGATCCTCCGCACGTTTGATTTGGCACGTTTTACGCTGGATGCCCTTCCTAACGCAACCCTCCCCAATTTATCCGGGCTTGGGACCGGCACTGAGAGTGGCTGGGGATGGTTCCCTGACCGGGAATCGAACCCGGGTCGCAGCAGTGAGAGCGCTGCATCTTAACCACTAGACCACCAGGGGACGATCAGCCAGCCTTAAGATCCCTAAATTCTGTTAGACCTGTATGATTGTAACTAAAAGCTCAATTTATTTGGGTTGTGTATAAATATTATGGGGTCATGAAAAAAAGTATGGGGGTAGGACTGTCCCTGCACCCAAATTTAAACATTTAAGGGGATTTTGTAAATTTTTGTTATATACTTGCACAAATAGTTGTTATTGAGTGTTATGGTTATGTCAGTCAGTCATTGACATTGGAAGAGCCATTACATATACTGTACATGTCATATAATCCAGTCACTATACTGTGGCATGGTAATGAAACGGATTACTATTTAGAAATGTACCCTAACACTCTTGAATTCTCAACTCTCATAAACTGTGACAGAAGTTCCAGCTGTATAAGTCCAATTCCAGGTTTAGATTAATGCACTTGTACTGTTCTTCTAGTAGCAGTTAATCAGTTGTATAAAGTGTTCAAGGAAAATCTTTTTTGGTTACTTTTCAGTCTTACTGAATGTCAAATATATATTTGTATGTATATTTATTTATTTATTTATTTATTTATTTATTCATTCTCTCTACTGAACTATATTTATTATTCAATCATTTTTACTTCACTATATTTTAATGAACAATGAGGCTAACCAATGACATTTTGCAATCAGTCAGTCAGCTCTGAATATTCACTTTTACTTTAAATATTTATATATTGTAAAATATTTACTTTAATTTTATTTGTCCATTGAATACTAATGTTTTTTCTACTTTGTGATGTTACTATCATTTTATTGTTAACTGAAGAGCCCTTTTTTACCAATTTGTCTGATCTTGGTTTCATTCGCGCATGTTGAAGATGTTGTGTTGATCTTGCAGTGTTAATGCAGTGTTGCAGTGCACAATTTAATTAATATTTTAGGAATTAAAATCTCACAAAGCATCTGTTTTGGCTTTTCACTAACGTGTCTCGGTGTCGAGGACTAATGCATTTTTTCATATAGTCATAATGCAGTTGGTGATTTTTCACTTATTGGATTAAGTTTTGCAATAAGGTATCTATCCCTTAACTCTGACTAGTGCATCTACGTTCAGTATTATTCAAATACTCAAGAACTGTTCAAATCAGAAATGACTTTTACTTACGTCATATTGGAGTTGATGACAAGTTGAGCGGCGTAGGATTTGCAGTAACTTTTACTCAGGTATGATTTTTAGTTATTCTTTACACCTGTACAGTTCATACTAAAACGTGATGATTTTCGTAACAAGGATTAACACGTATTATCGTTGATTCTGTTGGAATTTCTGTCAGATGATATTTATTTCACATATTTGGAAAGAGTTACCAGTATGAAGGTGTTCTAACTTCAAGAGGAAGGAATAAAAAAGGCTGGTGAGGGATAATGATGATGATGTAGTTTTGTGATGAGAGGAATAAAACACTTCTGGAAAATGATCAGCTTTGGATTGGGCAATATGACATTACAGTATTGTAGATTACTGTCTTATTTATTAGTGTCATATTTGATTCTTTATGCAGTGTCCGCAATAACAAGGCCTCATAAATACAGTTTAAATAGTTATCACTACTTACAACCAGCCCAGTCCTTTTTCTTGCACACAGCATCCCACACAGCCCACAGACGAGGAACTAGAAGTGGAGACAAAGCAGAAATACATTACTGCGCTGTTCTAAAAGTGCTGAATAAAAAAGTATTGAAATGTCACTACCCGGGCTTGAGGTCAGAAACAGCCTGCATGCTATAATTACACATACTGTCCTTAAACCTGCTGTATATCTGACTTAGTCAATACAGTGCAGTATATGGATGCGATTTGGAGAAGTGTACCACAAAAAGGCTTGCGTTATAGATCATGTCTGACCTGATGCACCCAAGAGGTTTACACTAAAGTGCCCTGAAGAGGGGTTGTAATTGGTTTTCAGTGCAGACTAAGAGAACTCTGACTGGACGTCTGGGATCATTGCATGCATCTCCAGCTGCCTCTGATGTATTAAAAATTTGAGATACAATCCATCAGTAGAAAGATATATCTAAAAAAAAGGAAGCAAATTCTATTCGGTGAAACAATGCGATCCACTCTCCACCGCAGCAAACGGTAGATGCATTTAAAACAAATAATCTGACACTATTTAACACAAATATTTCATTTGTATTACAGTGTGTTAAACTAAACATCAAAACTCAGCATTTCAAGAATTATAAAATATTGTGGAACAGTATGGATGTACACTGAAAGATGTACTGTTCCATATTTTTGTGGCGTTCTCCCAAGAGTGTTTTTCTAAACGCACCTTTAAAGTTGTATTTTAAAAAGTCGATTTACCTTAGTTATGCGTTATAAAATTATCTGTAAAAGTAAAGTTACTGTATATAAGCAAAATATATGCAATAAAATTAAAAAAAACAACCTTGTACCCATAAAGATATAACCACAGCAACAGAAAAAGGTACAGTTTGGCACAATTATTTTTTAACCCTAAGACACCTGAAACCAAATATAGAGCTTTGTTTCACTTCCAGAAAAAAACAGCAGACTGTAGAGTAGCATGTGACTAAAGTAAACCCACATCATGTACATTTAGATGTATCTTTAACCAGGAATGGCCATGGTCTTGAAATCTACCTAATAATTTAAACAAGCACTCTACATTTACTTTTCTGGGAAAATATTAGACTAAATGTTCAGAAGGTTGCTGGTTTATATTTTCATTTTATCTTTAAGTTTGCTTTTTATAAGTGGGATTTATATTTTTAACTGCAAGATGCTGAAAGTGCAAGAGACATTTCCTGAAGTTGATATATATATATATATATATATATATATATATATATATATATATATATATATATATATATATATATATATAAAGAAATAGGAATTGTATGGACAGAGAGATAAAAGAAATTAAATTTAGAAATAAAATAAGAGCATGAATTGTACAAGCTGGCTGAGCTACACACAGCTGTAAAAATGTATTGGAATGAAGCTTGCACAATATAATTTCTATAATTTTATGTAAGTAATATCTGCAGCTGTAATTGTATTGCAAAGCAAAGTAATAGTATTAAATATAGCTGCTTGTAATTAGTTTTTAGCATAAAAAAAAAAAAAAAAAAATAAATATATATATATATATATATATATATTTTTTTTTTTTTTTTTTTTTTTTTTTTTTATATCTCTATAACTGTTTGAAGTTGTAACATAGATTTGCATGGAGCGCACTAAATGGCATCTTTACGCACCATTATTAGATTGAGTTTTGAACTAAATCCTTTCAGAATTAAATAGATTTTAAGCAATATTTGGAGCTACAAGACAGACTGGCACGAAGCTGAGAAAAGCAGCAATGTTTTCAGCCTAAAATAAAGACGACACAATGTAAAAGTGAAACGTACACACACCCCGCTCCACACCGGGGACGCATGACCCTGCTGCGTCTTGTGGTCGTTCCGCGCTCTGCTGATGGCCACGGCCCCGAGCGCGATGCTGGCCGCTCCGAGCCCCACCTGCAGCACGGACAGCACAAGCAGACTGCACACGATCTTCCGACTACTGCACATCCTTTCTCGGGCATCCTTCCCGTGGCTTTGGAGCAGTGCTGTCAGCTTCAGGCTTGGCCCACCTCAATCCATACTTCTTCTCACTCCCACTCACTTGCGCTCACTCCTGTATAGCGCTTCGCTATGGGATGTGTTTGCAGATCGCTCCTGAAGACCCCCTGTGTGCTATACAGCTCCTGTCATGTGCATCTCGGAGCGCATCTCTTCTCCAGTGTAACCCCCTTCCTCGTGTAAGCGCTAGTCCAATAAGAAGGTGTTTACAGTGCATTATAAGACAGCCTCGCTGTCCACACACACACACACACCCTCAGCCCCTCCTCCGGGCCATGGCCAGTCACAGGTCTGTACGACGCATCTGGGAAGCGGATGCAAGCTGCAGTTTGAATAGGTTTAGTGCTCATGCTGATGCACTTAACGCAGGCTATTAGAGACCACCCTGAAAACTGTGTGCTTGGGGATTACACACTGCAATCTCACTAATAAAAGTATATTCAAATGTGCATTGCAATGACAAAACACTGTTACACAATTATATTTGTTAAACACAGACCAAACTAAATATACACTGCTCGTCTAAAAAAAGTCACACACTATATTTTGTTAGACTTTCTTTAGCTTTGATTACGGCACGCATTCGCAGTGGCGTCGTTTCGATAAGTTTCTGCAATGTCACAACATTTATTCTCATCCAGAGTTGCAGTAATTTTTCACCAAGATCTTGTATTGATGATGGGAGAGTCGGACCGCTGCCTTTTCCAGCATATCATAAAGATTCTCAATGGGGTTAGGGTCTGGACTCTGTGGCGGCCAATCCATGTATCAAAATGATGTCCCGTGCTCCCTGAATCAATCTTTCATTTCAATGAATCCTGACATTGTGATCTGCCCCGTGCCATCAGGGAAGAAAAAAATCCATTGATGGAATAACCTGATCATTCAGTATATTCAGGTGGTCAGCTGACCTCATTCTTTGGGCACATAATTTTGCTAAACTGAGACCTGACCATCTGCAGCGACCCCAGATCCATAGCACTGCCCCCACAGGCTTGTACAGTAGGCACTAGGTATGATGGGTGCACCAGTTCATCCACCTCTCTTCCAACCCTGATGCGCCCATCACTCTGGATCAGGGTAAATCTGGACTCATCAAACCACATGACCTTCTTTCATTTCTCCAGAGTCCAATCTTTATGCTTCCTAGCAAATTAAAGCCTCTATTCCTGATTAGCCTCAGTGATAAGTGTTTTTTTTTTTTAAAGCTACACAGCTGTATCATTGAAGATGATGGTTCCCCTCTATCCTTCCAGTTTTTAATAATGCGTTGGACAGTTCTTAACCCAATTTTAGTAGTTTCAGTAATATCCTTGTTTTCTTTGCTTGATGCATCCTAATAATTTGACCCTTCTAAAACAGATTAACATCTTTTGTAATCTTCCATGAAGTAATTATCCAATGGGAGGCTCTTACCTATTTGCTTAGTAAATCCAGGTGGTGACTTTTATTTTGGAGGCAGTGTATAAATATAGAGCTCTGAATTTTGGCCAAAAGCTTTATCTTGGGTGCATATGACCACAAAACATATTTACACTTATCCGCTTCGTCAAACTCTCGTGACAAACTCCAGGTACACTTTCTGATATACTTTTGAAATAAATTCCATGACTCCACCCCCAGTCACTGAACTCTTGCTCCTTAAAAAAGTGACTGCTGGTCTTCTCTCACAAGTCTCTTTGTTTTGCTGAGTTTTGAGACGTCATTTTTTTTGGCAGTAGTTGGCTGGTAAATGCAACTTTCACTTCCTGATTATTGATCCATATGTGCTCATTGGGAAAGTGGGAACACTTATTTTGTATTACTCTACAATAGCTTCTACTCCTTTAGAATCCCATTCTGACCAATAAGACACTATTCTCTTTATAGTCTTGTATAGTCTTTGTCTATAAGCTATATGTAGGGTGTTGTTATTTATATCTGTACTTTTAAAGGTCACCAACAGCTGAAACCAAATTCCTTGTGTGTCAAAACACATGGCCAAATAAACCTGATCCTGATTCTGATTCTGAAAATGTGACAGAAACGTTAATAATACGCAGGTGTATTCCAATAAAGTAATTTTGTTGTCATTAGGTAATTTCTTTTATTAGTCAAGTCAAGTTTATTTCTAAAAATAAATTAAATTGAATTGAATTGAATTTTTATAGCGCTTTTCACAACAGACATTGTCTCAAAGCAGCTTTACAGAATTTACCAGTTAAGGTGAATGATGTGTATTTATCCCTGATGAGCAGCCATGGTGACTGTGGCAAAGTAAAACTCCCTTAGATGTTATGAGGAAGAAACCTTGAGAGGAACCAGACTCAAAAGGGGAACCCATCCTCATTTGGATGACATCAAGAGTGTAATCATAAATCTTTAAACAATACAGAACACTGGAGAGTGAGAACTAACATGAGCACTGGAATGTAAGATTATGAGTAAACGTTCATCCTACAGTCTTTTATTTGTAAACCAAAAGCTTTTCTAGCACAAGTGGTTGAACACTTATGCTAACAAAAAATCTCTTTCTTTTTTTTAATATAAAAATCATTCCTAACAAAACTCCAATGCCACCTTACAATAACATGTTAAATTCCCAAATATTATTGAATATTTCAATCATATGAACATATGAACATTGAAAAATCTTCCCATCAACTAGGAGTTTAATACTGATGACAACAATCAAAGCTCAAGTCTGTATTCCTACAAAATTAATACTGGATGACAAATGCAGATGAGTGATAGTTGTGACTGGGCATTAATTTCTATATCCATTATGCCTCCTAATGCTACTCATCTTCTATCATATCGATGCTGTCACTGTTTTTCTTGTCTGTAAGGAACATCAATGATGCATGTTTTCTTCCTTTAGATCGTCTCCTTTATTATACCTTTAATTTAATTTTAGTGTAGAGAGACAATTATGTATTTTAAATTATTTTTGATAAGGTGTCCTGGTCAAATCTATGCACTAAGCACTATGCAATGGACAACTCCTCCTGATCTTACCATCAGGCAACAGGGAAGATTGAAGCTTGGTAATGATTATTTTAAATGAACAAAGACAAGATGCATGCAGTTAATATAGACTGGCGTATTAATCATTAATACA
Source organism: Silurus lanzhouensis (assembly GCA_039877035.1). Lineage (NCBI taxonomy): Eukaryota > Metazoa > Chordata > Actinopteri > Siluriformes > Siluridae > Silurus > Silurus lanzhouensis. The sequence goes on along the minus strand of JBCEWE010000484.1, from coordinate 1,605,214 downwards.
GTGGTGGCAGAGGTAGCTCAGTGGTTAAGATGTTGGGCTTCTGATTGGGCAGTTGTGAGTATAAATCCCCTCACCGCCAAGCTGCAAGGACTTTAGCCCTCAACGGCTTAGTTGTATAAATAAGATTAAATGGATAAGGAGGGCATCTGCCAAATATCTTATATGTAAGTGTACTGTTGAACATTTACCTTTAGTGAACAGTTCAGTTGATTATTCTGATCAGGGGCTGGTGTCAGCGGTGTACAAATTAGTTCAAAGTATTAATTGAGTAAAATTACCAAATTGCTAAACATACTCCAATAAGTGAAAAGCTATCTCACTCATATGACTTAAGTAAAAATCTTCCAGTATATGATTTGACTGATATTAAATGTAGGCTCAAAAATGCACTAGTCCTCGACACCAAGACACGTTAGTGAAAAGCCAAAACAGATACAAAGAACATCGATTGAATCATAAATGTAGTTGAAAAGGGAGTAAAGGCTGTTTAAATCTTTGATACTCCGTAAAACTAAAAAGTAGCCATAAATTGTACTTAAGTACAATTACAAGTATTTTGAAACACAAATTAGAAATACACTTTGGACTATAGCCAAATCACAAGGCTGAATATAAATGTATCCCCAACTTTATAATGACACGCTCAGTGTGTATTAAATGTCTTGTTTATTTTGCACTCTTACTTTTTTAAATCTGCACTATATGTTACCTGGGGATTATTTTGTACTGCACTGCATTATGTTTCCATAATAACATAAAAATACTATATTGCTCCAAAGCATTGGTATCGGATTGTACTGTATCATAGTTTAAGGTAGAATCCCAATAAATCACTCGACTTCTCCCCTGGTAGGTTAGAAACACCCATAAGAAAGCTTTAAATGTTCTGATTTAAACCTTAACCAGGAGCGTCACTGCAGGGCAAGTTGTAAATGTATTACTGCTGCAAGGGTTTTACATAGAGTGGGTCCTCAAGAGAGCAAGAAGAAACAATTTCCTTTTTCAGAGGCTTCCATTTGGACTGTGTGGAGAACACTGTCAGATTTTTAAAACCTTTACCTCTCACAAGCACATAGCAGACTTAAGATAGCCATGTTACAGTTTTTTAATGCAGATTTTGTACATAATCTAAAATACATCGTGCTCTCTTACATGGAACATGTGTGTAAATGTGATCTAAATATGATTTGTTTTGTTTTAATTGCTGTCAGACTAACAGAGAAGCTTATCAGTGAACATTTCCATTCAAAACAATATCAGATGTATCAGATTAGTAGAGTTTCTCGTTCTGGGGTTCTCACCATAAAGTGTCTGAAAACAGTGTGGAAATATTTTCATGTGATTATCACATACCATGTGAAATTTGTGGGTTATTTCTGTATCATTAATGTGTTTATCAGGAAACAGCATGGTAGGAAAACAAACTATACTGAAATGACTCGCAAACATCACATGAAAATTTCTACAAATTGTTTTCAGACACTTATGGTCTATTTACATGCATTGCATGTTTTCATGCAGCTTGATCTTTCATATGTGTTATAATCTGGAATGCAAATTAATATGACAACAATGATATGATGCTACCTCATGAATGTAATATCAAATTTGGTTGGGGGTCCATACATCTTGCCATACGGTAAAAAAGGTTGTGAATCCTGACATTGGTTTTGTTCGTGACGGTTTTTTAATCAATTAAGGAGAAAAAGCATATGTAGAGTGCTATTTTAATTACTGAATAAAAGGTTGTTTATTCTTAGAAGTCCAATGTCTGAAATCTTCATGAGGTGGGATCTGACTGGAGCTGGTACATCTCTAGATGGCTCGGGATCCTCGTGGGGTCGGCTTCTTCTATTCAAAGGTCCAAAATCTTCATCAGGTGGCACACAACTGGAGCTGGACCAATCTCTGGTTTCCTTGTGATGGGTAGAAAAAGATAAGCAGGGGAGAGGAATTTACGTAGCTGCTGATCATGATATTAACAAGCACAAGATGATACTCTGCAAGATTTAACGAGGTTTACAACTTACTTAATGTCATCTGCTTTTTTATACAGTACTTTACAATACAATTTACTCAATGTCATCTGCTTTTTAATATAATACTGTACAGTACAACTTTTTTTATACTTGCTTTTTGTCTTGTGCTTTTTTATACAGTACTAGCTGTTATCGTTACTAGCATGACTCGGGGAAATTAGGTCATTTTACAGTTCACACATAGACACACACAAACACAAACACTGTGGAACATACTGTAGGAGTCATGCAGTGTGTCCAATCCACTGCAATTAACTTGCTACTGCATACAAACAGTGCTTTATGGCACAAATAACTCTAAAATAACTCTGGAATTTAAAATTTGCTGACCACACCAGATGTTAACTGCATTTTAATTATATGCACATTCCCCAAGAACTATCCTCACACTATGTAGAAACCGCAGTATTTTTACTTTCTAAATTTATTTGTGCTTTTTGTCTTTCACATTCTTACCTGACTCTCTAAAAAAAGGCCTGGGTTCCCCCCCCATTGATTACATCAGTGGGTAAAAGCACTTTGGGCCACTCAGAATCATAACTGACTCCTTGGCATTTTTCCTGTTGCAGTGTAATCGAGCACACACGCTATGACAGCAGGTCTTGCATCCCATGGAGAGTGTGAAAAAAATATAGTCTAAGTGGTGAAGTAGGGTAATTGTGTTGGAATAGTTTAGATGAGAGGACAGCCCACACACGAATATGATGCCTTGTTAGCTTTTTTAAAGCTGTACATACCTCTTTTTATCCATTTCCATTTTGACAAACTTCTATAAAGTCAATTGAACAAATGTAGTGCTCACATTCTAGTGATGAAATATGAGTCCAAGAGCAGGACTAATCGAGACTAATGTGAGGTTCACACATGCAGTGATCTTAGCGCCACAATTCAATAGTCTCTGTGCTATACATTTGATAGTTAGCCATACTATTAGTTGTCATAGTAACTTTAATAAATAGCTGGCACAACATTACGTATTTGACAACAAATCTGGAGAGGGAGGTTAATGGATGTGTTGAGGGAAGACATGCAGCTAGTTGGTTTGAAAGAGGCAGATGTAGAGGACAGGGGGGTTTGGAGACGGATGATCTGCTGTGGTGACCCCTAATTGGAGAAGCCAAAAGGAGAAGAAGTAGAAGAAATAGTTTGCACACATAAAAAGAAAATAGTTAGCTAATCCAAATCCAGAGATGAGTCCTGAGACAAGTCCAATTACAAGTTTCAGTAAGTCTGAGACAAGCCAAAGTCAACACAGAAAACATCTGGAGAGTGTATTCAAGTTCAACAGGCATACAAGGATTCTTAAAGATTTTTCAAGAAGTCAAATGTCTAATTCAATATGGTTCAGATAGTTTACTTTTATTTCTTTGGTTCAGAAAAATATCAAATAAAACCAGATGTTTTTTTCGTGTTGTGTCTCCAGGAAGATGCAGCTCTACCTCTGCCATGGTAATCTATATTCAGAGTGTTGTGTTGTGACACGTTATATTCATGTAGCAGCAGTGGTGCTGAGAAAATGCGCTTAAGAAACAGTTTAGTTAGAAGAAATCAACCTACATATATATATATATATATATATATATATATATATATATATATATATATATATATATATATATATACAGTGAGGAAAATAAGTATTTGAACACCCTGCTATTTTGCAAGTTTTCCCACTTAGAAATCATGGAGGGGTCTGAAGTTGTCATTGTAGGTGCATGTCCACTGTGAGAGACATAATCTAAAAAAAAAATCCAGAAATCACAATATATGATTTTTTAACTATTTATTTGTATGATACAGCTGCAAATAAGTATTTGAACACCTGTCTATCAGCTAGAATTCTGACCCTCAAAGACCTGTTAGTCTGCCTTTAAAATGTCCACCTCCACTACATTTATTATCCTAAATTAGATGCACCTGTTTGAGGTTGTTAGCTGCATAAAGACACCTGTCCACCCCATACAATCAGTAAGAATCCAACTACTAACATAGCCAAGACCAAAGAGCTGTCCAAAGACACTAGAGACAAAATTGTACACCTCCACAAGGCTGGAAAGGGCTACGGGGAAATTGCCAACAGCTTGGTGAAAAAAGGTCCACTGTAGGAGCAATCATTAGAAAATGGTAGAAGCTAAACATGACTGTCAATCTCCCTCGGACTGGGGCTCCATGCAAGATCTCACCTCGTGGGGCCTCAATGACCCTAAGAAAGGTGAGAAATCAGCCCAGAACTACACGGGAGGAGCTGGTCAATGACCTGAAAAGAGCTGGGACCACCGTTTCCAAGGTTACTGTTGGTAATACACTAAAACGTCATGGTTTGAAATCATGCATGGCACGGAAGGTTCCCCTGCTTAAACCAGCACATGTCCAGGCACATCTTAAGTTTGCCAATGACCATTTGGATGATCCAGAGGAGTCATGGGAGAAAGTCATGTGGTCAGATGAGACCAAAATAGAACTTTTGGGTCATAATTCCACTAAACGTGTTTGGAGGAAGAAGAATGATGAGTACCATCCCAAGAACACCACCCCTACTGTGAAGCATGGGGGTGGTAGCATCATGCTTTGGGGGTGTTTTTCTGCACATGGGACAGGGCGATTGCACTGCATTAAGGAGAGGATGACCGGGGCCATGTATTGCGAGATTTTGGGGAACAACCTCCTTCACTCAGTTAGAGCATTGAAGATGGGTCGAGGCTGGGTCTTACAACATGACAATGACCCGAAGCACAAAGCCAGGATAACCAAGGAGTGGCTCTGTAAGAAGCATATCAGGGTTCTGGCGTGGCCTAGCCAGTCTCCAGACCTAAACCCAATAGAGAATCTTTGGAGGGAGCTCAAACTCCGTGTTTCTCAGCGACAGGCCAGAAACCTGACTGATCTAGAGAAGATCTGTGTGGAGGAGTGGGCCAAAATCCCTCCTGCAGTGTGTGCAAACCTGGTGAAAAACTACAGGAAGCGTTTGACCTCTGTAATTGCAAACAAAGGCTACTGTACCAAATATTAACATTGACTTTCTCAGGTGTTTAAATACTTATTTGCAGCTGTATCATACAAATAAATAGTTTAAAAATCATACTTTGTGATTTCTGGATTTTTTTTTTTAGATTATGTCTCTCACAGTGGACATGCACCTACGATGACAATTTCAGACCCCTCCATGATTTCTAAGTGGAAGAACTTGCAAAATAGCAGGGTGTTCAAATACTTATTTTCCTCACTGTATATATATATATATATATATATATATGTACATTTTCTTGCTTCTTTGCATCTTTTTGTTTGGGCAGCAATACAATCAAGCTATCACACTTTTCAAACCATAATTTGATCTCATAATGACTTTCCAGGGGTTCTCAAACCAAGGACTCATCCAGCTGTATTAAAAAACAAACAAACAAAAATTTCAGTATCCAGTAAATATTTGTGACATTCAAATATTAGGCTTATTGTAAATATAGACAATACAATTATTCATTATCTCAAATTCTTATTTTTTTCAACCTTCCACCTGAAAGCATCAGGTCCATGATAACATTATTTTTCTATTAGTTTTTCAGTTTTGGAATAAACTAATTTGAAACCTCTGACCAAACGAAAATTCCAATCAGGAAATGTAGCTATTCATTCAGTGCAAGGAGAACGAACTGGATATTCTGTAGCCTTGTTCTATTCATAGGCTTATTATTTTGTTCCCCCTCCACACTTAGACACTTCATGTCTAAAAAATTGGACAAGCCACTAACCATTTGTCATGTAGGATGTCTGAAAGGTTCCTCACCTCGGTGCCTACATGAACTAGGAGAATATTTGTGACCAAGTATGCAGTGTGTCAGTACTCAGATACCATCTGTGTTGTCATGCTCTTTTTTTTATGGGAACTCCATTTGGCTGAATTTTCACTATTAGTCCTTAAAGAGGGGTGGATACACTCTTGCTGATTCATCAAATACATTCTGGCTTAATGTGCATTCTGTCTTCTGTGCACTCTCTCTAGCTTTCAGCTATAAATAAAAAAAAAAGCATGATTTGATTGTCAGCTTGGAGAGCCCATGCAGAGCAGAAACCTGGAAATAGTAAGAAGGAGAAAGGAAACTGCTATTTATAGAGCTCACTGACACTCAATGTTGCGCAGTGAACGAAAACGGGTGGAGAGGGAGAGCTCGGGGACAGGATTTTATCATATTCTTCACACTGGTGTGTCAGAGGTTTGCTTTTTCTTTTGTTAAGTCTATAATAAAAAAGAAAGGGAGCATTTTTATGTGTGTGCATGTGTGGGGAGGGGATACAAGAGCTCCCTTTAACCCATAGAGAGCAGTGTGTGTGTGTGTGTGTGTGTGTGTGTGTGTGTGTGTGTGTGTGTGTGTGTGTGTGTGTGTGTGTGTGTGTGTGCTATTTAGCCTTGCTGACATTTCTCTCAGGGAGGGCAGTGGAGTGTTGCGGTTGCAGGGAGAAGAGATGGAGAAGGTGGAGGAGTTCAGGTACCTGGAATCAACAGTACAAAGTAATGGAGAGTGTGTTAGAGAAGTGAAGAAAAGAGTGCAGGCAGGGGGGAGTGGGTGGAGAAGAGTGATAGCAGGAGAGTAAAAGACAGGAGGTGGAGCTGGAGGTAGCAGAGCTGAAGATGTTGAGGTTTTCAATGGGAGTGACGACGATGGACAGGATTAGAAACGAGTTTATTAGAGGGACAGCGCATGTAGGACGTTTGGGTTACTACATGAGAGAGGCCCGATTGAGATGGTTTGGACATGTGCAGAGGATGGACATGGGGTATATCGGTAGGAGAATGCTGAGGAAAAGGGGAAGGCCAAAGAGGAGGTTTATGGATGTGGTGAAGGAAGACATGCAGGTAGTTGGTTTGAAAGAGGCAGATGTAGAGGACAGAGTTGTATGTAGACGGATGATCTGCTCTGGAGACCCCTAATGGGAGCAGCTGAAAGAACAAGAAGAAGAAGAGAAGACATTTTTCTTCTGCTGTTCCGTTTCTCCACTCTCACGTCATGGCTCTGCACTATGTTACCTTCCATTAAACTGCAGTATTTAGGGAAAAACACTTGCACCTGGTAATTTTCCTTTTCTCAACCTACACACTTTCTCTATAGGACCTTATCCATGTACAAAATTCACAGTACGGTATGTAGCCCAGTTTGTTTGTTGCTTTTTATTAACACAGTTAATTAATTATTAAATAATATTAAAATTATTAAATAATATTTCAAATACTATTTTATAAAAAAGAAAACAGAATAAATCAAATGAATGCAATACATTTTTGTATTATATTGATTAAATTAAGTAATCAATTAAATTAGCACAAATTTATTTTCATCAATTTTTCAATGTATTTCATTTTATTTAAATACTTCACATTTGTTAGACCCCATTTGGGTCAAACAGATGTGTGTGTGTGTATGTGTGTGTGTGTGTGTGTGTGTGTGTGTGTGTGTGTGTGTGTGTGTGTGCATGCGTGTTATATTTAATATTTAATTTTATAATCTACTTAACTGTTCTGTATGTTTCAGCATACTTTAACAAATGTCTTCATTTCTTCCATCCTTCTTTCATAGACAGAATTGTCAGTATTTTCTCCTTTTAAAAAAAATTCTTAAAGCTGGACATAAAACGCTAAAGAGTCAATAGTACTAACTTCAGCTGAAAGTCATTTCCTGGTTAGCGGCTAATGATAGTGCTATGGATTCTTTAGTGTTTTCATTCATTTGCAAAATAAATCTTATTTTAGGTACAGAGTAAGTTGCCACAGTGACACTGCGCTAAATCTAGTTATATTTCTTTTTTATACCCCTGGCATTGTTGTTTTTACATATGTTTTCAAGCCTAATAATAATTATATTAATAATGCAAATAAACATCTAATGTCTTTTTGTTTTACTGTAAATAGAATATAGATTTATGAGATTTGCAAATCATTGCATACTGTTTTTATTAACATTTAACACAGTGTCATATTTCTTTGGGAAATTTGGTTTGTACAAAATACAGACAGGCAAAAAAATCTAAATAAATAAAAGGATCTGGTATGCACTAGGGGGCATTTATTAATTATTTTGTCAAGTCAGTGTGTCTTAAAAATGGTCTTCTGACTGATCACCTTTATCCAAATGTATTTTTTCTCTCTGGTGGGTATAAAATCTCTCTCCTACCCACACTCTAAATGGTTTGATGGATCTGAAAATGATGCTATGGCCTTCACACTCATCAGCTCTTAACCCAACTAAAAACCAATTGGGAGTTTTGAAGTGAAGTGTTAGACTGTCTTCCACCATTATTAAAACACCTACTGGTGAAAAATCTTGTGGAAGAACACTCTTCATCTTGTTCCACTGCAGCTCCAGAGGCATTTAGAATTGATGGCAAAGAGCACTGAAGCGTATCTGGGGGCTTGACATGGCACAGCACTTTATTAAAAAGGTTTATACTGTTTGTTATCCTTTAATTTGTTATTATTTGTAGACAATGAAGACATTGAAATAATTGAAATGAGAGTTTAAAATGGCTTTAAATCTGTCCTAGAGACTGTAGCTTATACACATCCGAGCACACCAAAGTGCTTTTTTTTTCACTAATATATACGCACACTTTCAACCTGAATAGGAATTAACAAGTATATAATACTGAAATCTCAACTCATTAACTCAGTGTAACTCATTGTTGCTGTATGGTAATGCTGTATTATATAACCTGCTTACACTAAAATTTCATTTAACCAGCAATATTACAATTCTTGATGTTTTTTTTTTTTTTATCCAAACCCCCAAAATAAGTGTTTAAAAGAGTGTTAGAATGCTATACACTTGTTACTGCCCAGAGCAATTCCTCAAACTGGGCCTCAATCCAGTACAAGCAGCTGTTGTGAGCTCCGGCTCCAGAGCTTTGTGTAATTGTTCGCAAGGGACCTGGCCCATGTGCTTGTCCAATGCACTTAAGACAAGCAAATTATAGTTTGTGAGTGCCACACGTGGGCTTGAGCTCCACTGACACGCTAACTAGCAATCTCAATGGGTAGGTTCAGTACATGGTCAGGACAGAGCAGCTAAATCCAGACTGAGTGTCGAGTCTGATCAATGCAATGAGAGAACAGAACAATGAAATCAGATCAGAAAAAGGGTTGCTTTTTTGCATTGTGCACAGAGCCTCATTCATCTTTGCAAAAAGGGGAAAAATGAACAGCTGAACAATGCACAATGCACAAGCATGGCTATGCACTCTGCAGTTTCATACTTTCGTATATTATTAAATAAAAAAATGAGAAAAAAGAAAAAGTGACTGGTACATTGGTATAAGTGACAACAGGAACTAATTTGTCTTGTTTTGTATTGTATACATAGCTAGAAACTCATGAAAAACATAATCTGTTGAGTCATTAGTAAATAAAAAATGCTAATATTAGACAATGTTTGTGCTATAAGTGTAATAACTGCATTGCATTATGTAATAGAATGTTTCCTGTATATAGGACAATTATCTCACTTGGGACTTATGTCTTAACATACTTATTTTTCCTAACAGCCCTGCCATAATAGGGAAAATATCTGGGGAACTCAAAATGTTTTAAACAAAGAATAATTGTTTAAACAATATGTCCAGAGGATGTCTCCAGTACTCTTGAGAAAAGCATAAACCTGGAACAGCTGCTGCTGTTGTTGTGGGGAAAAATATTTTAGTGCTTCTAAAACGACTAAATAAATGCACCCATAAAGGATAAATCTTAGAAGCTTTTGAGTCATGTCACATTGAGGAAACCTTGTACACTGATCTATAAACTGATATATCTACAAACCTGCAAAAATATTATGAATGTAATTTCTTTAAGAAGTATGTGTCTCTGTCTTACAATCCATTTGCCGTTCTGATGTCTTGGAAATGTGCGCTTTAAAATTCTTCCTCTCTTGTCTTTTCCTCTAGTGCCCTGCTTTGCTGTAACTCTGCATTTCATTTAATTGTAAATCCTTGATTTCTTTGAAATATTAAAAGAGGCAGACCAGATTCAGTTTTTTGAGTAAAATACATTAGCCACCTCCTTGGAACCACCAACACCACATTCTGTCCTAATGGGGCAGTAAGTGCTGATATTGTGCTCTATATAACATACTCTGTTTAATTATCACATCTCAAAACAGTTTGGATGGGGAAACATTTGATGGGAAATGTAAATGTTATTAAAAGAAATCGCTGGAGGAACATTTGCCATTAGGTTCATTGGCAAGAGGTCAGTAACATGACTGTGTGTAAAAAGAGTATTTATTAAAAAAAAGTTAGTTCGGTTAGAGGTTCACCAATCTGTTAAAAATCATGTGTACAAAACGTTTAGCAATTTCAGAATAATGTTCCTCAACATCAAATCTAATCATCATCAGTACACAATATCATTAAAACTCAGTATTGGATGCGTGTGATTTTTGGGTGCTCAGGCAGCACTGAATTAGTAACAGGCAAGATTCTGTAATGAAAATCACTGGATGAGCTCAGAAACCCATTTAAAATAAAAGTTTATTTAAAATGAACTTAGGCAAATTGGAAACCAAGCCCTCCAGACTTAATAAGAGTTTGACCATCCGGTCCCATCAGTGCTCAGTTCAAAAGACTCTCTGATGATTTGGGGTACATAGTGTCTTTGGAATAGGCATCTTGCACATCTGGAAGGCACCATTTATGCGGAAAGGTATATACAGGTTTTAGAGCAACATATGCTTCCATTCAGACAACATCTCTTTCAGGGTAGGCCTTGCATATTTCCACAAGACAATGCAAAACCCCATACTGCATATATTACAGCATCATGGCTTTATAGAATAAGAGTCTGGTTGCTGAACTGGCCTGGCTGCTGTCCAGGCCTTTCACAAATCGAAAAACTTTGGCACACCATGAAATGAGTAATACAACAAAGAAGACCCAGGACTGCTGAGCAGTCAAAATCTTGCATCACACAGTATCAACTGTATTATCTTATCTAGACAGTGGTAAACATGGCCCTGTCCTACTGCAGCAAATAATTTCAAAATACTAAATGTTTGCATTCTGTTTACATTTTACAGAGTGTCCCAACTATTTTGGAATTTAGGTTGTATTTGCAATTGTTTATGTTATAATTTTTGATGCTTTTGATTTTTGAGTAATTATAAAACATTGTGATGCGACAGTCTTTAATAAATTAATGCCCCTGCATATTTGTGTGTTATATTTGTAAATCGCTGCATGATGTGCTTTTATGGAACAAAATAAATGTAGTTTATACATTTTATGAACTAAAATGAGAAATTCTTCGAAGAAAATTTCAAAGATTTAGGAGGAGCAGGAGACAGACAACGATGACATCAAATGTTAGTGATTGGATAAAATGTTCTCAGAACAAAGGAACCTGGCCTACTGTGAGACACACTTTCATCCTCTGGGAATACAGAGCGAGTGTGAGCTCAAGCTGCAGAGTGACATTCTTATAAGTCACATTGAAGACTATTGAATGTGTTGTTTCAGGCTGGCCTTTGACTTTGTCCCTCTAGGGTGACAATGTCATATTGGTGGATGTTACATTGATACAGGGCCGAATGGAGTGGATTATAATTGGCTTTAGCATTGTGTGTGTGATAAAGTGAGTAAATAACAGACAGAAGAAGATTCCCAGAAAGACCCTAAGTGCATAGGAGGTCTATTTTATTATTGACTACAAACTAAAGATATCAATACACTGCTAGGGTTGAATATATAACAGCATTGTTATTGGGTTTATTTTGTATGAAACAAGAACAAACCCTATTAGACTTATTGTGTAATATGGATAACTATTCATGCTAAAAGCTGCATAATTACTGGTGTGTGTGCACACACTAATCTCTTTAATTATGAGTAAAAATCTGTGAGTTAATGAAATGTCACAGTTTTTCCTAGCCTATTGATTCAGAAAAGGACATGCGATGTCACATATTGGATGTCAGTAAATCAGCATTACATCAGCATTGTCAAGAGTGTCCTCATCCCAGAGAGGGTGCGATAGGAATGAACTTTGTCTTTGTTACAGCTTTAAATATCACAGGGTCAAAAATAAAAACATAATAAATATGTAGCTTCTTTTATTGAAATTTAAAAAATGAAGGATCTGGTGTTTATGCTAGAGTCAGAATCCAAAATGCAAATCCGATCTCACGACAGATTTATAGTCACTCCAACAAGGGCTAATGTTTTTGCAGTTTGTACTGATTTTGTACAAATGAACTCATAAGTTGTATATTTATATATATATTCATATATTGCATAACTTTATGTTCACCAGTCAGGTACCTTCCTAATATTGTGTTGGCTCCCTTTTTGCTGCCTTAACAGTCCTGATCCATCGATTATTAACAGTGGATTTTCAGTAATTTGAGCTACAGGAGCTCGTCTGTTTGATCAAACCACACAGACCAGCCTTCGTTCCCCATGTGCATCAATGAGCCTCAGCCGCCCACGACCCTGTCGCCAGTTTACCACTGTTCCTTTCTTGGTTCCACCTTTGATAGATACCAATGTAGAACAACATGGGAACACCACACAAGAGCTTCAGTTTTGGAGATACTCTGACCCAGACGTTTAGCCGTCACAATTTGGCCCTTGTCAAACTCACTCAAATCATTACTCTTGCCTATTGTTCCTGATTGTAGCACATCAACTTTGAGGTCTCTTGCTGCCTAATATATCTCACCCACTAACAGGTGCCATTTTAAAAAGATAAAAAGTGTTATTTATTTCACCAGTCATAATGTTATAATGTCATAATGTTATAATGTCATAATGTTATAATGTCATAATGTTATGCCTGATCGGTGTATGTAAATATATGAGCAGGTGCGTGGACGCCCGGCAGTTTGCTTTCGGCGAGCGAAACCTACGCTGCTACATTTGCCTGCTGTACAAAACATTAAATATTTGTACATTTTTTAAAAATTACAATCGTCATCGTATGATTGAAAATTTGTAAGTCAAACCATCATAACCCAGGGACTGTATATTCATATATACATACATATTGTGTAAATACTGTATTATATAGGCTTTTGTTTTTCTGTGTTTTTATTTCTCACACATGAACCACTATGATTATACATACACAATCTATATACTGAATACAAAATTCTAACAGTGGGCAGTGTTGGATCCTTGCACCCCATTTCCATATTAATTCCTGAGCAGGAATTACTGTCCTTGTGGAGTTTGTATGTTCTACCAGTGTCAATGTGGGTTTCATAGTGTTTGTGGAATAGGCAGCTTGCACATCTGGAAAGCACAATTCATGCGGAAAGTTATATACAGGTTTTGGAACAACGTATGCTTCCATCCAGACGACATCTTTTTCAGGGTAGGCCTTGCATATTTCCACAAGACATCCAGGTCCGCTATCCAGGCCTTTCACAAATCGAAAACGTTTGGCACATCATGAAATGAGTAATACAACAAAGAAGACCCAGGACTGCTGAGCAGTCAAAATCTTGTATCACACAGTATCAACTGTATTATCTTACCTGGACAGCGTATTAACCTAGACAGCATATTAATTCCTGAGTCTGTGTGGAATTTGTACGTTCTCCCAGTGTCACTGTGGGTTTCCTTTGGGGTCTCCAGTTTCCGGAATGGATGGATGGAAGAAATTATAGTATTTGTTTCAACTCTTCACCAGGTCAAATCGTGCTTGTAAAAATACTCATAAGCAATATGCATATTATGTAAAAGGACTCTAGTCCATCTGGCCCTTATAGTGTTATAATCAACTCAGATTTTCTTTGCCTGCAACTGATTCTGTAAATAAATCAGCCACAAAACAGTCCAGGATTTTCTTTAGACCCTGAAATAAAATGCCAGCGCAGCTTTATACAGCTTCAGGATGCTCTCATCTAACCATTGATCAGCCATTTCCTGCTTTGCACATCTGTGCGATCAACAAACTCCCCTAAGGCAGAGTATTAAAGAGAGAGGGAAGGCAGAGGTGGAGCGGTTTCTTATTACCTTACTCGTGTGCTTGATATCTTACAGAAAGTCACTCTAACACAGGAGCTGGAGGAAGAAGCAGGCTGCTGCAGTGGGAGGGAGCTGATGGGCTCAAACCTCTGCAGGGAAATGAGCAGCCTGTAAATCAATCAACACACATACAGGGCATATCCTTAACCTCCTGCTCAGCTAGGTGTTCAAATTAAAACTTCCACATCGACTAGAGACTTGGTGACCGTGCCACATGTGGCTGCACAGAAATAAACCTGTCATTTAGTACAAGCTTAATGGGTCCAGTCTGGTCTAGGCACTTGCCCTATATAAATATATTGCAGGAGAATGTTGGAATGGTTTTTGGTTACACTGAACAGGAAAAAAAAAGCAGTTCTAATAAAGAGCTCAGAAGCCGTTGTAATTTTTTACATTGATTGTAAATGTGGGTTAAACGAAATGGCATTTAAATGACACCTCCAGTAAAATGTTGCAACAGGATTTCGAGTGACTGATCTCAGGAATGTGGAGGTACCCGTGGAGGTAGAAGGCTCAAGTAATGTTATGCTATGTTATGACATACACGATAAAATTGCTCACACACACACACACACACACACGCACACACACACACACACACACACACACACACACACACACACACACACACACACACACACACACACACACACAGTGAAAGCATTTCACAAACGTATCCTTTCTTTTGCTGTGGCTGAGTGTGCACTCACAGGGCACTCATGTGACTGGAGGGGATTGTAAATAATATATCGCCATTGTTGAACCAAAACATCAGCTCTGTCTCTATTTTGGCCAGTTTGATTTGTCATCTTAAACCACTTACTGTACAAAATCTTTTCTTTCTTAAAGACATATTTGTAAGAGTTTGCAAATTTTGCACACTATGCAAAACTGTATCTCTTTTTTCCTAAATGCACTGAAAACACTCTGGTGTGTGTTTGAGTATCTTATATCTTTTGATTTGTTCTACCTTTAGCGCTTCTATTGAATAGCATCCGCTTGACATAATAAACATTTGGTAGCTTAGGATTTAAATATCTATATATTTAATTGTACAGGTGTATCTCAATAAATTAGAATATCATTAAAAAGCTAATTTATTTGATTAATTTAATAAAAAAAAGTGAAACTGGTATATTATATAGATTCATCACACACAGACTGATATATTTCACGTGTTATTTCTTTTCATTTTGATGATTTTGGCTCACATTTAACAAAAACCCACCAATTCACTATCTCAAAATTTTTTTATACTTTTTAAGACCAATCAAAAAAACATTTTTAGTGAATTGTTGGCCTTCTGGAAAGTATGTTCTTCTTTATGGGTTTCAGGTCTGGTGAGTTTGCTGGCCAGTCAAGCACACCAACACCATGGTCATTTAACCAACTTTTGGTGCTTCTGGTAGTGTGGGCAGGTGCCAAATCCTGCTGGAAAATGAAATCAGCATCTCCATAAAGCTGGTCAGCAGAGGGAAGCATGAAGTTCTCTAAAACTTGATACCTGTTAGGTAACTGTGCTGACGTTAGACTTGATAAAACACAGTGGACCAACACCAGCAGATGACACGACTCCCCAAACTATCACTGACTGTAAATTTACACTGGACCTCAAGCAACTCGGATTCTGTGCCTCTCCTCTCTTCTTATTCCAAGACTCTGGGACCTCGATTTCCAAATGAAATGCTAAATTTTCTTCCTTTCATCTGAAAAGATGACTTTGGTCCACTGAGCAACAGTCCAGTGCTTTTTCTAGTTTGCCCAGGTAAGACAACTCTGACATTGTCTCTGGTTCAGGAGTGGTTCCACACGAGGAATGAGTCAGTTGTAGCCCATGGAGACGTCTGTGTGTGGTGGCTCTTGAAGCACTGACTCTAGCTGCAGTCCACTCTTTGTGAATCTCCCCAAATTCTTGAATGGGCTTCATTTCAACTTTTTCTACCACATTTTTTCCTTCCATTCAACTTTCCATGAATGTGCCTGGATACAACACTCAGCTTCTTTAGCGATGACCTTTTGTGTCTTACCCTCCATGTGCAGGGTGTCAATGATCGTCTTCTGGATAACTGTTGAGTCAGCAGTCTTTCCCATGATTGTGTAGCCTGAACCAGACTGAGACGCCATTTAAAGGCTCAGGAAACCTTTACAGGTGTTTAGATTTAATGAGTGAGACACCACAAGTCTCCAATATTAATCTTTTTCACAATATTCTAACTTTCTGAGATACTGAATTTTGGGTTTTTATTAGCTGTAAGCCATAATCATCACAATGAAAAGAAATAAACACTTGAAATATATTAATGTGTGTGATGAATCTATATAATATACCAGTTTCACCTTTTGTATTGAATTACTAAAATAAATCAACTTTTTAATGATATTCAAATTTATGGCAGGCCTATGGTGCAGACACAGTGCTCGGTCAGGTTAAAGCACATGTAGGTTTACTGTGACTCAGGTGGCTCAGTCAGGATGTAAAGCTCTCTGAAGGACAAAACATTGCTGAATAGCTGTTCTGTCACAGGGTCAAATCATGCCTGAGTCAACTCTTAACCCCCTACAGCACCAAACACACACACACACACACACATACACACACACACACACACACACACACACACACACACACACACACACACACACACACACACACACATATACACTCATACACACTTATTCTCTCCAACACACAGTCAATTTTTAGTGCCTACTCTACAGCAGAACTGCAAAATGTTACTGTGATATTATGAAACCAAGACAATACACCTAGACAATAGTGGAATTTAAAACCAACAGCATGACTTTCCTTTCAATAAAATGAAAAGCAATTACATTTACATTTTTATGGCATTTGGCAGACGCCCTTATCCAGAACGACTTACAACGATCTCATCTATACAACTTGAGAAATCAAGGGTTAAGGGCCTTGCCCAAGGGCCCAGCAGTGTCAGCTTGGTAGTACTGGGATTTTACCTCACAACCTTCTGATCAGTTTAATCACTGAGACATCATTTTTCATTAAATTCATTCATTTCGATTAATAAACAATCACACTGTAATATACAGTATTTTTGCTTATTATACACAGAAACAGTTGAATATAGTTAGTCGGTAAGAAGCAGGTAGCTTAGACATGACATGAACTTTGCAGAGGAATGTTCACACTTGTTTTATTTGGATCAGTATTTTGTTCAGCCTTTCAAGCAAGAACGAGCAACCTAGTCCTTTAGCGTCTACATGCAAAAAAAAATTATGAAATTCTACATTCAGCAATCGGGCTTTAAATATCAACCTTGTGATATTTTAATAATGGTGAATATGACGACATAAAACTGGGCACCAAACCAAAAACTAGAAATAAATAAAAAAAAGATCTTTATAACCTCATGATTCAGCATTGTGAAACTTTATAGGCATTAAATTCCACAATTAGAATTTATGCCTTTGAAGGATGCGTATCGAATGTATTTGTGTAGTGTAAACACACTCAACGATTTCCATTAAGCATCTATGACAGGAGAGTTTTTTTTTTTCTAAAGGCAATGTGTGCAATTGAAAAATGCTGACATCCTCTGTCCTTTGTGCATGAGTGATGTGTGAAGTGATTTAACCTTTCTGTAGTGGAGGACCTTGCGTGTGTGTGTGTGTGTGTGTGTGTGTGTGTGTGTGTGTGTGTGTGTGTGTGTGTGTGTGTGTGTGTGTGTCTTGTGAAGACTGAAGTGCAAAACATTATTAGAGCACTTGAGCATGGAAATATTTTGTGTCAAAGATTTGGGCTGAACAAAATGGATAAAATCATTCATTATCTCTTAATTCTCCATGATTCACAAAGGACTGTATTTAATTACCTGCTTGCATTATTAATCAGGGTTATAATTGGATTATTTGAACTGCTCCAGCTTACTGCCGGGGCTTTAGAAATTCAAAGTGAGCTTGGAGGTGTCCTGTGTGGCAGCCTGCCAGGAGGATTTATTACGGTAGGCTTTATTTGAGCGCTAGAATTAGAAATCATTACCAATGTCTGAAAAGTGGACCACAAATAGAGACCTTGAGAACAGGCCTGGAACAAACAAAGAAAACAATGTTGTTATACTGTACCATTAATGGTGCATTGTTTGAGCCTGTAATTGGGTAACTGTGGATTCTCTATTTTCTAGTTTCCTACTGTCCAAAAACATCCCTCATAGTTGTGAATGTCTGAAAGGTGCTCCAGGATGGATTGAATCCCTAGTGTCCAGTGTTTCTGGAAAAGGCTTGGGATCCAGCTCACAGTCAATCCACCAACATGCATAGGAGTTGGTATCAAAAAGTTTCAAGACACTTCTGGAATTTGTCCTTGAAGTCTTTAGTTTGAAGCACATCAAGCAACTTCTGCAATTTGGGTCGAATCTCCACAAAGGTGTCAAAACTGTGACCTTTGAGCTGGATCTTCATCTTCGGGAAGAGAGTGAAGTCTGCTAGAGCCAGATCTGGTGAGTGGGGTGGGCAGAAGTGGGATGTTCTCCGAAGATCGTCAGCTGAATGGTTTCGACATTTTCAGGGGTTCACAATCTTCCATTGATGTTCTTCCGCTCTTGATGCCCACGTACCGATCAAAACACTACGAACAATTCGTTGCAGCATCGCCGTATGGCAAACATGTCATGTATACGTCGAGTTTTACGCAGAATTTTAAGTTTGCTCTTTGTTCTAACTTTGCTGTCTGTGATGAAATTGCAGACGTGGTAATGGACATGGTCAGAATAGCAACAGTTAGCACTGCTAGTCTTGAAACGTTTTGATATCACCACGTATATTTGAAAGAAAACTAGAGAATCTGAAGGAAACCCATTTTGACACATAAGAACATGCAAACTACACATAAGCTACAGCAACTTAAGAGGTGTTTGGAACCAGAGACCCAGGAACCATGAAGAACTACTCCTACTACACTGTACTTCCCAGAGCATTAGGTGTGTGTGTACTACTGACTAAGATGAAATAGATATGAATAAACCATTAAATATACACATTAAAGTGTACAGCTTTAAAATGAAACCATACTCAACCAATTTAACTCTTTTTTTATTACCTTATACCCTATATACTGTTTTCACAAGTTCCACGAGTCTAGTCTTTCCGCTCTTATTATCAAAATCTCATGTGATTTGAACCAGTCTGTCTCTTACTATTTTTGTCAGACTCTAGCAACCTCTATCTAGCATTTAAGTTGAATTGCCTACATAAGCACTTATCAAACTTTCACAGCCCTGCAGGCAGTTATCTAAGCCATTACTGATTCATGTGTACAGGTATTTTGTGCCTTCTACACTGTTTTATATCACAACATGAATGCTCCTACTGGTTTACCATTTGACTTAAGAGTGAGTCACAATGTTAACTAGGATAAAATGTCAACAGTAACAAATTACACGTACTTCCTTACTGTCCACCACTGCGAAACAAGGAACGCAATTTTATCTAGATATACGATAAAAATGCATTCATTGTTTCACAGTGGTGGACAGTAAGGAAGTAAGTGTAATTTGTTACTGTACTTAAGTAGCATTTTTGTGTATGTGTAATATAGTATTTCCATTTGAGAGACTTTTACTTTAACATGTCAAAGGCAAATCTCTTTTTATTCAACTACATAACTCGAGCTGCATCAACAATGCTTTGGGAACGCTTCGGCGTGACCACGCTCTGAATCACGTGTGTAATCTGTCCAATGGAAAGACGTGACGTCAATGGCAGGATGACACAACCAGAAAGCTATAAAAGCACATGTTGTGGAAACAGCGCTAGCTTATGTTTGTTCAGGAAGCATTGTGTGTGTCTGTTCTTCAGGTATCGGTAAGTGGTAAATAAAAAAAAAGAAAATATTTAATGCAAGCATCACCAACGGCTGTGTTCCTTCTTAACTCTGCTTTATCACCGGGGGTAAACACAGTTTGTGTGTTGCTTGCTTGGGATCGGAGCATGCTCAGTCGGCTCTCGAGGAAACCGACTGCTCCCATTGTGGCCCCCAGCAGAGTGCTCTTGGAGAAGGGCACTCTCGCGTCTCGCGGTTCTGGCCCTGCTTTACGTCGAGGCAAAGTGGTGACTTATGTCATAGGGTTTGCAGTTGGATCTGGCAGAGGGTTTAGAGGTGGGCCTACCTCTACGCCAGGGTCTGCCTTTCTTCCCAGACCTGCACACTGAGGTGACCAGGTCATGGAATAGCCCTTATTTGGACCGTCTCTTCAGCCCCACTACATTAGCGTAAAAAGAAACGTTGGGGCTAAAGAGGTAGGAGTGTGGTTGTGGGATGATGCCCTGGGTTCAAGAGACGCTGGCTGGTTAGCTCTCCCTGGGTGCTGCTCTTACGAGGGTGCAGCCCTTGCTACTGCAAGGCTGCAAGGCTTATACGGCGGCAGGTCAGGCCACCGGTTGCCTGCTCATGATGGCCATGCTGCAGACTTATCAGGCCTACTTGTTACTGCTCAGTGATTCAGCCCCAGCTCCAGCCCAGCATGAGTACCAGGCACCGTGACGTTCAGAGACGGAGGAACTGATGGACCTGAAAACCATCATCTTCAATAGGTTTGGGAGCAGTCATGAGTGGCCACTCCTCCAAAGGTTTATAGAAAGGAAGGGACTCAATAGACATTGCACTGTCCCCTCTGGTTCCCCCTTACTCACCCAGCCCCTCTTGGGCTGGACGCCATAGTACAGGCATGGCCAAGGCTTCCGCCTGTACACTTTTTCCCCTGTAGTGCTGCTCCCCGGAGTTCTGGAGAGAGTATACTAGCATGGAGTCTATTTCCTCCTAATAGCCCTGTGCTGTGCCATAGTTCACCGACCTGGTAAACCTTCTCAAAACACCCTCCCTGGGAGATTCCTCACAGGAGGGACTGTCTCCTTCAGGCAGGGGGTGCTTTGCTTCAACCCCGCCTTGAGCTGTTGAGACCATGTCTTTGGCCCCTTAGGGCCTTACATGTCCGATATTGCGTCTTATCATGCTCCACTTGTGTGACCCACATGTGTGACCCAGAGTGCCTGTTTGGGTCCTGACTGTTGTTCTAAAGGCCTTTTCTACTGCCCATCTCATCTCTAAAAAGAGCTGGGGACCTTCACGCCCTTTTTTTTGAGCCCCTCCTGTCTGGAGTTCACCCCAGGCATGGCCAGTGCTTTCCTCTACCACAGACCAAGGTATGTCCCCAAGGTGCCCTTGGCTGTCCCATGTCCAGTTGTGCTCTAGTCATTCTATCCTTCACATTTTCAGGTCCCAGACTAGGAGAAGCTTAACCGGCACAGAACGGAGCTACGGAGTGTGGCGGCCTTTAAAGCCTTGTACTCTGGAGCGTCCCTACAAGTCATTTGCAACACCATGGGCTGGTCTACCCCGCTGACTTTTGTCAGGTTCTACAACCTTGACGTTAGTGCCACTCCTGGCTCCTCTGTCCTTTGACCTAGCTGTGCCCATCCACACTAGGCAGGGACTGGTCAGTCTGGCTATATTGTCTGGTGTTGTTGATGCAGCTCTGTTGTTAAAAAAAAGGTTTTGGGCTCATAATAATTTTAATAAATATCAATCAATGTTTGACACATTAATAGAATTATATTAATAGATTGGTGTGCTAAGAGTAACATTAGAGTCTTGTGACAAAATAATCATAATAGAAACATTATAGCTATAATAAATCATATTACTTTGGATACTTAAGTACATTTAAAGGCACTTCTTACTTTTCTACTTTTACTCAAGTGAAAGTTTAAAGTAAGTACTTCTACTTTTATATTTTACTGAGTGTATCTATAATTTAACTCAACTACATGGTCTGTTTACTTTGTTTACCACTGTCATTTTGAATGGAAGAATAAGTACCATATTTTTCGGACTATAAGCCGCTACTTTTTTCCCACGTTTTGAACCCTGTGGCTTAAACAACGAAACGGCTAATTTATGAATTTTTCTTGTGTTTTTCCCAGTTTCACAAACTTCAAGCCAAAAAACTGAGTCACATAACATTAGACCAATGAAATTTCCGAACGGAAACAACGCACCTCACCTGTGTTCTGAGCTGCACGGCTTCGGGAGAGCTCGCTAACTCCAGTTGCAACAGAAATCATATAAGCACAGACAGGTTTCCAAAACTCGTGCTTTTTTATTTTTCTTGGCAACAGCGTTACGGGTTAGTCAAAGAAACTTTGATATAATCCTTAGTCTTATACACATGCAGCAATACCGGAAGAATGCTGCATGTGTATAAGACTATACACATGCAGCAGGTGTCTACACTAATGTACTTTACACAGGCTTTAACGAAAGACAGTGTAAAGTACATTAGTGTAGACACCTGCTTATAGACAGGTGCAGTTATAGACAGGTGCGGTTAAAAATAAAAATATTTGTAAAATTCAGTGGGTGCAGCTTATATATGGATGCGCTTTATAGTCCGGAATTCCGGTAGATCATTATATCCTGTAACTGCTCTTAAAGTTACAGTAAATGTATCCAATTCAATTTTTATTTGTAGTGATTGCACCGAACAAGCTTTATTATTTATGTATAAAGTTATTGTTTGTAACTGAAAGACAAATCTTTCACCACAAATCAGAAATTTTTACTTTTCCAGAAGCAGCTCATTCATACAATTATAATATCAGCCAATCATGTGGCAGCAGTGCAAAACTTACATAGACATAAGTCAAGGGCTTGAGTTATATTCACATCAAATATGTAACAGGTGTTCGCAGTAAATTTGAGCATGGTTCCTGGTTGCCACAAAAAAAAAACCCCAAAAAAAACCATCCAGTTATAGGCAGCTCTGAGAGGAAAACTCCTTGATGATAAGACAGGTCAGAGGAGAATTGTTTATCAACAGGGGGCGCTATGACTACTCAAATAACTACTCTTTACAGCCATGGTAAAAAAGAAAAGCAGCAGGATCAGACTTGTTGACTTAAGAAAAAGAATTCCGCTAGTGTCAACTGTGAATTTGTGAAATCTGTGAAACTGTAAACACTTTAGCCAGAAAATCAGTCTGAAGGATGAGGTTTTTAAGTTTGAAAGAGGACTGATAGTGACCTAAATTACTTGTTCCAATCAAGCACAGCAATAAACCAGTCCAGCAGAGGGAAGCACTGAGATTAAGAATATTCTGCATTCAGTCACTGCCTTTTCTCCTGCTCTGTGTGGTGCATTGGTGAGAATGCCTTGGAGTACCTGTGCCAATAAACCCATGTCCTTATTATATTAATTACTTAATTGTCTTTGACAACAAAAGGCCAAAGTCCAAACTTTCGGTATGGCCATGGAACTGCCCGCTCAGGGGGTTTAAGACAAATCCAGAAAGACTGCGGCAGCAGGATCATTCCTCAGTAGAAAAAGATGCCTGATTACGTTTCAGTGCTCAGCGAAATTTAAAGACCTCTCATGCACAGGGGAAGAGTATGATCGATGTGCTACATAGTGGAGATGTGGAAAGGGCAAAAAAACATGACAGAAGTGGGGGAAAAAATACTGCAATTATTCTGAAAATTTTCCACACAAATTATTATTAATCATTTCACATCAAATTGCAAATCAAATGGGTTATTATATACCCCAAATAATGTATATATATATATATATATATATATATATATATATATATATATATATATATAGACAGGAGCTGTGCTGCTTATGTGCTCCTTTATGGCATACCCGGTTATTTTGGAAAATTTTGGCTAGCTCTTATCTCTAACAATAGATCTCATGCCCATCATTTGGGTCAATCTAAAAGACATTTTTAAGCCATTTTCTTTGAAAAGTGTTAAAACAGAGGAAGTGAATGTAGCAATGAATGCATGGTTTTTGTGAATGAATTCACAAAATACAGAAAAATTGGTGACATAATTTCTTGAATTAAATAAACCATTTAAACTCATTTTTTTTCCTTCTACTTTTTGACGTTAACCTCAAAATCTATCATTTATTTCAAATGGAACTAATCAAAAGCTTCAACTGCGAATATAAACTCAGGAAGCTGCATTGAAATTGTTGAATTGTTTCACTTTTCAAGAGCCCCAGGCACTGCTGGTTTTCGTTTCCTCTGTGCTAATGGTGAAATGCCAGTAATTCCCTAGGGTTTGAGAAGCACAGCATCAGACACTTTTTTTTTTTAATTATAATCTGTTTATACTAACTTCTCTGACATCAGATTGTTGTGCACACTGATCAGTTTACAACAACGAATCCAGCTGTAACACAGTGACTCACACTAAACTATGTGCAGATGGCCAGGAAAGCTGATTAACTCTGTGCATGAGAAAACTGCCCTTACAGCGAAATCACTCCTACAGTTTGCAAAGATTGTGTCATGAACTTAAGATCACACAGAAAAAACATTTCAACAGCAGATAGATAGAACAGGACTTACACGTGTTCAGCCACGAGGGGGCACTACATAACGATCTATTCATCTGTTGAACTTTTTACATGCAATTTTCAGATAAATAACTACTATTTGTGTTTAGCTAGATTTTAATAATAATAATAATAATAATAATAATAATAATAATAATAATAATAATAATAATAATAATAATTTTTGTGAATTATATTGGTTTTGTGAATTTTCAATCATTTTCAAGATTTTGGGCTCATATTTAAAAGTAATGGTGCTTAATCCTTGCCACATTTACTTAACAGCAGAGTAAAATTTTTTTTTTTTTGCATATTCCAGCAATGTTAGGAAACCTAAGGGCTTTTGCTCAGGGGGCACAAGAATGGCAACTTTGTGATACCGGGGCTTGAACTACCGTCCTTCTGATTAGTAACCCCGAGCCTTAATCACGGAGCTACCACAAATAAATTATATTATTTAAACTGTATTATTATTAATGTTATTATTATTATTATTATTATTATTAATAACATTCAGATTTGTATTATTATTTTATAGTATGAGGAAGTCAGGTGTTTAAGAGGGTGGTGCAGGACATGTATGAAGACAGTGTGACAACAGTGAAGTGTGCAGTAGGAATGACAGACTGGTTCAAGGTGGAGGTTGGACTGCATCAAGGATCGGCTCTAAACCCTTTCCTGTTTGCAGTGGTGATAGACAGGTTGACGGACGAGGTCAGACAGGAGTCTCCCTGGACTATGATGTTTGCGGCTGCTATTGTGATTTGTGGTGAGAGTAATGAGCAGGTGGAGAAGGGCCTGGAGAGGTGGAGGTACACGCTGGAGAGAAGAGGAATGAAAGTCAGTAGGAGTAAGACAGAGTACATGTGTGTGAATGAGAGGGATGGCAGTGGAGTGATGCGGTTGCAGGGAGAAAAGGTGGAAAACGTGGAGGAGTTCAGGTACCTGGATTTAACAGTGCAAAGTAATGGAGAGTGTGTTAGAGAAGTAAAGAAAAGAGTGCAGGCAGGGTGGAAGTGGGTGGAGAAGAGTAATAGCAGGAGTGATTTGTGATAGAAGAGTATCTGCAAAAGTGAAAGGGAAAGTTTATAGGACTGTGGTGAGACCTGTGATGTATTCTTTAGAGACAGTGACATTGAGTAAAAGACAGGAGGTGGCGCTGGAGGTAGCAGAGCTGAAGATGTTGAGGTTTTGTTTGGAGTGACGACAATAGGCAGGTTTAAAAATGACTTAATTAGAGGGACAGCACATGCAGTACGTTTTAAAGACAAGGTGAGGGAGGTGAGATTGAGATGGTTTGGACATGTTCAGAGGAGGGACATTGGGTATATCGGTAGGAGAATGCTGAGGATGGAGCCACCAGGAAGGAGGAAAAGAGGAAGACCAAGGAGGAGGTTCACGGATGTGGTGAAGGAAGACATGCAGTTAGTTGGTTTGAAAGAGGCAGATGTAGAGGACAGGGGGGTGTGGAGACGGATGATCCGCTGTGGCGACCCCTAATGGTAGAAGGCAAAAGAAGAAGAAGAAGAAGAAGAAGAAGAAGAAGAAGATTATTATTATTTTATTATTGCCAACAAGACTAAATTATTGTCAATTATAAATAAAAAATTTCCACCAACAAACCTTAAAAAATATAAATTCAACTGTATAAATCCATAGCATAGCTTCTGATAAAAAGCACTGAATCGATTTTGATATTACTTTAGACCTATTTAAAGGCAAACATGTGTAATAAGCCACTAAGGTCTATTCTATTCTATTCTATTCTATTCTATTCTAGTCATTAATGTCATTGAAATTCTCTTTTAATAAATATATATTTTTCAGTTCCTCAGTGTCTCTGCTTATTACATCATTGAATAAATAATAAAATGAAGGTCCCCTGGAGTTCCCAGTGGTCATTCGATCAGATTTATATTTATAGTTGTTATATAGGAAGGAACAGTGGTGTTACGGTCATGGGTAACCGAGGCTCATTAATACACATGGGAAGCGAAGGCTGGTCCATGTGGTCTGATCCAACAGACGAGCTCCTGCAGCTCAAATTGCTGAAGAAGTTCATGCTGTTAATGATCGATGGATCAGAACTGTTCTGGGAGAGACAAACACAATATTAGGCAGGTGGTGTCATAATGTAATCCAATGTGATGGTGTGTATGTGTGTATGTGTGTATGTATATATATATATATATTTATTTATTTTTATTTATTTTTTTCTAAAAAAAAACAAATATGAACACTTAATATCTCTATGGGAAAACTAGTAAAGCATCGGCAAACTGTCTGCTTAATACTATAAATAAAGCTGTTTTTTAGGCAGCATCTTTATCATAAGGGGAAAGGGAAAATTTGTAGGCTTTTTCCATTGTAAACAAAATGAGATGTTTTTGTTTAATTTTAAAAGTATTCAGTAAATGAGTTGAGACATGCAGTGCTTGCAGTTTCCTCGTATCTAAGAGATGACTCACAGCAGGATTGAGATCGGAGAATACACGCTCGACAATGCTTACGCCGCTGCTTGAACACACCCTTCTTATTTAATCTAACATGATTGAAAGCTGCTAATGAATTCTTGTCTGTTGCCTCTAATGGGTCAGAAGGTGTGCATTTATTTTCTATAACAGCAGCATACTTGTATGGTGAACATGCCATAATAATCCAATAAAATATTATTATATTCACAAGTGTTATTTCATGAAAAGAAATGAAAGGTTCTGTAAGAGAGAGAGAGAGAGAGAGAGATGTTTATTTAATAAGTTTGAAAGGAGTCACCAGGGTTTTGCTATTAAAATAGTTTCAGTACAAGAGGCATTGGAACCATTGCTGCTGGTTTTGGAGTAAAATCAACTTCACCCTGGGATTATTTATTTTCCTATAACAGTCCTGCAGAATTTTTTTTATCTTTATGTAAGGTGTGGAAAGAAATGAATCTACAAGATCCATTTTCAGATCCAAAGCATAATAGTTATTGATGTTAGACATCAGTTTTGGAATTATCCTGAAAAACCTTCTGGAGTTACTGTAAATGCAGTAAGGATATACAGTACATCTAGCCAACAGCAACCTAAAAAAGTTTTTACTGTCAACTTTGGTATTCAGTGGCTATAATATAATCATTTGTGGTTTTAGTTTAAAGTCTAGAGATATTATTTGAGCATCTATCTCATACGCACGCCTTTTCAAAAACAAACCACTATGTCACTTCAGGGACTCTATATGATTCAACATGTGGGCAAAACCTGTTTTTATTCCGGTTTCACAGAAGGGTTTTGGTCAGCTTGTGTGAAGCAAATAAGAGTCTGTAGATCTCATGTTGTGTTTATATACCGACCGGAAAGTCCCCTAAACTCCCTCCACACAGCCACAACATGCTTTTACTGGGTGCAGAAATGAGGCGAAGGTCAGGGCTGTCCTGCAGCAAGTCTAATGAAGCATACACTGGAATGGTTGATAAATACTGGTTTTCCTTCCTTTTCCAAATTTTTGTGTTTGATGTAGTTCTTATTGAATTTGGGCAACTGTTTTGACCAAAAAAATCAACTTTTATGAGTTCCTCAAGAGAAAAAACTGTGAAATACAATTAGATTCAGGAAGCAGCAGCAAAAAAAAATCTCCTGGCAGATGTGATGTAAGCAATCATCTAATCTTTTACTGCCTTTTAGGTTAAGGTCACATCTGTTCTGAACTGCAAGGGGAAAAAAAAAATCTCTGGCGTCTGATTCTACCAGATGTGCCTTGTAATCCCTTCATAAGCAAACAGACTGATTGTACTGTCTTTGTTATTAAGCTGAAAGCCACTAGTTTTAATAAACCTTAATGAACATTACAATAACATCTGTTGACTTTTCAATTGTGATTGACTTTCTGTAGTGCTGACTGCACATTATAGATTAATATTATGTGCTGGAACTGGAAAATAATTCATCATACAGCTCCTTGTGGCATCTGCATCAGGCAAAATAAATATACGATCCTTTGCACTCTATATTATACCCAGAAAATTATAGATTCCCAGGTGTTCCTTTAATTCCCAGTTTTCGAATTATAATCTGTAAATTATAAAAAAGAAACATCTAAATAAATTCAGTCTGCTGTATATATGAGATAGCATACGAGGGTGAAAAATTGCATAAACAGCTAATGGCTTACTCAGGGACCCAGAAGTGAAAACTTGGTGTGGCTCGTTTTTGAACATGACCATTAGATCCAAAGTCCATTGCCTTAACCACTAAGCTACCAACTGATAAGTTTATTATAGCAGCTGTTGTTAGGATAATATCATCTATAAGAAAATGTTGCATTCACTTGAACTTGGAAACCCAAACCTGTTCCAGCATGGCAATGCCCCTGTGCACAAAACAAGCTTTTTGAAGATCTGGTTTACATGCTTTGGAGAGGAAGATCTTGAGTGGCCTGCTATAGAGTTCTAATCTCATCTCTATTGAACACCTTTGGGATGGAACGCTAACTGCACCCCAGGTCTCCTCGCCTATATCAGTACCTGCCTTTCGTAACACCCTTGTGGCTGATTAACACAAATATCCATAAGCACACTCTAAAATGTAGTGGAACATCTTCCCAGAAGAGTGCAGGGATTTATAAAAGCTAATTGGGACTAAATGTGGAATGCAATACTCAAAAATCACATACCGTACTTATGACCAGGTGATGCAATATTTTTGGAAATATAATGTATGAGGATAGCTTTGGACTGTTATTACGGTTTTCTCATTTGCTTTGGAGCGTTTCTCGAATCATCCTTAATATTTGCAAATTCAGTAAGTGCATTTCTCAAAACAATGTGTACAAACAGCACAATACATTGCATTTTTTGCAAAAGCCTGAACTTTTCTCAAAATCCTTAGTTTATCTCTCAAATGTAAATATTTGTGTCAATGAACATATCATTCCAATCAGAACGACAAAGTTCCTTTTTTCATTGTTCATAAACCTGATAGTTACTGTTTGTCTCAGTTGCTTCGAAGCGTTACTCATATCAGAAATGAAATTCTCAAACTACTTGTTCAAAGGTGAATCTTGTGAACCTTCAGTTGGAGAGTGAATACAGACAGAGAAAAACACAGAGTTATACATTCATGGATGAACAACTAAAAAACAAACGAACAATTTATAGTACAGTAAAAGTGTGAATCCTGTCCGGTCTTTTACAATCAATATAAATCAAATATCCAATCAAATCAATGAATTTGTGCTGCTGAAATTCATAAATGCCAAACAGAAGGAAGTCAAAATTTGTGCATTTTTAGTCTCTGTGATCCAAACCATAGTTTATATCAAGAAATACTGAAACTGTGCAGCGTCACACTGATAACATGACTAAATAATTTAATTTTGATTCACATCTTGTTTATGAACAAAAAGACTTGTCATTCTGATGGGAATGAGATGTTCATTGACACAAATACTTACTTTTAAGAAATGAACTGAGAATTTTGTGAAAAGTTCAGGCTTTTGCAAGAAATCCAATGTATTGTGCTGTTTGTACACATTGTTTTGAGAAATGCACTTACCGGTTTTGCAAATATTAAGGATGATTCGAGAAACGCTCCAAATCAACTAAGAAAAACTAAAATGTTTAGTCATGTTGTCATGTTGCTGCACAATTTTAGTATTTCTTAACATAAATTAGGGTTTGGATTATGATATTTAAAATGCACAAAGTTGAATTTCGTCTGTATGGTATATATGAATTTTAGCAGCACAAATTTATTTAGTTGATTGCATATTTGATTTATATTGATTGTAAGAGCAGGGCAGGATTCACAATTTTACTGTACTGTACAAGTGTTCATTCATTTATTGGTTGTTCATCCATTTACAGAATTTGTAATTCTGTGTTTTGCTCCGTTGCCAACTGAAACTTAATGAGAGTCACCTTTGACCTGTTTTAGAGAACGAGTTGATTATCGGTTGATCTGATGTCATTCACTCACCTTCATTAGTGACATTCAAGATTCATCTACACAATTCATCAATTTAACACATTTACAAATAAAAGTTTACAGTTTTTCTCAACTACTGTCAGTCATTTCTCAGATCAGAATTGAAGTTTGCAGATCTCCAAGTGGATTTCTCAAAACAACACGTACAAACTGCACAACATAGTGGATAACCGGAAAATACGCGTCACCTGCTCAAAATACTTTGTCTATTGTGCAAAAGCGTGTTTTTTCATCAATTATTGTGTCAGAGGCAACAGAATCCCATGTCATTTTTCAACAATGTGAACAAAATTATTAGTCATGTTGTCATTAGAACATCATACTAAGTTTTAGTTATTTAAATGATACTCAAGTCAGGTTTTGATGACTAGAAACTACTAAATTACCATACTGGTGTGTGTCATAATTTACAGTGTCCCTCTGGTAAAAAAAGAAGTTACTCTTGCTGTTGTGCATCAACCAGGTGTTACAGTAATTTACATGGTATGTATTCACATTTTTAGTGTACTGTCAATAGTGGTACTTACATACAGAAAACAAAGGAAACTAAACATAGGCTATTTACCGACAAATGGAAAACTGAAAAAGACAAAGTGGGAAAAACTATTCATGTACAACAGAAGGTAAAGGTGAAATTACGTGGCAGTTTTCCTATGCGTCATGTCGGTCCTGTGTGTTGGGCCACAGATTCTCATCCACATCACAACATGTATTTTCCCTTGTTATGAACGATGGAAAGAATCTTCTTGAGTGCCGAATCCAGCCTCTGCATGCATCTGCTGAGATTTCCCCACATGCTGCATCCATGGCAGCCAGCAGTGTCATCCGCGTATGTGGCTGATGATCATAAACCTTCCACCTCCAAGCCGAGAAAAACTCTTCAATTGGGTTCAGGAACGGGGAGTAGGGTGGAAGGAATTCAATCAGCATCCTGCGGTGGTGGACAAACCACTGCCTGATGTTGTCAGAGTGATGGAAACTGACATTGTCACAAATTAATACATACTTTGGTAGATCATCTTGATTGAGGTCCATCTCATCTTCAGGAATGACATTTCTATAGAGATTGTCTAAGAATGTAAGAAGATGCTGTGTGTTGGTACGGTCCCATAATAGGAATATGAGCTAGCACACCTTGGTCTGAAATAGCAGCACACATAGTGATGTTTCCTCCACGTTGGCCTGGGACATCAACAGTAGCTCTCTGGCTGATTAGATTATTACCACGCCTTCTGCTTTTGGCCAGGTTGAAGCCAGCCTCATCCAAGTATATGAAGTTGTGAAGTGGTTCTCTTGATTCCATTTCCATTATGCGCTATATACCAGAAAAAACACAGTGTGCATAAATTACTGTTTTTGTCTTCATTGTTTACAGCTACATCAAATGTAAAGATCTATGAAGTTCCACCAATATCAAATGTGTAGAAGTTACTCTTACAGTATAGTGGGTATACAACATACCTGTACAAACTGGAGTCGTAGCTCTTTCACTCTGTCAGCATTTCTTTCAAAGGGTACATTGTACAGCTGCTTCATGATGATTACATGTCTTTTCAAGACCTTGTCTATAGTTTTTTGTATACAACAATAGCATTTTGTATCTCCCTTAGTCTTATGGCATTGTTAGTCATAACCATGTTGCAAATAGCTTCCTCCTGCTCAGGTGTGAAAAGGGGCCCTCTGCCAACCGTGCGAGGTTGACTTGCAGTCCTACATGAGAAAATATATTGTAAATTATAATAGTATAAGGATCACAGGATTTTGATTAATACAGTAAATAACTAAGAATACTGTATGCATGGATACTCGCTACGAAATGATTGGATTATTGATGACAGTTGTTCTTCCAACATTTGGCTGCACCCTTCGACCAGCCTCTTCCATTGTACGGCCATGATTGATAACGTGATCCACCAGTGTGGCCCTGATTTCATCTGGAATCTCTGTGTATCGTTGGCATCTTATACTCCTTCCTCTGTTGTGTCTCTGTATTCTTCCACCACGCAGTCTTAATCCTCTTCTTCTTCCTCCAGCTTCCATTATCAGAAAGGGGGAACACTTGTGTTGTGCACTGTATATATATGTGACCCTGCCAAATCAGTCTTAATGAGTTGCCCCTCTGAGCTATTTCACAGAACTGGTTGATCATTGGTTAGTCTAGAGTTGCACATGTTTCTCTTTGTTAACAAAGGTGAAGATTCACCTGAGAGCAATTTCTCAATTCTGGACATATTTCTTAGCAAACATGTACTCACAATTCGTAGAAATCTGTACAGACATACAATTCTGAGAACATGTTCACTCATTTTGATGACTTCCAACCTGAGAAAA